>JBCFXI010000087.1:0-342327 GCA_038496175.1 Ampulex compressa | reverse complement strand
TTATATTTAATAAACAACACATAATGTTATTTACATGGTAAGAAATCAGAAATGTTATTACAATTCCATACAATTACATAATTACACATGGAGATGAAGGTATGTATGAAAACTATGCCCAAATACGGTTATAATCATAATAATTCGGTCAATAATAATAATAATTCAAGGAGAACCGCTTATAGACTAGGTTATATGTGCATATGTGTAGTACATAGTAACCTAGTTTATAATAATAATAATTATAACACTTTTCAGACGGAACAGTTCCAACAGTGTTATTAATTATATTTACTAAATTTTGCTGTCTTGTAGGATTGGCCAACTAAACTTGATGCTTACACTAAACTTGATTTTGAGATATTTTCGATAGACTTTATCTGAAAATCTGAAAATGAAAAAGTAAAAAAATAGTATTCAAAGTATTGATCATTGCTTTCTACATATTTCGTCCACCTTTCTGGCAATTTGTGGATACCACGCCAATAGAAATATTCGTCTTTTAAAGCAAACGAAGCGGACACCCAATTTTCGACTTCTTCGTAGGAATCGAAGTGCTGCTCAGTCAATGCGTGTCCCATCGATGAAAACAAATAGTAGTCGGAAGGGGCCAAGTCTGGTGGATACGGCGAATGGGGTAGCAGTTCCCAGCCAAGTGCTTTGATTGTATCCTGAACCGGTTTTGCTTTGTGTGCAGGTGGATTGTTGTGTAACAAAATTACTTTGCCGCGTCTTCTGGCCCATTCTGGTCGTTTTTCGATGAATGCATGGTTCAAATTGATCATTTGTTGTCTGTAGCGATTAGTATTAACAGTTTCACCATGTTTTAGAAGCTCATAATACACCTCACCTTTCTGATCCCACCAAACACAGAGAATTGCCTTCGTGCCGAATCGATCTGGTTTTGCAGTCGATGTTGATGGTTGTCTCGGATTGACCCATGATTTTGTCCGTTTAGGATTCTTAAAACAAATCCATTTTTCATCGCCAGTAATAATTCGATACAAAACTGATTTTCTTTCGCGTCTTTGAAGCAAAATTTCACCAGTGTTTTTTCGATTTTCCATCTGTCTTTCATTCGATTCATGTAGCACCCATTTTCCACACTTTGGGATCTTTCCCATAGCTTTTAAACGGTCAGTAATTGTTTGTTGTGCGACATTTAACATTGCTGCCATTTGCTTTTGACTCAAAGTATCATCTTTGTCCAATATTGCTTGCAATTCGGCGTCTTCAAACTTTTTTGGTGGTCTTCCACGTTCTTCATTTCTCACATCAAAATCATTATCTCTGAACCGTTGAAACCATCTTTTGCATGTTGCTTCTTATAGAGCATGACCACCATATGCCGTGACAAGCGTTCGATGCTACTCTGCAGCACATTTCTTCAAATGTAAACAAAAAATTAATGCTTTCGGCAAATCATCACTTTCTGGAAAAAAAAATTCGACATTTTTACACGATGAAAAAATATGATGTTGTTTGTTCAATGACTTGATGTATATTAAATATGTTTGACAGATGTCATGCCAACCAACCAAACAAAAAAAAAATTAAGGCTCGTTCACGACAAATGTTCCCTCTCGACACATTTGTATCTTAACGCTCACTTTATACCGGTACACTTGATAAACATATAACCCGTAATAGAAGCAACAGAGGCAAATAAATCTGTATTCTCATTTTATCCCTTGTACCTCTTTCTTCTTGCGCGAACAGGAAGAGCTCCGCGAAGAGGAAAGATGCGAGGATAAACTCACACACGGTATAAGGGGTATCATAAAAGTAAACCTCTTCTCGTACCTCGTCCACAGAAACTCCTACTTGCTACATGACTTCATGAATGAACCGACAGAAACGAACGCAGGAAGCATCGTGTTCTCCATTCAAGATCCCCTCTTGTAAACTTGTACGCCACAAATATATATGACGTTGCATTGCAAAACGAAGATTAATGTTAGCGAGATTATCACTAAGCGGTGATTATCTCTGGATCTGCTGGGCTTTAGTCATCTGTCGGAGTTTGCGTTTGATTTCGACCTCTCCATAGCGGAATTTGAGCAAACATAAAAAATGTTGTCTTCTACCTGCTAATAGGATAAGACAAAATTCGACCATCACACCAGAGCAATAACCTTTTAGCTACGACTGGACTTTTCACGGTGCTGTATCTCTGTTTGAGAGTGTTTGAAGAGGACTGCGTGTAAATAATGTAGGTAACACTGCGATTTATACTTAGTGGTGCTTTGCACCATGCTATTACATAACAAAGTTATAAATGAATAAGTTATAATACCTTTATACATTTTCAATTAATGAGTTTAAAGAAAAGAAATAAAATAATATAAACACATACATTTGAATAATTAATAATGCAATTTTGTAGGATCTAGAGATCCAAAATTTGAATCGCTCTTCCCGATAAAGTCAATTTATTGTACATCTGCAGAACGAGAGCTCCCATTTATTGCAATAAATACGAAATTTCAGTCACGCTACGTAATCCTATTTTTACGAGTACATGCACAGAAATATTTAAATTATTTAATTAATCTAACATGCGTGATATAAAATAACCTAAATAAGTGAGCAGTACTTTTACTTATTGCATATTATTTAATAAAATTCTTTTTTTCACATATAACCCGACGACCTCGTGGAGAAATAGTAAACACACGTGCTGTGTCCTGATTGCATTACACGAAGACCTTTTGCCGATCAAAACGTCGCATTTATCGTAACGAATCTCTTACTCCAATATATAAGAATAGACAATAAATAGTCTGTGCAATTTATATTAAAACAAGGTGCAACACAGAATCCACGTCATAGAGTCACTGTACTGTTGTACCCGAGCTGAAAGGATAATCAGCGAAGTGCTAACGAAGGAATTACTAAACGGTGATTATCCCTGGATCCGTTGCGTTCACTCAGGCCTAATCACCTGTCCGAGTTTCCTCCCGACCTCGACCTCGACCTCGTCGTGGCGGAGGTCGAGTAAACGTTTGCACCTACAGTCTCCCGTGATACGACTCGCCTTTAACAGTAAACCTACTGCAGCTCTCGATATGACGAATCAGTGATTTTTTTACAAAAATTGCTCATCTTCGTAGGCTTTCTGCGATTTTCCATGATTTTATTACAGCATATTCTAATGATCTATGGACACTTTTTCTTTGTCTACTTTTTCTTTACGAATATATCAGGTATAGCTTAATATATGTTCCGAAAGTGGCTGGTAGGTTTAGTGTTAAATCGCGACAGGGTTATTCGGAGGCAGGCTGGCTCTCCTCTCGGCGCGTAACTGTCAGCCGATGATGTATCACGGTGATTACGCTATCGCGATCTACGATCTGAGACACGCTAGCAGACGCGTAAATGACGCGCCTTCATTCAGCCAGCCGGACCTCCTGCTGGCATGCCGCCACGGACCCCCAGAAATTTTGCAGTCAATGAACACAACGGAGCTCTCAGGTTTGCCAAAGAGGTAATCCGACGTGATAACTGGCGACAGTCGTGGAATCGTACAATGCCGGTTAATACTAAACTTACTTGCCACTTTCTGGATATATTTATGTACATCGCGTATATCCTTAAAGAAAAAGGCTATTAAGAAGAGATACCAAAATATTGATAGAAAGATTCACAGTCTGAGATAGAATCATGGAAAATTTTCAGAAAATGTCCTTTTATGAAATACAGCGATTTTTTTTTTAAAGAAACGACTGATCTGTCATTTTGATCGCTTCGGTAGGTTTAGTGTTATTCTATGGACGCAGTAGATTTGCCGTCGTCCTTTTTAATGTGTAACCTGGAGGTTTGTATTGATCCTTTATGCAGTTTTATCTAAAGTATGGTTAAACATTGTAATTTTTGCTGTAGAAACATTCAAATGGTCGTGCACGCTAACAAGATAAACTCGCGGCTGCTTCTCTGTCATTAGTTATTACTATAGTAATACGTTTTTGATGAATATATTAAATTATGTAATATATGAAGATAATGAATGTAAATTTCACATCTGAAATATACATTGAAATTAAAGCTACGATGTGTGTTAGTTGCTATGAAACGGGTAAAATATCTTTGATCATGGAATCATGAATTTCAATATAAAAGATAATTAAAAATACCCTTGGAATAAACAACTCTTTCCTGATATCATAACAAATAATGCCAACATGATGATGTATGGTAAATCTCTGCATTATGAAATTCTACACAAATTGATGATCATTTCTCAATAACTTGAGGAATTAGTTTATGCACTTTGACGTGATAATTGGTAAAGCGCTTCGAGAGAGAGAGAGAGAGTACATATATATAATACATTAACAGGACTACATATTCTTTTGAATATACTGATATCAATGATGAATGAATGTTTATGAGTTTGTAAAAATTAAAGAGTTAATGTATCATACAGTTCCAATGTGCAGACAGGAAAACATTTATTCGTGTACTAGTCAAAGAAATAGTATCCAAGCAGCGGTATTGAAGACGAGTGTCAAATTGTAATGAACGAAAATTATTTGTTAATGTCACGGCTCTGTCGTATGCGCTGTGAATTGCGTGTTGCTATCGATATATGCACTATCGCCTGGAGCTCATCATCTTTGCTAATTAATCATACGCATCTTTTTGTGATTTTTTTCTTAGCAGAAAACATATTCATATTCCAAAACCATATTCGTATTTCAAAACGTAGCACATATTCCAACCACAGAGATTGAGTTGCGGTTAATGTGACATACCGAAAGATCATATATTGGAATGTTTCAGTACAACCATCAGCAAATATCCGTTACTCAACGATAGAACTATCGTTATTAAAAATATATAGAAACACCGGATGAGAGATAAATCAATTTAGATATCCCGCAATCTTTAACGAATTTAAGATACCGATCTCATGGTTTAGCTCAAAAGAAAATCTTTGTTAGATATAATTGGCTCGAAAATCAATGTTCTTATCTAATATATAATTTCGATCTTATAAATTACCTGGAAAAGTAATGTTGAATTGGTTTGGAAGTTAATTGGAAAAAATTACAACCCATTAAAAGCAACGCGATCTCTTTCACGATATGATGTACGAGTTTCTTTAAGTTTCCACCACATGACTTCATGGGCGGAAATTAATAGAAATTAACTATTGGTTTAAAAATAATAAGGGTAAAGGAAGTTTCATGAGAAATGCGACATGTATTTGCTGGAACATTACATTATGTTGTTATAAGTCTCCCGTAAAAATTAACAAAAATATTTATTACTGTTATGCCTAAAAAGCAATTAAACGATTATAAATAAATTGTATCTTTTTACATTAATTTTATTCAAAATAATAATCTAGTGTGCATAGGTATAATAATGCATTGCTTGTAAATATCAAAGTATGAAAGCGATAATAATGTGTACCACGACCAACCGTCATCGACATATAGTAATATTACGGTATTTAATGTTTATTTTTTATTTGAAATATATTACCAAACATTTCTTAAATATGAATAAAAATTCTCCTTCACGTTCTTCTTAATAAACTATACTTATATATAACTAAGTTCACCACCAGCAAAGGACATTGTATAATAGCTGATAGGGTACACGAATAAAACACGTTTATATTTATTCTGTAATTTAAACTATTCTACCACGATTCAGTGTTTGTAAGTGTTGTTTTCAAGCTCCGTAATGAGTTTCGAACGGAATATTTAAAGCCAGTGCGTTTTTAAGGATTAAGTACAATTTGGCAAAGGTTATTCAGTTGACTGCTTCCACAAAATCCTATGCAACTCCGGTAAGCTTAGCCGCCATGGCCGTCGGTAAACAATTTTACATCGTTAAACGAACTTTTGCTCAGCGCGGATTATCTAAAAATCATTCTACGTTCGACAATAAAACGCCACTCATTGTAAACATTGGATTTGTTGCTTGTAGAGAACGGTATACATTTAAGTACACCCAGGACACACCGTTATAATTAGTCCCTTGGTATATATTCCACAAAGGTTCTCCAGAATCGCGCTGTGAGCTATGAGCTATGAGCGCATTAACGTCTCGTTCAGCAAACGAAACGCGACGCGTCGTCGGGATCCATGATTGTGCTCGCATATACTTAACTTATTGTGTGTTTTCATAGCCATCAAAAGCACCGGTGTATTATAATCTCGTCCGTGAAACACAAAACCTCGCACGCTTACAAGCGTGGGGTACTATTATCGTCGTTGTGGCACGCGGTACGTTAACACGATACGACGCATTTTTAATCTGATTAAGCCTACGACAGGAACTGTCTCGCATTAATTGAATTAAATACCTATCCCGATGGAACGACGACAAAACTTCGGATTTACGAGGGGCCAAGGTTAATTGCGCGTTATAAATGTAGCGGCACTGTACTCTCCCTCTCTCATTCTCTTTCATTCGCCTAGAGGCCAACGAAACTGCATTAAACCTCGCGTGTAATGACACTGGTAATTAATACATCAGTGCTGGTCGGCATTACGTAATTACTCGCGGTTGGTCATCATTTTATAATCACTCCGATTGGATGTCACTTCAGCTATGATCATACAAGTGTGTAATGCGTGAGCGTCATTTCTCGAAGATCGATTAGCTTACCTGGAGTTGTGCGTAAATTTACCTTCGTAAAGGTCTTATCGTGATATTAAATTTTAATTGCGAATGTTGTAATTAGAGTGTCCGCCGTTTTACGAGCTAGGTGCACTGAACGTAACTTAATCGGTACAGGCTGTATCGAAGCTTGGACTTTGAACTTGTGTGCAATTACTTATTGGTAAGTTTCAAGTTACACGGCAAAGTAATCGTATTTTACCATTTAGTATTGACTCTGGATGGTCTTCAATTTTTTCATGTTGGTAATTGATCCTATTTACTGTAAAATATTCTACTATGAAAACTGAGTTGCAATGTTCGTCCGTTGTCTTACGTATTCCGATCGAGATGAAATAATGCATGCACCTCTCGTAATTCGATGCTTCGCTTGAGAAGTGTATAATATATATGTGCACTCAACTAACCTATGAGAAGAATCGGAAGAAAGTAGTTTGCTACGTAACGCAAAGGGTTAGGTGTAACGAGCACACAGGAGGCGGATTAAATATGGTGATCATAGTATCGCAAGTTTAATGCATGATCTTACGTCTCTGCCCTACCTCCTCAACAATGCCAGATTAATAATACTGCGATTAGGCGGTAAAGCACTTTTACTTTCGATTTATAACGCGTTAATAAGGCTTTGGAATTACAGCTCTCCGCCTTAGGGCATACTGTATATAATCACACGTCGTATGCGATTATGCCGTTGTCTTAATGAGCACATTGTACCTCTCCACACCGCAGTGAAAGTACGCTTATTATCGTCGATATGCCACAGCCTGGCTACCGACACGAGTCCGAGTTATCTTATAAACGATTATTGCTTTCCACATATTAGGTGAACCAACAAGTATCCACGGCTCTACTTAAATTTTATCGTGAAAACTTAAAAGAAGGCCTGATTCTCGAATTACACTAATAAGCATGCTACTGAAAGGATAATAATATTTGTCTTACCAGATAATATATTGATTCATATAATTCGGAGGCTTTTTAATTTGTTTAAATAATTGTTTCATGCGCCTGCTTAAATAAAATTTCCTATTGATTAATCCATAAAAATTCTCTGAAACCGTATTTATCACAAATAAAAGCATTTGTGATATATATTACGATAATAACCTACATTCCATTGTAGGTATTAATTCATTTGTATCATATGTTTAACAATCACTAAATAAAAGAGAAAGGTGAAGATAGGGCGATAAAGAGAGAGAGGAGACAGAGAGAGAAACACGGAGAATTCACCGTTGGCCTTTTACCGAAGAAAACGCTTAGGCATGCAGTCTGTTAATTCCTTGTTTATAAATTTACGTAAATATCTCTGTCTCGCCTTTCACGGGATACTGCTTGACCAGACTACGACGGGGTACGGTCTGCGTGTAATAAACAACGAGACCAATTATGCAAAACTCCTTAGAATTTTTTCTTCCTCCCATAACTCTCGAACTGAGGTTCAGTAGCTGCCCGACGCACGGTGTACCGACGCGGTTTAAAGAAGTCATCCATACCGCTGCTTATAAATAACGTAAACACGATAGCGGTGCGATGTCACGAGTATCGTCTTATTCAGCGCATAACCGCGCTAATCGCAGCTCACTCAGTTTTATCGATACGTCTTTTCGTGGAGAACAAAAAAAAATGTAGGAGAATCAGCCTAAACCGTTACGTTCGTCAGCTCTCTTAATGTCTCCCTCTCTTTCTCTCTCTCTCTCTCTTCCGCTCTATAGAGAGAAGGTGAAAGGCTTCTTTAACTCGTATTAACGCACGAAGATGAAAGGTTCCTACGCGCGTCGTCCTGCTAAAGAAGAAGAAAAGAGAGAGAGAGAAAGAGAGAAGGAAGGAGGGAGATTAAGACGAAAGAAATGACGAATGTAATGCATGCCTCGCGCATACAGCACTAAATTATTGGCAGAGCGAAATCTTCGTATGTCGTAAGTCACGATACTTGACATCCCTTCGGCGGTGGACAAGTCTCTTGAAGCCGAAAAACTCTCAAGGCGGACGGATACGATATATACGAGCCTCTTAACGAGGACAGACTCTTCAGGATTTTGAATCCGCGCGAGTAATCATAGCCGAGTAATAAGTTCTCGTAACGGATCTCGTATGATTATCGCTTTACCGGTTTTGTAATATTTTGCGTCTATTTTCTGAATTTACAGTAATACCTGCATAGAGCTTATAAATTCGGAATGTTACGCCGTTTACTAGCTGTTTACTAGAACAAGGTTCTGCTCAGAGAAATCTAACCATGTCCTTATTCGTGCATGAGAATTTTTACAATGTCGTGGAATTTAAATAAACAGCCGAAGCGACAATTATGACATATTCAGTTGTTTCGTATAAAAATCATGGTTTTTAATTAAAAGAGAAGTGTGGGAAATGCAGACATTTTTTTAAAAGAAAAATAGTGGAAAATGCAAAAACAGTTTTTCATATAAAATAATTCTAATCTGTGGAGACTGTAACATGTGTGCTGGATGAGTATGTGAAATTCATAATGTGGAGACAAGGTTGTTAAAGAGGACGAACTACTCAGGATTTTGAATGCGATGGGAGTAATTATAGCCAAATACGACGTCACTCTCAATTCACGAAGTATTAAATAAGTAAATGTGACCGTAATTATATTTAGTAATAATTACTCATTTCGATTGGCAAAATCTCGTCGATATGTTAAATGAAATTTTAGATTGAAAAAACTCAATTTACAAAAGTTAATGACGATATTTTTTTGCCTGGTTTTTAAATGTTACTAGGCCACCTTGCATTTGCCCTCCTATTTTTTTCAGGGGCCCCTTTGTTTGTCGTCTCATTTGTTCGGCACACTAGAAAGGGAAGCGGCACACCTGAGAAACGCTGCTCCCTGCCTCTTTAACGTCACAAATGATATCTATGCAGAGCAATGTTCATGGATTGACTACTGTACTCGAGACACTCCTTCAGGTTGCTACTGTTCCACACTAATTACACGTTCGCACCAACGGTGTGAAATAACCCTGCCATTAAATACCAGCTATCCATTAATTAACAGTTTCAAATTTATCGTTCAACGATGAATCTTTGGAAGCTTGACCAATCGACTACTTGGGTAGCTAGTTACCACCTGCGGTGCCGTGATCACAGGCGGAGTCGACCTGTTATATCCGGATGTGTTGTTTCTTTTTAAGTCGCGGCATCATAAATCTCAGTTCGTTTCTTACTACGGCTGCGTATGACATACGTACCGAATTTCTTACTAAAGTACCCTTCTCTCTTCAGTGTCGAGTAAATTCTTAGTAACTACGAGCAAATAGTTTGCTGAAGTAGGGCAATTAACAGTAGATCCACCGGTTATTTTCTGAACATTTTTAGGTACACTGTATATATGTTTCAAATAAAAGACTCTAAAACGTCAATAGATTAATCTAATTGTCCATATGCCGCAATAAAATGATCTAAAAATGATCTAAATATCATAATGTAAAAAAAAAATCGGTAGTTCTAGCATTAAAAACCAGTTTCATTAATAATATTAAATCGAATCTGATGAGTATAATTTTGTTTTTTGGTGAGCACGTGTTATATTTACATCATATAGTGCCTCTAGTGTTGTAAAAGTGTCTATTTAAAAGACCACAATTTATTGTATATACTGATCCTATAATATAACTATTAAAGATTAATAAAATAGTGTAATATAATTCGTGAAGAACGTCGAGAATCTCTAAGGTGCAACCGGAAAATTTACAATACTTTTATTTAAAGAGTAGTACAACTTTTAAATTGTAACGTAGATTAATGTAAAAAAAAATCATCTCTTAGGGTGCAAAAAAGGAAAATATTTCTGTCGCCCGGTGAGTGCTCTGTTTTTTGAACCAACGTAAAGTAGGAAGTGTGCTATCCTTCTTCATAAACGCCATGATCGAAGAATCGTTTAGGATTATTTAAGCTGGTATAAATAAAGAAAATCATTGAGATGGGTTGGTACTTAGGAAGGTGCCACCTTTTACGATTATTACGTTTTACCACGGCGTGTTACGTGCAATTCGTCTCTTCTCTCGAGATATTAAAATTCTTTAAATAGATTTTCGTAAATTGTAATTGAAATTCAAATCCCAGGAATTCTTATCTATTTATAGTGTTGTCAATTAAACTATAAGTTTATGATCCTTATAAGTTAGATTCAAAGGAAGAGTGTAGTTGATCATTTATATTATCCCTGTTAATAGTGAAAGAACGTGTATCTTGAATTAAAAAAGTTGTAAGTATTCATTTGCTCAAATATAATAAATGTAAATGAGTCTTTAACAGCTTTCACAGAAATAAAAATTCATGTATAAAAATGTTTCTTTGATGTTGCTTTTGCAAACTTCGATACGAGAAACAGTTTAATTTTTTAATGTATGAAATGCAATAAATCTAGATAAGTATGCGATTATAGCCAACTGTAAAAGTGTAAGTAGGGTATCCAATAAAGCAAATATATTATCTAATGTAACATTATATTAGCTATCGTCTTTGAAAAGATTTTTAAATATAACAATTATTCGAATAACAAATAACAAATTAACAAATATTGATATACAAACTATAAAATGGAGTTTTTACTACTAGTTTATGTACCACATATATCCGCTAGCCGAACTTTATCATACATAAAAATACGAGTCATAGTGTTCAAAGAGATGAATAAAAACCGAGTTTTCTCAACATATGATAAGTAGTACTTTCTGAGAAAATTACAGAATACTAGTCTTGTTAGTCTATAAAAATCGCAAATGTATCAATATATTCATTAAATACAAGAATCTGCAATATATCGTTAAGAGAATTTAACAAAAAGATAATTCTGTTGTGGGTGTATCTTGCGAGAGAATCGAAAACGCCGAAGGCTTGTTTTGTCCGGTCAGCGCTATGAAGTGTTACACAGATGTTCTATTGGCGTTCGATCCTTTTCGTGGTTTCCCACGTTAGTTCATGAGGATGACTCCAAGATTTCGTTCTATCGATATGGGTTCAAAGTCATGAACCGGAGAGGAGCATCCGCGAGATACTGAAGTGCTTCAAGGCATTTGTAACAATTCTGGGATCATCGAAGTTTGGTCTTGATCGTTATCAAATCGTGCATTCTATTTAAAACTTTTAAGTATAACTTAAAAGAACAACTTAATCGAGCTAGTCAAATTATTTTTAAACAACGTGAAAAAACAACCGCGTAAAATACGCAGTAAGACTATTATTATACAGAAGTTACTAAAATGAAATACGCGTAAAACAAACAGACAAAATTGTTTTGTTTGTAAACCGTTAACACTTAGAAAAATTTTTTTAACTAAACACCGTTTGTTTAAAATTAATTTATGATATTTTGGTACTCTGATAATAAGAATTTAGTGACATAATAAATATTGACAACATTACACAGCAATAAGTTCTCCGAAGTTCTTTTTATTAAATTTTCACAAACAATGAATATATGTACAAGAACATCTGGTGGTTGAATACAATATATTGCGATATATATCTTATCGATGCTTAGGTGGAGATAGGTTCTTGAGTTTACCGAACGTATTCTAGTAAACGATACTACGTTTTAATAATTATATAATATTAAATTTATAATATTATTAATAGTTTCTTGAATCAAAGTTAATTATATAATAATTCATTAACAATTCGTTCACAAAAGTACGTTTTTCATTCATTTACACCACTTGAAAGAGTATACACGACTTTGCTAGCAACACGTGAAGCGTTTTATAATTTTTAAAGTCTTTTTAGTTTACCTGTTGCTCATGAACTCATAACCTCTTCTTGCTCAAAAATGTCTAAGAATACATTCATTAGTTGTGATCTTTACCGAGCAGTCCATTCGCACACATATCATTTGATTCTGTAATGCGTGGCTCGATAATTAAAGGTTAAATAATAATAATTAAAATTGAAAAATTAAAGAAATTTTAAGAAATTGAAGATGGCGAGTGAATTGGAGATAATCGACAAAGACATAGAAAGAAATCTTTTTAACTTAAATTCTAACGTTTAAAGCCATTTTTACAACTACAAAATCGTTTTTTGATTTCTGTTGCGCGGATTTATTGAACAACCTAGTATATGAATACACGCTATTGATTTCTCAGGACGGACAATTACAGACCGTGGCGAAGAGGGTAGATGCTGTACGCGGAAGTCTCGTAGCGGGGCTGTAAAGTCGGTAGCACGAGGACATTAACGAGATCTCGATGTCGTGGAAATCTGCAGGCTATGCTTATGCTCGCGGATTCGAGAATGGTACGAGGAAGGCGCGTTTTATAACCTAGCCATCTGCTTCGCAGGATAATTAACGTTATTCTCTCCAAAAACGAAGCGATGGTGATGGTTTGCAATCGACCGCTCAGAAGCCGCTTCAAGAGCCGTTCGAACGAAATAACGAGCTGTGCCCATAACGCAAGATTTACGCTTCTACGAGTATACGAGATATTATGCGTTTTTTTCGTAATGCAGGAATTTCGCGATATACATTACGTGATTTTTTTCCGCTCGCGCGTACATCGCATACACGGATGACGAATACTCTTATCGTCAGTCAACTCAGCACGGTGCTTCGTTTTACCAGATCTTTTACTTTACCTTCTCCTTTACCAGAAGAACGCATAATGAAGGCGTTATTTAATATTAAACCTACCAGCCATTTTCCAAATATATTTACGCGTACCAAATATATCCTTGAAGAAAAAGAGGACAGGGAAAAGGTTTCAATAGATTAATGATATTAATCGATATATTATATCGATGCATGTGCTACGACGATATAATGTAAAATCTGAGAAAATACTCCGTCTTAAAGTTCTATAACCTTTCAAAGGAATGACTGAGCGGTCAATTTGACCCATCCAGTAGGCTTAGTATTAAGTACAGAGTTTCGCGGTTTAACCTGCTTCTTTCTAACGTTGTATATACACAGCGCGTAAAACAATATTTTTTTCTCAGCGAGCTTCTTTACTCACCAAATCTGTTTTCACTGCCTTATTAAAGATCGTACTATACTCTACGTCGATATTTTTTTAGTTATATTTCTACTTCTGTTATTTGATTCATAATTTCTGAGGTATTACTCAAATCTCCGATTCCGTGGCTTTTTCAGATTTACGGTGAAAAGGAATGAATTCAGGAGGATCCGCGAGACGTGTTTCTCATGTTTTTCATTGGACCATCGTGACTATCGCTGTCTCTTTCGTAAAGAGGCAGAGACCTCTGAAAAGCAACGGCGGTGCGCATGAAGATCCTTCGAGCAACATTAATTGCGTGCCTGCAATTCCTCGAAGGATTAACTTAATTCTCTGCGAAAATAAACGCACGTTATGTTCGTGGGAAGAGAATCTGAAATGATCCGAAATACGAATACGTCGATCGGATCGACGAGTACCGCTCACCAAAAATCATCGAAGCTTCGTAAAGTACGAACCTGCATTTACTTAAATTCGTTATTCTGGTTATGTATAATAAACATGCAATACTCTCCCCCCCTCTTTTTCTTCTTTTTCAAGCGGTCTGAGGTGCCGAAAGTATTTTGCCCAAACTTGTGTTTACAGGAATCAATTATTTTGACCGGTTAAATTACGTATAACTCGTCCTGGTGATTGTGAATGTGATGAATATCAGTATTATAATGGATTAGGATTACAATGAATCTGATATTAAAATACGTTATATCCTTGAATATGCAGTTACGAGTTTAATAGGCCTCAAGTAAAACATGGAAGGGTAGTAATATTAAAAAAACAACATATCTCTACTTAATGGATAAACAAAAAAAAGCTTTTCGCCGCTATTTACTATCCATTACAAATTTCAAGTCACTTTTCCTAAATTTTTATGTAGATGATATATACACTGCTTTCCAAAAGTGCTGGAACACTTATGCATACAGGTACATTTCTGAATATCACCGATATATTTTACGAACATAGTTTTTCGCATTGATTTATTATATTATCTTACGAATACTCTATATTTCTAATACAACACAAGCACTATTTAAGCAAATATCATTGACAAACTTGCTAAAACGTTGGCAATATTATTACAATATTAATACACATCAATCCTAACCCCAATCACTCAGTTCCCAAAAACAAAAACCAAATACTGCATTCTACAGCTTAAATCCATAGAAAGAAAACAGGACTTCTTAAAATTCCACCCTCCAGACATCAAAAAGGGCAAAACATCCATTAGAAGTAACAACACACAATCATCATCATATAAACATAAATCATCGAACAAAGTCTGGGAACACCAGATAGTATCCCCTATGTACAGAGACTTACAGATCCACACAGGTCCAGTGAGAAAGAGTGATCCAAGACACGTCGAGTACGCGCGACATACCAGATGGACAAGGAAGAGCAAAAGGACGGAATGAACGTGACAAGAGGAAGGGAACCGAAGCACCGAGGCGTGGCGCCTCGAATGAACGCCCGTATATAGCCACGTCCCTCGGTCTAGTAAGCCGAGGAGAGCAAAGTTGCTCCGGAGGTGAGATCTCCCGGCAGGCCAGCTCTAATGTATCGGCGCGCCTTGCTCGTCTTATTTCACGAGGAAACTGGGTGTGTGTGCCGTGCCGGGGCTGCGTGGCCTTGCAAGGTCGTATTACCTCGAGGAAGCCGCACCTTCGATCGTGTCCCGCTCCTGCACAGGAATTATACGAGGGCCCTACAACCTCCTGCCTCCATCGCTGTACAGGGTTATTGGCACTGACATTTTAATTGAAGATACACCGTTCTAACGCGAGGTCAATGAATGATCGAAAGATTAAACAACAAGGTAACAAGGTTTGTGGAAATCGATGACGGGCAGACCTTCTGGTCATAAGCGTTGAGTCTATCGTAAGCTTGAGCTCGTACTGCGGGTTTTGTATTAAGGTTTTTGGGTGGAAAAAGTTTTTGGAAAACGGTTGGAAAGAAGGATTGGTTCCTAAACAAAAAGTGGAGTTAAGATTTTAATTTCTTTTTTTTATGGTTTGATCGAATCCAGGATGGATCATTGTGAAAAAAGGGAAAGCGAGTCTTAAAAGGGAAAGGGGAGTTTTAGAGGGTTGGAATGTACAACATCACGCGCCTTTTTTATACTAATTCCTCGAATTGGCATTCGATCACTGCTAGGCGTGAAAATTTGTCTGGCCTAGCGTCAGGTGATCGCATTGTGTAGTCGAGTAAATATTGAAAATACATGGTGCATGATGGAACGGGTTAAGCAGTATTCACGATAGCCACAATGATTTTTTACATTTTTTTATTTGTTTTAACATAGAGACTTTTATCTTTATTTGCAATATTCAAAACGTAACGACCCAAAAGCTTAGTGCATAGATTAATCTCCAACGAATAAGCACATTCTTTTAGAATAATGTCCAGTAGGTCGACGGAATTTTAACAAACGAATTGCTTTATTA
This sequence comes from Ampulex compressa, assembly GCA_038496175.1. Classification (NCBI taxonomy): domain Eukaryota; kingdom Metazoa; phylum Arthropoda; class Insecta; order Hymenoptera; family Ampulicidae; genus Ampulex; species Ampulex compressa. The sequence goes on along the minus strand of JBCFXI010000087.1, from coordinate 326,267 downwards.
CTGGAGCGAGAAAAAGTGCACAATTAATTTCCAGTAATAATAGGTAATATATGAACAGATATGTTCATACAAAAAGATACTAAAGTAAAAATTACAGAAAAATAATGGGGGTTGAAATAAGCGATTAGATGTATGTACGTAGGGATATCACGTTTGATTTTCTTGGAATGTTTATAATGAAACGAGTATGATGGACTTTGTTCGCTAAGGGTTAATTATCGGCGAGTACTTATCAAAATCTGTCCATTACGTGTTTCATTACACTACTCTGGCAGTATTGACAAATATTACGGTAAATGCGAAGCTGACGATAATTCAGTACCGTAATGAACACGATAGCCTTTATTAAACTTTTATTTTAATAGCTTCAGCAATTCGTTAGCTCTGTAACATCGCGACAATGTACACCCACGACTTTATCAGATTATTCAATGGCAATTGCGAATCCCTTTTGCGACAAGTTGCCAACATAATCGCCGATCGGATGTACTGTACTGTCGCGAAGATTTCAGGGTCATCAGTGTATCCGACTTTCTATGCTGGATGAATACCTCGAGTCTCGCTCCTCTCACGAAGAAGCCCATCCAGTGCTCATTTAGGAGCGTATTAATTATCAATTATAGCTGCATGCTTTACCGTCCGTCTGCGGTTTCGGCCTTGAACCAAAGATCGTTATGCGCGATGATCGACGAGGATTCCCCGTTAATTAACCATCGAAATAATACGATCGACAGATGAATCAGCGAATGATATCGAAACTAATGAGATCTCGGGTTACAAGAGCTTGATTGATGGTTACGTACTAATCGAAGTTGGCGCATGCTGGATTAAGAGCCGCCAAGTCTTAATTGTCGATAGCCAACACTATCGACTTGTACTGAGAGCAGACAAGGGTTTGCAAATTTGATGATAATACCAGTCATGCAATTATAGCTGGCGGAAGATACGAGGAACGAAGATAGTGGTGATGAGTATATTAAGTATGTGAGGTGTTATTATCGAATACCGCAATAATTCTTGCTATCGGTGTCTCTAAGTAGTCTACGAATTGCAACAGACTTCGTGACTACCAATGTCGATTATTGTGGTGAGGCAGAGGATTTTTGAGTTTAATAAGAATATCCGTGTCGGTACGTACGTGACGTGATTGAAACTGTTCAAGATTACATACCCAGATATATTTATCGTAATTCGTGCCTGTATGAAATTGGGTAAAATCCGTTCAGTATTTGGACACGCTTGAAAAATCTACATCTAAATTTTAAGTACAAATTTAATCACGTGTATTAAACTTAATTTAAAAGACATGTTAAGTATTGTTTACCATGAAGTGTGAGATTTTTGTCCAAATCCGATCATTAAGGGTTCAGGAAGTAAGATATTCAACACATTGATATTATTATTTCTACCTACATCCAGAAGTACTCTTCGACTTTGTTGAATGCGTATTGTTCCTATTCATTTGTGTTTGGTAATTTTTTGAGTAGTTTAATCTTCGGTTGTCTTTCAAGTATTTCAATCGTCATTTATAATTCATAAGTACGGAATTATCTTTTTTTAAACTTCCCACAAATCATTTTTGAGAATGTATTTGGCCTTTATTTTATATAAAGAAGTATATGTGTATATAAATATGAATGATGCAAATAATAGGCTGTGATATATTATAAATACCGATTACAAGCCACGTAAAGTAATTCCATTTTATAGAAGCGAAAGAATCGATCCTAAAAAGAATAAACTCAGCTTTCTGTTGCTTTAAGTATACACAATCCTAACAATAAATATTTATTCTATCTATTGTAAAACTATTGCTGAAAGTATACTGCACACACCTTCTAAGAGATTTACGAACTTCCAAAAATGGAAAAGTTACTTGAATACTGATAACATGAGCAATCGTTTTTTAGAACTTTAATACCTTTCACAGATAATTTCTGTGAAATTTTTTTGTTCGTTTGAAATTTTTGATTCTCCTTTTCTTCTTCGTTCTTTTCTGTGTTCGTTCGGTTTCAAATCAAAATATACGATATCAATTTAAGTTTATACGAGCATTTCAGCAATGGATATTTCTCAAAGGGTGTGCAGAATTTCCAAATCTTAGTGATTGAATTTTATTTTTCAAGGTCTATAAAAACTTTGCGTAAAAAAATTTATTATTAATAAGACTTACCTATTGTATAGCAGCTGAATTCGGCAAGGCAGGTGTCAACTTTCATCATCGTCGTTCGCAGAACAGTCTCGATGACTGATGATCCTCGTAGCACATGTACGACAAATCTTCAAAGTGATCCTCTACGTTCAAACAGTTTGACGACTCGTTCAATTGGATATTAAACGCACTGCCGCTTTACGAATTGTCCGCATACCTATGATTTTTATTCACCGCCGAATTTTCTGTCTCCGCAGTGCCTCACTTTAAACGACTATCACACAAACAGCGTTATTAATCGTTTCAAACGAGTTCACGACCGACGAGTCACACAGGTGTATCTCCGTTATTTTCAATCCCTGCAAGCTGATTCTCATTTGCGTCAGAGTATTATATAGAAGGAAGACGAATAAAGGCACTTTTCAACGTTCGAGTTCGATGCACTGCACCGTGCATTTCTCGAAGAATAGAAAGACTTCATGGAAATGTTCCGGAGTAAAAATTACGATGTAAACTGTCCTTCTTCCTCGCAGATAACGACACGAATGACGGCTCGTCGATTGGTAAGCGCTGCGAGGGGCTGGTCGAGGGCTTTCGCCTCGTGATTGGTGAACAACCAATATGTCCTTGCCGTCAGGAGCTCGTAATATTTGACGTTCTCCAATTCGCCCTGGATTTTCCACGTGGATGTTAACGGTTGTTCCTTGAAGCCTCTTTTTTCTAGATTTCACAAAGAAACTTGTCCTTTGTTAAAAGTTGTCTTTCAAAGAATCGCTCCTTTGTTGTTTATGAATGAACTTCCAGCAAATATCAATGAAGATTTACTGAAAATTTCGCCCTCGATCTTTTATGGAAAGATTACAGTATATGGAGGCTTTCTTTTGCCAAATTATTCTTCGTTTTGCACGTCAAATCGGAGGACTTTGATACCTGGAAAATTTCTTTTTGTTATTCCAAGAATCTGCGGATGGATATTGGTAATTTTCATGGAGAAGGATTTTTCGTATAATTTCAAAGCGGACTTCTCTCCGTATGTTTATATCTCGCTTTAGAAAATTAAGTTTGAAACGTTCAGAGAGTGTATTTGGACGTAAATATCGAGTGTGTCAAAATTTCTCCTCTCGATGTTTTGAAGGACGACTTTCACGCTCTCCAGGGAAAAAGTTTAGCATTTTTTAATGCTCCAAACTAAAAATTACAAAGAGAGTTTACGATACGTCCTTTAAGAATTTGGCTGTTTTATGTCTGAGAATAGTTGTGTATCAATATAAACGGCTCCTCCATAGAACGTGTCTTCTTTTCGTCTTTTTGGAAGAAGAAGAAAACAGATACGTATGCCAAATATATTCTAACTCTGTAGTTTCTTTATGACCCTCCCAGAAAGGTGTTTCAGGCCAACATCAGACGAAACTCCACCAAAGATCTTTAAATTCTCTCTTTTTACAATCTCTGAGAAACGAGCTGTAATCTGCTATACAAGATAGTCTCTTCTAAAACTTCTCCAACCTCAGCAAATACCTTCAACCTGATATCAGTCGACATCTTTCATAAACTCTTTTTCAAGTTCACTAAGAGACCGTCGTTGGGTAAGACCCTTTTATCGCTCCTCGAGGATTTCACGCTGGCACCGATTAGCGTACCCCCAAAATCTTTCCTGGCACCTTCATCTCCTCTGCGAAAGGCCTTACAGTGGCCTACCAAGCGCTGTCCCTTCTAAAACCCTTCTTCTTCTTGACCAGAAAGAGCTTCACACAGATACCAACAAGCGCACCCCCCAAATCTTCCCCGATTCTTCCGCGTACTTCGAGGAAATCTCCGCGCCCGAGACTATCCTCCCAAAAATTCTCCGCTTCGTCCTCACAGGAAAGAGTTTCACGCTGGTACCAATAAACGTACCGCCAAAATCTCTCCCGATTCGGCTGTCTCCCCTGAGAGAAACGTTCCAGCCCAGCGATTCAGCACGGCCTTGGTCCTTCCAGAAGGAGAGCGGGCCAGCTCTCGGGTACTCGGATTCTGTCTGCACCAGGAGAGCCGCTAAGGTGAGCCGGCGCAAGGAGGGTTTCGGATCCGCGCTGGCTGATGGTCGGGTAGTTTGTGGCTGCGAGCACAAGCCGAGCTACGACACGGCGCGCTCGTGCTGCGTCTCCTTTCTTCTCGTTCCCTCCTCCGCCAGTTCTTACACTCCTCTCGCGCTTCCACGTCCTCCCGCGGGCTCTCGACGGCCGCTCTTCCCTCCACGCTCTAGCGCCCTCTCTCTCCCTCTCATGGCTGAGCTATCGCGCTGGCGGACGGCGAGAAGCTGGGCTTCTCTAATGTCCGCGCGCCGAGGCTCCTCGTCTAACCTCTGGCCAACGGTGGATCCTTCCCTCTCTCTGTCGCCCCAAAGGAAGACGCTTGAGCGCACCGAACCGCGATGTACGCCGAGGCTCGAATGTCCTGGGGCAGCGATTCGAAGTTTTATGTACAGTACTTTGGAGGATATCGATTTTTATCCTGCTTCACGACGAGGTAGATTTATCGTGTATACCTGGAATAAGAGATTCCGCTCGTTGCAATGAATGAGCCGTTTTGAGCATTTTTCGCGGTCCTTTTGGAGCTACGAGGAATTCGTAAGATGTTTAATATGGATTTTTGTATGATTTTCTTGAGACGTACTCGGAGTTTATGAAAGGCTAGGGACAGAGGTCGAGGTGTTGTGTTTATTAAAGAGTTTACTTTATATATTAGGACATTCGTTGAAGATGTATTGATTTTGTAAAAACCTAAAGGGTGATTGAAATTTTTCAGGGATTTTAGTATGTTTTGCAAAATTTTCATGGGTGCCTGAAAAACGATTTGTAATTCTTTCGATACTTCTTCAAAGCGGAAGTTTTTCATACGCGGTACTATTAATAAAATTGTGCGATACAAATAGTAAAGTGTGCGCAATCATTTATTTGAAACATTACCAAATTGCATGTTTGTTTAATACTTTTTTATCGACTTTTGATCCTTTATAGTAAGATTTACTGTTTTACTCTCAAAAAATTATACACCTTGCATCAACAAAATGTTGCTACGGCCTAGTCGAATAGTTAGTCTTGCAAAATGATACAAAAGCAGAATTTTATATTCGTCGGAATATTTTATTGGACATCTGTGCATTTGTTTTGGGGTTAATTCGCTTTTGCAAAAATATGTATTACGCAACTACATTTAGTTGTTCACTAGTTTAAGAGCGAATAGAAAGTTCCAGCTGTAACGCTTGTTACCTTTAAACAAACACCGGTCATGTGAAGAGTGCTAAGTTGCGTCCCACTTTGTGCTGCAAGGGTTAAGCAAAATTTTAATTCAGTTTTTCTTTTCTTCGTTTTTTTAACACGGCAAATACTTCATGGATGTCATTATCGAAAAATTTGTCACAATTCTTCCTTGAATGACAAACTTTTAAGTTAGAACGACACTAAACTTTAACACATAACGTTACAAATAATAAAGAAAAAAGTTAATTCTCTACATTCCTTTGTTTTGTCTTTAAAACGGCTAAAAGTGGTGTACAGAAAAAAAACCACGAACAACGAGAGCGTGAAAATAAAGAGAGGAGTTCATTATCATTAAAACGTGTCGAAAGTCACGTTAAACGACAGCATAAACCACAAATCTCACAAACACCAGACAGAGAATTCGTCAAAAGCAGACACATGCAATTGCAAAAAGAGAATTGCTTCCAAAGGTGAACACTGCACGTAAACATGAATTTCATGAAATCATCCTTGCACTTGCAACACTTACGTAAATCTTTTATTGTATCTTTGTCATTCATGCCTTTTATCAGGCACGATTACGCCCGAGTAACCAAAATAAGTATCTGGATAATCCAATAGCTATTACTAAGTCTCTGGTGAACTTTCGATCGCGGATAAAACTTCATTCCATCGCGCTTCATCGTAGGCCTACCTCCGCGCTTGGCCATTTCCCCCTTTTTCCTCGGCGCGTGAGCCATGTAACCAGAGCCTGTCCTTTTCTCCCTTATTTCGCTTCACCGTCGATTCCCCTTACGGGCGGTGCTAAGAATCGTCCGCTCGCAACGGTAATTGCCTCTATAATTTCATTTCGCGCGTTTCCATTGCTTTCCGCTCGTGCCTCGTACCCGATATGTATTACGTTATCCTCGTACGCTTGTCGTGCCTTTCAAAGAAGCGGGTAATCGAATTGATCAATTTAACCCCTTGGGCCTCTGAGGCCAGCTGTACTGTCCATTTAGAGATTTCATTAGACATTTAGAACCGTTCTGCACCTAAGATCAGCATTCCATTTTGTCATACATGGAGGTAAGTACTTTTAAGAGGACACGATATCTCCCAAACTTCTTGGTCTGCATTTTACATTACTATTATATGTAATTGCATGTAGCTAAAATAACAAAGTATATAACAACAAGTTTAAAACAGTCACATACTATAACGCAAATGGGATTTCTGTACGTTAAAAAAATAGTACCTTAAAGCAAATAATGCACGTGTATAAAGTAATATTTCTACGTCGTGTCGTCACTTGTTTTATTTCAGATTATTTCAATTATATTGCTGAAGCAGAAATCATTTCTCCGAATTCCTCTTTATTATGGGCAAGCTTATTTACACTTATTAAAGGTTTTTCTCTCCTATGTAAAAAAAAAGTATTACGTTTGAATGTGAGCGACGATGAGTCGGTTGGTATAATTAAATACACGCTTGATGAAAAAGGGTCAAGTTCTATCGCGGAATAAAATCCGCCACAGCTTGGAACTCGCTTTCGAGGCGATTGAACTTGACCGCCTGGTTGTTATGGGATGAATTAATCGAGGCCAACGACGGCATTACGTGATACACGGTACAGTGTCGAGGAAATGTTTCTTATGCTGGAAAATGACTGGTATCAATGCGTTTATGTGGGAAGCACTTGCGCACGAAAGAACGGCAAGGAAAAGCTGGCGTGTATGATACCGAAGTATTAAGTACGAGCAACTGGGTCTAAACAAAGCAAAAGTATTACGCGAGGAAGAACATTTATTCTACTTTTACTGTCTTATAGCATATTTTTACAACAGAAATATGAGCCTTTAAACATATACAAAACCTGGTCGGCGACAACATGGGCTTAAGCAATTGTAACGATGAAAAGGAAAACTACCACACGGTACCTCACTAGCTTTATCAAAAACGTTCAATACGACTTTTACACAAAATTCAAGCCACTAAAAGAAAGTATCAACAAAATATTGTCACGTGTCGTAACCGTCTTCAGTATTACTTTTAGACTTTACCGCTTTTCAAAATATCTTTTATATATCTATATATTCTTATTATTTATTTTTATTACCACGCCAAAAATAACTAACCTTTTCCGTATTACTTTTGGCCTTTACCCCCTTTCGCGTATCCTTACGGCGCTTCCAAGTCACCGTCGATGGCAACGAGAGATGCGTATCTCTATCGGGGTCCTATTTCAAGTTACTTTCATTCTGGACTTTTCCCCCTCCGCTCCTACCGCCTTATTGTCACGCGCGTCACAAAAACCGTGGCGTTCTCCAACGTCGCCGGTGGTTAGCCGAAGGAAAACATTCGACTCGCTTTTTAACCGTTTGAGTCACAAGCAGCGCGATCGCGCTGTTCAAATTTCATATCGGAAAGGCCCAGAGCGTTGTGTAGCGTACTCAACTTTGATGTTAGGGGTTTTTCCGCCTTCTGATTAATTACTCTTTACCTGAGTAAGCTTTACAATAGAGTAATAAAACGTCTGACCACCGCTATCTAGAACTGGTGTACATATACAAGCGCTATTGCGCCGAATGGGACTTTTCGATACAAAAAGAGACCAGCATTAGCGCGCAACTTGGGACTCTTCGCAAAGATTAAGATAAGCGTTATTGCGCTGCTTGGGATTTCTGGAACAAGTTTTCCCAAAGACAATTGGGACTCACACGGTTAACACGTTAAGCGCCACGCCGATTTTACGTGCCGTTCCGTTCAGGTTAGCCGTCAAACGCGCCACTGTGAGCCGCTTTACGATAGATTATAAACAGATGGATTAGGTGAATTTATCCAATCACAATAAACACCGTTTTGGATTCGTACCTTGAGTTCGCTTATACTCTTAATGGTTATATACAAATTGACTCACGCTTATACTCTTAATGGTATAATACAAATTTACAAATGTTAGGTTCAAAGATGGCGAAAAATTCAACGCCACAAGTTAGAACCTTCCGTAATCAATGTACAAGTAAACCTCACTTTTGTTTACGTTGTTTTAATAAATTACATTTATCATGTATTCGTCTTCGCAATTCGAGCTCGAACTTGTTTCTACAAAAGCGACGTTTCCACCACGTCTGCGTGGTTCTTCTCTAACCACAAGCCAACGTTATGGTGAGTACAACGGATAGTAATAATAGACTAGTATATGTGAGTACGTGGGGTAAAGCCTACCTGTGCAATTTGAGTCTGCTATGTACATATGAAACTTGTGCGTAAATTACATTTATGTTTTTAGCACGTTGAATGTCACGCGAATTCATAAGGAAATCCCCTTCAGGCCATGCTCCCTGCTCAGAAGTGCGCTGTCGGTCACCAGCGACCGACGTGGCGCTTAACGCGTTAAACACGTCTCGAGTAAGAAAAGCGGGGGCATCCGCGAGGTGCGGAAGGATTAGCGATGATCCGCTCTGGAAAAAGAAGACGTCGAAAGGGGGACTTCTCTCGTGTGGTTACAGGCAGTCCATCGTGACCGTCGCCGTGACTCTTTTCACGTCCGGCGACTCGTTCACGGCCTGGCACGTGCCTACTCGAGCACGCAATTAGGCCCAGTTTTCACCGTGGATCACGAAGGTACATCGTAATCGGATCGTGCGCCGGACAAACTGTGTAGAACATCGCCGTAGATCCCGGTTATCGGATACGGCGATACGAAATGGTATTTCCTACGGCCTTGCGTCACGATCGAGTGCGCGCCTGTTGGGATATAAAGTACGTAGCCGCGACTCGTAATTGGACGACACTTTGGACCCAGCGGAATCTCTCTCTCTCTTTTTCTCTCGGAGGCTAATAAGGGTATCGTAACGTGTTGCTGATTGCTAGCTCGATATGTTCGACGTCCTACTATTAACAATGAGTGTCACGTGGGTTACGATCGGAAGAGTGCTTTTTGAGATTAATTTCAGTCCGTTGGGTTTATATAATAATAGGTATATTACGAAAGAAACAAAGGTATAACTTGGGGAAGTTTGAATTCTATTTTAAGTGAAAGGAGCAATGTTTTGGTTATGACGTTGGTGCATGGGATGAAGAGTATGTAAACGTTGTAATCAACCCTAACTTCTCAAATACACGGCGCAGGACGTAGGAATGATTTCAATGTTATTGATTATGAAAAATAAATGGTTTTCACAAAAATTATATTCCAAACAATGAGCAAAGTTTCAAACTAATAAGATCAACAGTATAATATATATTCGAGTTATAATACGGTGAATTCAAATAGGTTCTGTCTTTTTACCCATATGCGGGCTTAGGACGAACCGTACAAGTTGACTTTTGATCCAACGGATATTTTAACGGGAATATTTCCCGAATAAGGGAAATCTTGTCATATCTCGTCATAAAAAGCGATACATAAGGGTTCCCCATAGGCGGTAAATTTTAACCAGCAGAAAAGTCGTCGAAAATCTTCGTCATAACTAAGGCCTCTTGATAAATGTTAATCTACCAACGAGCAGTTGGAGGCTGTGCCGATAAGCACGTTAATAAGGTTCCCAAGGGTAATTTCAACGTGTTTCACGGTATTTAAACCCGCGTTTTCGGGATATCTTATTTCCGGATTGGGCCAAACGGTTATAAATATTGGTACAAAAATCGAGCCTTCCGAATGTCCATGGTAGAAAGTATATTCGGCTGGTAACGCGGTCAGGATGAGACGGCCACCTGGTGTGCAATTAAAGGTACGGTTTTTATTCGTTTAACCGGGTATGCAGATGCCAGTCTTCCCTGCCAGGACGAATATTGGCAACTGACCACCCGGAAGGTAATTAATGGAAGATCGATGTTCATTTTTTCCTTACGGCCACCGTCGCCGGTGAAATCATGATAATAGCGACGTTCATACGTCCCCTTACATCTTCGATCTTCATCACAATCCTGAGATTATCGAGTTGCTCGGGGGCTGTAAATATTTGATAGCGCGAGGACAGCTGCGAAAAATGCGTAATAAGTTTCGAGGAAACAACTTTTACATCCCCTCGTCGATGACGCGTCCTGCTCCCTGGGAATTAAGAGTCATAAATCCGGCGCAATCTTCGAGATTTATGTAGAATAAGGTACCATACGACGCGTACACGATAAAACTTTATTCTTTTTCAGGGACTTTCAAAGTGCAAATGCACATTCCGGGCCGATAAATCTTGTTCGTTCTGCTGCTCGGTATGGTCACTGCGTGTCTATCGTACGAAATATCTTGGACTCTCCGACTTTTCACTAGCCGGTGCTTTTAAAAAAAAGTCGTGCTCCTTGAAGACGCGAAAAGTGCATTTTAAACCAATCCATCACCAAACGTATATTGATATTTTTTTTATAATATTAATAATTTTATACTATTTTTATAATATTTCATGCTTCTAAAAACAAATGTCTGTTTCCATAAAGTATTGTAAATATAATTAAAAACTGAAATGTTATAGGATTAGTACAAAATTTCACCCGCTTCGGGTTTATGCATGTACATCATACAATGAGCCAATCAAGTGCGACAAATTTTGTATCCTTTCAAAGCGTTTTTTTCTAATTGCATATGATTATCGAAGTTAAACCGGTGTTATTGGATTTTATTCAAAGTTTCCTGCTGATAATTTACACAATTTTCTAAACGTTTTGAATATTCTAAAATATTTCACAAACACATTGCTTTCTTATAACGTTTGCCGGTATTATGGTATTATTAAAAGATACAAAGAATATTTATACAGCAAATTCTATCATTTACATTTTTCATTATAGCATTAAAGTACAATATATATGCATCATATACATACATAAACATGAGATGTTCAAGAACCCATCCTCAATGATGAAATTCAGTTCATTGAATTTCTTGCAGTCAATATTGGAAATTAACACTTTAACTAACGATTTTTATACTTGTTCATCTCTTATTCCAGGTAAATCTGATCGATGTAATCCAAACGTACTTTACAACTATCCCAGACATTAAGGTTCCCATTAAAAAAACACTAGTCTAATAAAACACAGTACTTGTTATTAATAGTAACAAAACATATATTAACTTATTCTAACGTGAACAACTGAGCGCAAAAACGAATATTTTGTTTATTGTTCATTCATTTTTGTTTACAACAAAAATTGACGATACGGAATATTCCGTTATCCGCGATTTATGGTGTAGATTAATAAGCATATTAAATGACTTTGCGTAGATAAAATATTAATATCACGATCTGTACATTATCGTTCGTATATTTCTCAATTATCCATCGATGGAGGGTACAGTATCTCTAGATCGCACGTGCCGGCCATGATCCATATTGCGGATACGTTATCGTGCTTGTACACCGTGCGAATATACATATCGATGTCGCCACCCTTTCGTCGGTGGTCACTGCTGGAACACCCACTGTGCTGCTCATTATTATTACACCCAAGATCGAAAAGACGGCGCACCGGTGCCGGAATGTAGTTATTGCGATGAAAATTCATTACCCCGGGCCAGTTAATCTCGTCCACTTGTCCGCCTTTCTTGCATCTCCATTAAATCTTGGCGACGTCCCTGAAAGATGCTATCTACCGCTCCCAACGTTGTATTATATTACGTGCTAACTACTGCGACGGATGCACCGAAATTCTCGCGGCGGTCAGCGCGATGCAAAGCGCGCGGATGGGCAGATGTAACTCTGAGATACTGCCAGGCGAGAATACGCGGTCGTTGCAAGTAACGTTTCGGTCCTTTGCATCTTGCAACAAATAGAACACTTTTTTTCCCCAAGGAAGTTATAAGAAAATACATACATTTTGAGGAGTGATAAGAGAAAGGTTGGGTACTCCAGTGCGTTATATATTTTTGGGTTAGTGTTATTCTATACTCTACGTTTTAACAATGCTAGCGTACGGTATACTAAGTAAAACAGTTGCATGTCTGATGTGGATTGGAAAAATATTTTAGAAAATAATATGATTTCTTTGCAAATGTTTTTCAGACATTTAATATTCGTAACGTCGTTTGGAACTACGCCCGGTTTATTGTCTTAACATCCATTCGTTTTACTTCTAGATGCCTTTATTTCTTTATGCTTGATTTAATCAATTGTAGGTGTTCCATAAGCCAGGAAAACTTGTTTAATACACACCAGCTTAGGAAGGACACGATTATTTGCAAAGGAGAAAGACATTTTAACTCACATTCTATATATTTCTTATACTTGATCGATAATAACTCAAAATACAGACGTATTAAATATCATATTAAACATTCAAATATAAGAAGATATATAGAATATGAGTTAAAATGTTTTTCTCCTTTGCAAGTAATCGTGTACCTTCCAAGCTGGTGTGTATTAAACAAGTTTTTCTGCCTTATGAAACATCTACAATTGATTAAATCAGGTATAAAGAAGTAAAGGCATCTAGAAGCCAAACGAATGGATGTTAAGGCAATAAACCGGGCGTAGTTCCAAACGACGACACTTTAAGTTCGGGCGGTAGCTTTCGAAATCTCCAAATTCCGTGCCGCCTACGAACCACACCCGGAATTCTTACAGGACCCCGCGCACTTAAATGATAGAATTAATTCTTGAAGTATGGCCTTACGTTAGGCCGCTTTCGTCGCTACTGGCACCTGTTAATCCTTGAAGAATCTAATCACCGAATACTATTAATGTCGATACAGGCTCGGTACTTTAGCATCAAATCTTGATAAATGACGATCTCTGTCAACGAAAATTATTTTAAAGTATTTTACTTTACACTACCTGTGGAATAAATAAGTGACTTACATACAACGCGACAGTTAATATATCAAAGTTTCGACTAAATTCAAGTTAACTCGTGATAGATGAACAGCATTTCGCTAGCAAAAGAGTTTCTGTAAATATAATAATTAACAATACCTTATGTCAACGGTCATTATCACCAAACTCTGTTATAAAAAAAAGGATCATAATCAGGAAAGAGTAATCTAATAGAATTCAGGTTTGTATTATTTCTTTTCTTCCTTACACTATACAAAATACACCGTTAAATTCCGATCATCCGATTATAAAATACTATGTATTATTCTCCATACATTTTTCTCGATATCATAAAGTTGGTCGATCCTGTTGTTTCATTCACGAGCGTGATTTGTTTATAAAATCTGCCTTCACGGGCGACAATTCTCGACGATGACGCAAATAAATGAAAAAGAATAAGGTACATTCTCCTGCACAGTAACGAACGTAGAGCGACTACAAGATACTCGTTGGTAAGGACTGATAAATTTCGTGTTAGCCAGACTGAAAAACGAGGAGTCTCCCTGGAGCTCCGGTTCACGCCCGGGAATTTTGATAACGAATTGCTACTCTAGTTCCCGCAGGTGGAGGAACGGCCAGATCCGAATAAAGGACACGACGGAAGCGAGTGCAGGACGAAGAAGGATGAGGCTGACCCGCACCAGGAAGCAGGGGCTATATTTTCGGGGCAACCACTTAAAGGAACGCGGCACCGTACGAAAGCACCACCGTAGGATTTATGTCTCTGTTAGATGAAATGCGAACGATAAGTTTTTTTTAAGAAATTCATCTTCCTTCTCGACTCGTGCGATATCCTTGATTCGTTACGGTTACTTTAGCAAGGCCCACGTACTCAAGGTGACGATGAGATCTTAACCCAGGGCTTATAAATCCATTTTTATCTTCCTTCGTAATACAGAAATGGATCGATGGTATGGATCCCTGGTATCCCTCGTAAAGATGCCTCGTATCTTTTTATGAATCAGTTTCTTGTGCCATGTAAAATATTCGCGGAAGATCTTTGTTGAATTTTACGTAATGCTTTGTATTACACAATGCGAGAAATATGATTCTGCTTCATGAACAATGTTCAACTCTTTCCTTAGAAAATGAGTTTTCCTGTAGAATGAAAAGAATCTCTTTATCGTACTGTTTTCCAATTCTCATAAGGTTAGTAAGTAATTCCCTTTAACATTATTAGGCGTGCTATTTTATGAAACCTGGAGAAATGTTTAATTAAGGCCATCGTGATCTTAATTCTTTATCTAAGAACTTTTGCGTGCTCGCTTGAAGTGAGAGATGGATGGCACGGCAGAAATGGCAGTGTATATTTATCGCTGGAAGTAGCGCGTATTACATCGTTGTCTAGAAACGTGTCACTTAGGAGTTCATTCTCCGTGAGATACAAAGTCGTTGTACATTCCGACAGGTCTCTCGATTTCTTTAAACTTCTTTTAATGATGTTAGGTGCGCCAATCTTAGGTATCCAATAGTTTACAGTGTTTTATTATGCTTCAAACTTTCACTGCGTTTAATATAATTTTTTCCGAGCTAAGAATATGTATTATTTATATATCTAGAACTTCACGATGTTTATATATTTGATGTAAGTTTCTTCCTCTTTTTTTATTTTCCACAAATGCTTTAGCGCCCACTATGGTTAAGATCGATGAATAAAAGTAATAAATATACTACATAATGATATAAAGGTGTGCATTTAAGCTATGATATTAAATGTTATATTTAAGCGCACGTAAACGATTAAAATGTGAAAAATTAAATGGATCTTTATACGTTTATTAAAAAAAAATGTTACTATGGAGGCGGAAAAAAATTAAAAGCAATCGTGATTTACGTATTCCCAATTAATGTACCTTTACGTAGGTTAAAGTAGGATATGTACTTTATCAAACGGGCATGAAACAAGGCTTCCACTCAGGATGAAAACCTATATTCCGCATCAATAAAATACGGATCCACTTGCCCCCGGCATACATACATTCAGAGCATGAAATACGATTTTGAATAAGATTCCGCGACTAGTTTATCTGTCGCACCTGGCACATGGAAAAAAGTGCAGCTTAATAGAGCACATCGATTGACACACTAGCGATCGGAAATATCGGAACGATGACGTCGAAAACCTACAAATAAATTCTTCCTGCAAATATTTCAACAATAAGCTACACTATGATAGAAAAATACTAATTATTTAAGCAAACGGAGGGTAATTAAAGGAAATTACTTCCTTATGTTACACTACAAAGCACTTAATTATTAATCAATGACATCATGTTCTTTTGATTAAGGAATTTATCGAACGGAATGATTATTAATTATTCATATTCGCGAATAATAAAACACTAAAAAAAAGCAAAATGATGTATATATATATATACTTAAATAAAACTCACGTCCTATCAGCATGACGTCATTTATACGGTAAAACGTTCAATCAAGTAATGATAACTATTTACAGATATATATACAGATAATAAATAATACATAACTACGATAATTGCTTTTATAAAAACAAAAATACTAACTCGAGTGGCAAATTTTATAACTTTTGAGCATACTGTCATGAAATCAACTAAGCTGTTTACACTTAACATTTAGTCTAAAATAAACAACAAAGTTTTCGGTATCGACCTGTAGCTGCTCTTTCAATTTGCAAGTAAATCTTTTATTTACTCACCTCGCTTAACGTCACAGATAATTCATTTATACTCGACATTTAATCCAAAATAAACTATAAAACTTTCGGTTCTGCCTACGACCGCTCTTTAAATTTGCAAGTAAACCTTTCATTTACTCATATAACAGAGCTTAACGTGGCAGATAACGTCGAATAATTCTTACATCTTGCGGATATATAAAATGCAGATAACATCCATATCGCAGTTTCTGTCATTCTTCTTTACTCGGTTGCCGCGTTTACACGAGTTCGAGGCTCATCCTCCTGAAGAAATGGAGAATACCACCGGGAGGAATGGTACTTAAAGGAGACCTACAGTTAGGTAACATGTGGTAAAGCGACCATCTGTCTAGGAAGCGGGCACGAGGGCCTCGAGGAAGAAGAGAACAGCGACATCTCGGCTCTCCGATCGTCTCTCTTCGGCCGGTGCACAGCAGAGATCCGGCGGAACCCCTGGCGCGTAAGAAGATAAGCAATTATGCGTGACTGGCTCGAGTTTAGACGTATATGCCTAGTTCTTCGTCGTGGCGATGCAAAGCGTTTCACGGTGGAAGGTGACTGGTCAATGCCACCGGTCTTACTTTGTTGTAGGGGAGAGTCAGAGTCGCCGGCCGAGAGAATGATTGATTGGAGTATAAAGAGCAACGTGGAAATGCCGTTGGAAACGGATTCTCGATTTCACGATGCGGTATACTTCGTGACACTCCGTGCTGACTCGATCCTAGCTGCTTTGGCGATACTTTAGCGGTGATAGTCTCTTCGTTGAGATTCAAGAGCAGATGATTGACAGAATGCGGTGTACAGGCAAGAACCTTACGAAGTGCGCATGTGAAATCAAGAAGTGTCGGAAAAGGTTCTCATTGTTTCTTTTAACCTTCTGCACTACGCTGAGACTCGGAAAAAGCCTAACCAACGCGCCCGAATGGTCGAGAATGGTGCTGAAGCGGCGAGCCCGAGTGTCGGAACTTGAAACATAATATCTTACGAGGGAGTGCGAGATACCCGCGTCCGTTTTTACTTCACGCGATGGCGCTCTTGAGATATTCAAATGAATTTGAATTAAAAACTTTTAAAAAATTTGTTAGTTACAACATGTGATTACAACAAATTCTGTATACGTAATAATAATATGATTAATTAATGGCGGAATACAAATAAGTTGAAGGAAATTCACGGCAGGAATATTTTAATTAATTAAACAGTTTAATTAATTAATTAAGAATGAAACAAATTTTAAGATTGTCATAATCACTAGACCTAAGAATAAAAAGCAAAATATAAATAAAAGATTAAATAGCAACAAACTAGCTATCTTGCTCTTGTCAGGTGCCTATGTTTGCTTAGGCTTTAGCCATTATCTCCACCACGAAAATGTCTTCTTGCACATGCCCGGCATTGGTATAAAGGGTGCCCATTTGAGACATTTATACTTAGCCCGAGTTTAAGACCACGAATTCGACTCGTGATACTTACGTTTGGCATGAAATTAAACAATCTGACTGGTGCCATTCAAATCTGGCTTAATATTTTCGTCACCAGTCAGCCTCGTGAAATAAAATTAAACAACGAACCTGACTCGTGCCATTCAAATGTGGCCTGAAATTTTCGTCGCCAATCAGCCACGTGAAAATAGTGCAAGGGGTTGATATACCATCAAATGTATATTCGTGTACGAAACGTAGAAGCGGAGTCTTCATACGTGTACACCGATTCTCTATGAACCAGAGTTCATTTAGACTCTGGCAATAATCGGCTTATCGCGCATCCTGAGTTCCTTTGTCAGACTCGGGCATTCGAAACGCGTCACGACGAGGAAAGGCATAAGTCTACGGCTGAGAGGGCAGCATGTAGTCGGCCACCGACAACGTAGTGTCGAAATGACGGAGAGGGAGTTCAAAGTATGTCCAGAGTGTCGAAATCTAAAAGAAATGTCGGTTATAAAGGGTTAATTGGTTGCAGCGTCGCGCATTAGGATCCGATTAAACACGAACCATCCCGAGATCAATAGCGCCGTGGTTCGGCTCTTTGGATTAATGTGCGTCTCGTGCGTTCCTTTCGCATTTTTATGTCGGAAGCGAGGGATCGGAATAAGTAAGGTTATTGTTAATCAATCTAGCCGCAGCGTAAGAGCCGCGCATTATACTAAACAACGCGAGATAACGATCGTAGTCGTGTCCAGTTCGAAGACAAATCCGATACGCAGCGGCATCATTTTTCCGGACAAGTTCCGTCGTGATTCGAGGGATTCCATCGCGAGGTTACGCATTGCGTCGTTAAGCTATTGCATATCGTTAGTTCGATCTTGTTCCCATCGTACCTCTTCTTCTTCCGCCGAAACATGTTTTCTTCGTCATGGTCGCGCATCGTGAGTAAAGTGTTCCTACACGCGTTGAATGCACCGCTGTGAAGTGGGATGAAGACATCGGAGTTGTTTGTGTAAAACATTCCTTGGTACAGGTATCGGTTGTGCGTGAGGAAATAAAGCAGGTGTAACCGCGATTTCGTTGAAATCGGAGGTTGTTGTTCGACGTGTTGTACACCTTTACCATGTTTTATCCATGAATAAGCTTGATTTTTGGAATCCCTAATATGGAAGGGCACGAGAGATATGTGGAATGCGGCTAGCAGTATATAATATTACGTCATGGTTCGAGTACTATATGTACTCTAAAATGGTACATGTCGAAGTAAAGATCTGCGAAAATATCTGGAAAAGCGTAAGAGATATAGACACAATTGTTACTTATTATCAGTAACAATTATACGGAGCTGTTTGACACGGTGATTATAATTTAAAGCAACAGCCCCTGCTACGTCCTTCTTTTAACTCTGAAAATTCCCAAACTTGAGCTTATTTTTAAAGAATTCTGGGCATAAGGATTATCTGATTTGATATACGCTATCACTTGGAAAGCATGAGATAGTACAAGCGGTAACGGTACCGCAGGACACACCTCAATACGGCATGCTATAGTTTTATTGAGTAATAAATCAAAATTACATTTTATCTATCAGTGACCGAGATAAGAGATAAGGTAGATGAGCGATAAACCATACGCTTCCTGTATTTTGGAAATGCGCTCAGAGGATAATTAGAAATTCCACAGTAATTGGAATGGTAGTGCAACTACGATCGAAGCAGAAGCATAAAGATATAGATCAAAGTAATTCTATAACGTTATCTGGATTTGTTACTTGAAATATCGACTAAATACATTTAAAAATAGGATTTTCATTGTTAGTAAGTAGTATAAATAATGCATTAGACACTGAAAATATTAGCTTGCTCGATCACCAAAAAAATAATATAATAATGTTTAACGTGTTAAGTATATAAAAAATAATTTAATAATGAATTAACAACGGAACACGCTTTAACACAGAAGTATTCACGTGAAACGTTTGTACACTTTTTCTGCAGGATTTACTTGTACGATGTTTACTTAATGATCTTGGTACTCTGACGTTAATTTTCTGCACGCAATCAAATAGACCTTTCTTTTACGCTTAGCGCTATCAGGATCCAAGCATCGCGTTGCACTGGCACATACCGGCATTTATGTATATATACACATATACTCAATCATGTGTCCCACAATAGTACTATTGTTTTCATTTTTGCATAAGTGGTACATTTTTCAAGAAGAATCATAGAAAAAAAAATCACGTAAAGGAAAACTCATACAATTTGAATATAACGAAGTTCTTTGAACTGGCATGTTAGGTAGGTATGGGTTATAGGATAAATTAAGAGAATAAAGGATGTTTAAAACAATGGACGATATAATTAGCAACATATATACTCTTTACTTTGCAAACGCTTCATATATATATCATTAAAAATTGGGATTAATAGATGGATTTAATTATTTCTACACAAAATTGCAAATCCATTATTTTGACTGCTTTGGAAGATTCAGTGTCGGGTAGCGCACGTAATACTCGTATTATGTAGACCAGATCAACGGATAATTCGAAATAACGCGGAAATTGAAATGGTAGGATAAATGCGACCTTTGGAGAACCTCGGTCATGCAGGTTCCTCGATAGGTTATCATAATTGCCTAGCGTCGGCTTTGATGCGTTGAAGATACTCGTAATGGGGTTATCGCCGGTATCTCTTAGCGAGCGGCAACGTCTGCTAACCAATTTGCATCATAAGGAAAAATGAAAAGAACGTTTTTATGACCGATTTTCTCTTTGTTATATTTAAGTACAAACATTACTTTTACCTCATCTAAACTAATCCCTTTGAAACCGCGATCTTTTTCACATAACCTATTTGCTTCCGTTACAATGTCTTGGAAAATATCACGTAAAATTAATTTTACCACATTTTGTCTAGTAAAATTTGAAATACCTTTGTTTACGCCACCAACACCTTAAAATTTATGTATACATATTAGGTAACCCATTTTTTTTCCCGCCCAAATTCACTCTCATTTTGATTATCACCGTCATCACTATCGGATCTTATTTCAATAATTCACCTTCGTTT
Organism: Ampulex compressa; assembly: GCA_038496175.1. Taxonomy (NCBI): domain Eukaryota; kingdom Metazoa; phylum Arthropoda; class Insecta; order Hymenoptera; family Ampulicidae; genus Ampulex; species Ampulex compressa. Next base: position 305,908 of record JBCFXI010000087.1, on the reverse strand, counting down.
CAGTGGCCTAATTTCTTCATCACTATAATCAGAATTACTCCTTTCATGTCCAACAACACCCTCCACTTCTATCTTTTAGCCAATAAATGATAATAGTGACTAACAAAGTTGAACGTATGACTTGAACAACTCCGGCGATAGTAACCACGAAAATCGATGTGTATATATACGTTTCGGCGATAGTGACCAGCAAAATTGAGTGTATATATACGCCCCGGTGATAGTGACCAGGAAAATGAGGCGTATATATACGCTAATGATGCAAATAATGCAAAAGTATATATAATAGTATATAAGTAAATATATACGCCAATGATGCTAAAGATGCAAAAAGTTTTAACATGTGGTGCAGTGTATCGTCACGACCAACAATCGCACCAGAATTCGAACTGACCACGACTAATTGGTAGGCAGGATAGAGGTTTCTGACTAGGAGAGAATAAATTCTCCTGACTAACGTCTCTTTACGTTCCCTTAGAAAGTCGGCCGTCAGATTCGACGTGGGTTTAACGGGTAGATGATATCTGCCGTAATAAAATCCTGAAACCGATCGTGATATCGTAAGATGTGAACAGCGTAGCTTTTGGTTTGTGGTAAACTGAGAATTTTTAAGAGGTATGTATTTCAAGATGTACCAGTGTCGAAATCCGCTCCAGCCGTTGTCATTATCAACAGTGTAACGTTTGGGTACTAGTTTATAATAGGAAGCACGTCTTCTATCCTTGCATTTTATCGCCTTTTCCGTATCCATGCGTTTGTCTAACAGTTTCATGTCTCATACGGAGAAATTTAATATAATAAGAGGCACTTGGAATGGCTGTAGAAAGAATGGTAATAAAAAAATCTGGTTTAAGTAACATTGCGGCCATTTTCCTCTGACTTTGTTACACACTTCTACAAGCTAAGAGAACCTAGATTTGTTTAATCTTAAATTTGATAATAAAATTATAATTGATGCATTGTCGTAAAGAATATTGATGATAGTACTGTTGGGATCAAAGGTTATCTTTGTTTTTTTTACATGATACATTACTATAAAGAGATATTTTAATAAGAGTACTGTCCAAAAAAATTAAATTAACTTCAATCTTATAAGATGAATCCATTTGGCCATGTGCCACTCGAAGAAATGAGAATTGACGGGCGCTATGTGAACTTGAGTTCATCGCGGTAGGAATTCGAATCTCTGTCTATTACGGCACCGTAACTCTCGAGCATTTACGGCCTTTGCCGCGCGCCCTCCGTGGAAAAGTAATTCAGAGATCTGGGCAGTTAAATGCATCCGTTGTGCTCGTAATATTGCGTGTCCCGCAAGATTACGGGCAGCAAAGGCCTTCCAGAATCGCCCACGATCCGCGAGAGGTCTAAAAACAAAAGGCGCGGCACGAGTGAATCGGGAGAAGGCGGTAATCAGGGTTTAAATACAACCTTGATAACCATCATGAACTCCGTGCTCGCTACTAGACTTTAATGTACCCTTTACTCTCGCAGTACTTGCGTCACATGTACCGTTTCTCCTTCACACGTTGAGTTCAAGAATCCATCACTTTTAATAATGCAAAATCATGTTTTTTAATTGAAATTACTCTTGTAATTACGCTACGACCAGTTTTCATTGATTTAATTAATTTCGAAGAGTAACTTCAACAGTATTTGGGAGAACAAAATCGGGATAGGACCAGATGTTGTTCGGATCGGTAGTGATGCTTAAATAGTCTGTTACAATATATTGTTCTTACACATTGTTGTTAATAGGAACGAAATTATCGTTTTTAATATTGCGCACAGTTAAGTGAGGCGAACGTATAATTCGTAATAGCAGTAATTTAATTCGTAAGTCGGTAAGGTAATTCGTTATAAAAAAAGGATACGAAAACTGACAACGCGAAATATTCCGTAATATGTGGCTTTGAGTAGAAATTAAAAAGCTATTGATTGACTTCCAGTAGCTGAAATGTGAACAATGAAGAAGTTTTAACTCTCGGTATCGCAGATGTTGTAAAGAATTTGAGCTATTTGTCAAATATTTTTTTAAATCCCACTGGTCGAGATTCTTTATTTAATCGACGCGGTTCTTGCTTACATATGTTGGATACTTGTAAGAGACTTATGCGATATGTATCGACCATAAAGTGAATATTGTAATCCATGCATTTCTAGAATTTTTATAACATCATAACGTACCTAATTTTACGACACAAAAGATACGTCAGAAATATTGCTGATTGCACTTTTCAGTATGTATGGATTGCTGAAGATCCGTCAGTTCAATCTGTTGTCGATGTACCAGCTCTGTAACTTGCTGTGGTGTAAGACCATCGTAGTCGCTACTCTTCCTGATGCATATTACGAAGCACAGTGAAAAAAGAATATGAGCCACGCATGATCTGAAAATTATTATTTATATAAAGCTCGTTATTTTTTAATAAACAATTTACATTTTAACAGGTTTGTTTAATTCTTTTAATATTTTTTTTTTCGATTCTTTGTATTTAAGTGATAAATACGTGATAGTAAATATGAAGTCTGATTAATCAAAATGTTCTTAGCAATTTTCACTAAAATATAATTGCAACTTCTATTCCAATTGCAAATCTGATTTTTATATTATAATCGCTTGAGGAATAGATTGAAACAGGTTGTTAGTCTCATAAAATCGATAAGATAACTATCACATGGTTTAGGACGCTTGAAATTATCATAGACTTTATCGCTTGCTTTCGTGTCATTATCATAGATATAATGGAAACAGGTTTATGAATTAATTTGGCCCTTAAGTGTCATTGCGGGAACGAAGTAACTTACAAGTATTAAATATTTGTACTTATCTGATAAATATTGGTAAAATTGTGAAATATCTTATCTGGAATTTCAATTTCGTGTAAAATAGTTTTCATTGTAATTGAATCGGTGTCCACTTTCGACTGTTTTATACTGTAACTTATAGTTTTATCTACTTTTTATTTTTGTACACGCAATATACCTGCTATATATACACCTGTATTGTACATTATAATGGATTTTTTAAAAATAAATTTCTAGTAAGGTGTTTTCGAGTTTTCATTAAAAAATCAGGAAGTATTCTTTACTGTATTTTAAGCAAAGAGTGTATCAAAGTAAAGAATATATCAAGTGTTGCTATATATACGTACTGCGGTAAACGTTTCCATGGAAAGAGTAAAGAGTTTTCCAGCCTGCAGTACGATCGTCTGTCTCGAAAATAACGTGGATAACAGTATCATCTGACCAACCTTCGAAAGAGCCTCGTAGTTCCATTGTGAGAGCCAAAGGTTGTTGCATACCAAGGAGCTCTAAAAGTTTACTTCTTCTTACGACTTTATATCATCAGTTCTGAAGGACAACTTTTCATCGTCGAGTAAAACGGAAAAAAGCTACTTGCTCCCACTCAATGTAAAATTCAGTGAAGATAAGAGCTAATTGCGAGTATAAGACAATTCTCACCGCATAAGTTAATTCGTTTCCGATCCAGCAGATGTAGAAAATTTGCGAGACAGCTGCACTGAAGTAAATCATGAACTTCACGACGTTGGAACTTTGTCCCGTGATCTGGATTGGAACGATATTCGGTTAATAAAGGTTAGAAATTGTTTAGATAATGATCCACGTTATTTGCAACGAAAACAAAAATAATAAAAATATTGAGGCAATGAAATAGAAATATAATCAAAAACTGACGGATTTCTTCGACACAACTAAGCGCTGTGATGTAGAATGAAATTTGTTTTGTATAGTAGTCTATGTATAATCTAATATTTGATTAATGATACACTGTCAAGGAAACGTGAATTATAATAAATAGATGTATTAGTATTTGAGACTTTTTTAATATCTAGCAAAAAGAAGCAAAATATTTGCAAACTTTTCAGGCTCCTTAAACGGCGGCGTAAATTTAAAGGGTATGTTTATTTATTTACAATACCAATAATTCTTATCACATAACAGCCAATCGTTTCGATATATTTTTGTTAAACCGGATGGATGATCCAACTCACAATCGTGTGTAAACATATATTTGATTAAATTTATCGTGGACTAAGATGCATTTATTATATCATACACCTATCCTCAATGTTTTATACTTTCGTATTTTTCATTACTCATCTGCAAAATGTGTTCACGTACTAAAGTTTTGCCGCACTTGTCCCATCCTAAATGATCTTGACATCGAACGATCAATGTCGAGAGTCCTAGTAAATAGATAATAAATATACCCCCTGAATCTTTCACGACGCAAATGGGCTCGACTCCTTCCAACTTACCACGACAGCTTGGAAACTACTGAGGCAAATCATCGAAGTGCTCGAGAGCATTTGAGCGAGCATGCTTGAATTGTAGATCTCGTTGTATTCCTTCACCGCGAAAACCAGCTTCTGATGGAATTTCACGCACGTCTCAATTTGTTGCATAAAACTTGCACGCTTAGAATCCCAATCGCGGGGATCGTTGCTCGAGCAATGGTAAATGCTATTAAACTCGTTGCCCTTCGCCATATTATTTTGCGACTCTTCGTGATCTATGGTGCTCCTACAATTCCTAAAGTTGACGTTTAGCACTTGGAAGCTCATAATCAGCACGCCGCAAGTCATCAAAGTTACGTTCTCCATCAAAACGATCGCTGTTAAGCCCCCGGAGACCGCGAGGAATTCGATGGTGAAGCCGATCTCGTGCCAAGGCGATATCGTCGTGTCGAAGGGACATTTGGCCCTAATCGGCAAAGCCCCTTCTTCCAGCGGCACGAAGAATATAAGAGCGATTAAAAGGACAAATCCCAAGGCGCCGAATCCATAGTAGACGACTCGAGCGAGCAAAATGTGACCCTCGACGATTTTCGACACGTCCTCGACTACGAAGGAATACACGATGGGGTTAGTACAAGTATGGTAGAAATACAAATAAGTTTCTGGTTCGTTATATGTGTCACGGTACAATACGATTTTTTTAGTAGCTTATTATATTGTATAACATTTAGTCGTATTGTACTAACTATCTAATAACTAAATTTTTGATCGTCACGCAAAAATGTTCCTTAGATAATTAAAGACCGTTGATAATAAATCTGTATTCAAATGTTGGGTATCAGTATACCGTCACTTAGTACACCTGCTAAACGTATGCCCAGCTTAAAGAGAGCTTGGCCAGATACGCCAAAAAAGATATATGGGATTATATGCGATTAAGTGTGATCCGTCTTGAGGCGGAGTTGGGAATTGAGGGTTAAATTCGATTTTCTTTCAGTCTTTTTTAATGTGAATATAGCATAGCTTCCTATGTTCTATAATTTTTTGATATTGTGTCTATGTAATTCTATATTATGTATTTGCACAACAGTTTCGACCGTTGCATGAATTTGCAAACCTTGATAAAATTTCTAGGGTACAAAGGAATTCATCCACTTGTTCAGAAATTTTCTAATTTGTCTGAGAAGTAGCTAGTAGTTTGCGGCCATTGCTGTCAAAGACGCATCGATTAGAGAATGTTTGATGAACGTTTACGTTACGTTATTAAGTAAATGTATTATGTAAGCTGTAGAAGCTGACGTTGATCTCACTCACATGTTGCAAGCAGTAATTTTCGACGTTTTTCTGTACAGTCTCTCGATGGTCATAGCAATAGACTCAGTGACATTCCTACGTCTTCCTAAGTACTTATCGACACATATTCTCATTACTATTTCTAATATTGCATAGCAAGCATGATGCACGTTTTTAGATATATTCTATAGGTTATGAAGACCACAACTTTCTCTTCGTCAAAAAGTCATCCATGTTTATAAAACACTCCAAATATTATAAGCCAAACCAGCTTCCTGGTTTGCAAGCAGATAATTGCTTGATTCACCAAATGTATTGTTGCATCGTGGAAAAAATTTGTATTTTCGTTGGATAAAGTTATGGTTGAATAAGCTACAATTTATTTATACTTAATAATTTTAATTATAATTTATATATATATGAATGTGTGTACATATATATGTATATACGTACATATATATATGTATTTAAATTGAAGTATATCGAGCGCATGCTACATTTCTGTAGATTGAGAGCCTCTACTTGATTGTTCAAAATGGCTGCCTTCTTGTCTTATAATATTGAAGTGAATACTATCGTTGTTGAAAATAGATATGGTTTGTTCATGAGGAATTCAGAAGAATAAAAGTGTCTGGCACAATACCAGGGTGTATACAAAAGGAATATTTTGTTGCGGTATTTTTAACTGATACTTTATTCAAGGTGTTGGCAAATTCTGGTATGCTTGACAATACCTTTTTAAACATCAGATCCTTATTTTTACGAGTAAAAGGAAATTATGAATTTTTTACACGCTTTATTTAATCCGTCTTATAATTCTTACACGTAGTGTAAAAAGTCATTTTTTGTAAACATAAGGTTTCTTGAAAAGTCATGTTGTGTCATTAAGGTTATACAGAGTAAGGTGAAAATCAGTTTCGGTATTACAGATAGACGTAATTGCAGAGCAACTTCGCAATTCCTCACAGATTAAAATGGTGAAGTTATATGCGTTGACTATTTTGTATAAAAATCCTACGTCGGCAACAGCATTAAAAGCTGCATACGATGTCGAGTCCTTTTCATTCTTCCAAAGAGGCAGTATTAAAGAATTTATGGGTTTTGTCAGTAAGACAATTGTGGAACGAACTCAGTTGAGTTATAGACAAAGTGTAAAAGAAGGAGGTAATAAATTTAACATTGGGTCAAAGAGGAAGGTTATATTACAATAAAATGAAAAAGGAACATTATTCTAATGAATGTAATTTTTTAACTAGAATATATGTGTCATGTTTACGTTCGAGCCGATAATCTAGCAGGAGTCCTTATCTCAGATCATGAATATCCCAGGAGAGTAGCGCACACATTAATTACCAAAGTTATGGATGATTTTGCCACGAAATATCTACCATCCACATGGGCGACATTAAATGAAGCTACAGCAGATTTTCCACAGATCAATGTGTATTTGGCTAAATATCAGAATCCCAATGAAGCTGACGCGTTTACTAAAATGCAAAATGACTTAGATGAAACTAAAATAATTTTGGTACGTATACATGACCAATTATACTTAAAGAGCAACTTATGAAATTAATTTATGATCGTGCATATCAAGTATTAGGTATATTTTATGATTGTATGATGCCAAATGGGTTTTTAAAAATTCACTATGTTATGTGCTTATACCTGTAGCACAATACTTTAGAAGCTGTACTCCAAAGAGGAGAAAAGTTGGATGACTTAGTTTCGAAGTCTGAGGGGCTTAGTGCTCAATCAAAAGCATTTTATAAAACGGCACGGAAGACTAACTCCTGTTGCAGTCTGGCGCCTTAAAATTTCCTGACAAATTATGCTGCTTGTGTAACTATAAATATTACTGTTACTTTAGAATGAATAAGATTTGAGGAGGAAATAGTATTACATACAATTTGTAAGTATCGGGGTGAAAATTAAACAATGATCAACTTATTAACTACGATTTTGAATAATTTTCGTCTGACATTGTGTAAATGCACTTAACTAGAAGAAACATGCATTGATACATTGCAAAAAAAAAAAAGGAGTATCACTGCCGGTTTTATCCAGGTGACTGTAATCAAGTAGGCCATTATGGCCGATGCTAATCTTCCATTAGAAACGGCACTAAATGATTATGCTATAAAAAGATTGCGTGAATTAACATTCCAATTTTTTTCTGTACTTGATATACGGAGATATCAAGGAATCCTTTAAGTACTTTAACGGATAAACATACTAAGTCAGGTAAATGCTGATATTTTATGTACTTTGGACAAGTCATTTTATTTTTATTTATAATCAAGAGACAAAAGAAAGAAATGTGTCTAAAATTCATAATTTCATAGTTCTGAAATATTCCTTTTGAATTCAATGTGTAAAATGTATGTTTATTTATTAATATTAACTTGAAGTACTATAGAAAAATGTTCATGCATCATTTACACTTAAAAAATGTACTATTTTTACATAAAATATCGTAGTGCGAAGAAGAATGGACTTGCAAAAGTGTTGTGATTATACAGGTAAAAATGTTGCAAAATTCTACAAAATTCAGAAATGCTCTTGTGTTTTCATACATTTGTAAGTTGATGTTTGGAATTTTTGTGTGAAGCAAGATATTTATATAAGTAAGATTTATACAAAACACACACCTATACACACTTGCCAAAAAGAAGTAAACGTTTATATTAAAAGAAATATTAAAAAATAATATTATCAACAAAATTGATATCTATATACGCACTGAATGTTTAATATAGAGAGTTTTAAAAATATGTTTTTAAAGATATGATATTATATTTGGTGTATACTATTTAAACTATGTGTACTATTTAAACTGAAAAAATGTTATGAATACGTTTTCATAAATATATATTAATATATTTTGACTGTGCGCTTGTGTCATACACTATATTTATGTGAAATAATAAGTTATCAATGAAACAAATACACAATCCCTGTTTGTGCAAATGAGTTTATTCTATAGGATAGGGAAATTTCTTCTATGATTCATTCAAGATCAAATAGTAAATATTTCTATAGAAAAATTCGGAAAACTTTTATAAATTAAAATAAGATCAAAGTTATCATAAACTTCAATATAAATTTAATGAAAAAAAAATAGTTGTCAAAGATGGATAAACACAATAAACATATTTTTACATTATTGTATTGAGCTTTTAGTTACAATAATTTTCCATCACAAGAAATTCTAAATATTATTCTCGTTTTATTAATATATTATAAATTATTAATAATATTCATTTACTAGTACATTATTTTGCATACATCAAATCTCGAGGTGTGCGTCGGATATAAGGTGCTGAGGACTCGATTTTCCATAAAACGTTGTCGCCTAACTCGACATTATAGCCTCTTATATTTTTCATTCCAGGTACCTTTACAGGAGGTGACATTAGAAAATATAAATGTTAATAAACTGTGATCAGTACACTGATTTTATAAGTTATGCTAATAAATTATATTAATAATTATATGAAATGGAAACGGCACTTACAGATTTAAATAACGCGGTTTGCGCTGCAACAGCTTCAGAATTCATTATTAACTCATCTGGTAGATCTGTACTCCTTAACATACACTTGGTAAGCAGCTTAACTTTCTCTGTACAAAGGACTCTTAATTGACGTATATCATCCACAGTTGGAAAAACCCAATCAGACATCTTGTCCCCCTTTTTTTTACAATATTCAAAGTCTAATTGTTCAATATCTTCCACCACAGCAGTAACATCTCCTCCATTTGTCCAGTCGTATATTAATACATGTGCATGTTGTGAAATAGTCTTCAGATATTTCTGTTTATAGCTATTCTCAATAGATGAAAGATAGTCGCTTGTAAGAACTTTTGAATTAACTTCATAAGGAATACCACGTTTTCGTATTTTTTCCTGTAAATGCGTAAATCCTGTAAATGGTTAATAGTGCTACAATATATAAAATCCAACAATTCTTATTCACCTTAACAGCATCAACTGGTACATCCAAATATATAACTAGATGTGGTCTGTGCCTTACAACTTTTGACTTGTCGTACAATTCATTATAGATGTTATTCATTTCTGGCCTTAAATATCCTGCGTTTATCATAGCATCCAGAAATACAAAATCAGAAAATATGGATCGATTCAGAACGATTCCTTGGCCAGTCGATAATAAATGCAGCAAAGCTGAAAGATATTGCTCAAATCTCATTTGATAGTACTGTATTTGTAAAGGATACACATTCCTGTGATGAGGGTTTGTTAAAAATTTTTCAATGTCACACGTTTGCGCATCAACTGGTAGCAGTTTATCTAATTCTCTGATATCAAAGCCATACTCATTTATGTATACTTCGTCAAAAATTGGCTGAGGCATGTGTAACATTTCAAGTTCTTCGGCCAATTGTAATGCAAATTTAGATTTGCCTACCGCAGGTGGACCATCGACAATTATGAGCTTTGAGTTATCATCAAACCTGTCCATCATTGGATCAAATAATTGTTGATAAAAATTATACTTTTTTGTTTTATATGGGAATGGTGGCGGACGGTAAGGTCTGTTTAAACGAAGAGCTTTACTGGTAATAAAAGCTACTTGTGTTGCATTCTGAGATTTTGACACCTAAAATTCATATTTACAAAACAGGATTAAATTAACTGAAAAAGTTATAGGTACGACATGCATATGTAGTAAAAATATTGGTATATCAATTCTTTATAACTTAGTACAGAATTTTTTGTATAACTGACTGATGCAGTATTTGCACTAACCTTACATAACAGACTAGAAACTTCAGCAGATGTAAACTTTGTCCCACAAATACGAAAGATCGACGTCATTTTACTGCAACAGAATGATGTTCCCCAAAGAAATTATACAGGCTATCGATAAATAGAAAGTACAACCAACATTTTGTTTTTTTAAAAATTGGATACCTTTGGGCAAGTATATTCGTACAAAGTGAACACAGCCACTGTTTCACTCGGAGTTGAGAACAGTGGCGCTCATTTGCGATAACTACCTCGTCATCCATAATATTATTACTTAAAATAATAATAATAATAATATATCTAGTATTTTTTATATTGTATATAAAAGTACATAGGAATGTCACATATATTTTTTCATGAGTAATATACAAAACAGTCACAGTACATGAAGAACTGAATGCTAGACACACACACACACACATCATATAGAAAATGAAAACTTTGCTTTATTAATACAGGATTAATAGCGAACGATTTAAAAAATACCTTCATAATAAAACAAGCACCGTTCATCTTTTCTAGCACACTGGGATATTTTATCATTTCAAGAATACTGTTCTTGTTATATGGTACTTGTACTCATCGGCGTGCTCCTAACATGGTAGATATTTGATTTGGCTAGATCAAAGATAAACAGTTCCAAATTATATAGCTGTTAATGGAGAAAAAGCAGAATATTCTCTTTTGAATTTGAAGATTTGATTTTTCCGCAATATAATGCGCGATGATAACCAATCAGGATGTTGTGGACTTATTGGTTCTCAACGCATGCGCGCGATCATTCTCCCTCGACTGTTTCCCCCTCCCGTCCTCACGCCGCCATGGTGCCCAGCACAATACCGGGCAAGTGTAAGCGGCGAACGACGAGTGCAACTCGTTTGTACAACTCGCGAGATTTTCTCGCTTCGTCTCGTGCCTCTCCGCGGTGGACTTTCGCGCGTCCATATTTAAAGGCCACCGGCATCAATCTGGCGCGCGGTCGCACTTAATCGTGTGGTAAGGGTGCGGCTTTATCGGGGGGGAGGGTGGCAGTGAAAATGTGAACCGTGGAAAAAGGATGGCCGTAGGAGCTGGAGAAGTCTGATATACGCGCGACGTGCGAGGGGCTACGGGTAGCGGGAGCGAGAAGGAAGAGGAGCACTGGAAAAAGAGGGACAGAGAGAGAAAGAGAGAGAGAGGGAGAGCGATATATAGATAGTGATAGAGCGCGAGTAGTGCCGTGATTTCGTGCCCCGGCTACGAGTAGCGGGACGTTGCGACGGAAGCGGCAGACGCTCGCGTGTGCTCTCACATCTCATGTCAAAGAGAGGATTCCTTGTCACACCGTGCTGCAACACCGTAGAATGGGTGAGTGCACACCACGGCCTCGGAGACGTGTATAAATAATATTCTATTTGAAGCTGCGGGGCGTGTCTTCCGCGAAAATGCAACGATCGGGGAAATAGAGAAAGACGGAGGGACAGAGGAAAAGAGAGGGTGTGAGGGTCTGGGGGGGGGGGGGGCGAGACAGAGATAAAGCTCGATCGCGAAGGGAGGTGGGGCGAGAAGGAGGAAGAGCCCTTCGTTTTCTTTCGTTCCTCTCCCTTTTCTTCTCTTTTATTTTTCACGCACAGGCGCCTCCAATGACGCACCGACGGAGTATTTCTTCTCAGTGTACGGAATATTCGAAATGACGTGCGGGTTTGCGTGAGAGAAACGTGGAACGACGATTCCCGCCTGCGGTTTATGTACCGCCGAGCAGAGATCTCGTAACCTGGTGCACACGGTACACTGTAGCTCTGCAGTTGCCTGCCAGGAATTCTCTCTCCCTAACAGCGTCCCCACTCCACTCAGCACAGGCGACCTATTATTTTCTATTTCCCTCTTATCTACTCAATTGCTCTTCTCTTGCATAGAAACACGGCGGGGTCACAATGTGCGCGTAAAGTTGTGCCTTCGTTTCGAATTCTTTGCATTTCAGAGCCGTGCTTAATGTCGTTAATCGAGGAATACAGCGGTGCGAATCTTCGGATTCCAGTTGGGGTATTTCTTGTAAAGATATTGGATTTCGATATCGTGAACGAGCCTTCTGTAGGAATCTGATCTTATTGACGTAACGTTCGAAAAATCATCGCTTAGTTGAAGGTTTTAATGACAGTAAGTGTCGAATGCGAATGGTTCAGCGTTCAAACTTACGGAGTGAAAAATCGGGCCATTGTGAGATCGACGTATCGTAGTGGTACAAATCTATCCTCGTCCTTTTTTCCGAATCCCTGAAACGCGGAGTTTTAATACGAACCTTGCTTGCCCTTTTGTAAATTGTCTTCTGCTAAGAGTGTTGTACATCTTTCAGAATGTTTAAAACATTTTTCTTTCCCTTTCTTTCCAAGCATGAAGGGGAGTTTTTATGTAAATTTCTGCACTTTATCACTGATCTGCAAAAATCATGTCTTGAGAGTTTGAATATGAAGTATTATGAAAAAGTGATTATTAAAGAGCAGATAAAACAATGAAATTTTTTAAACTGGTTTGATTGCAGACACACAAGGAGGAATGTCCCGCAATAGTGGCCCTGGATTATACGAGTTCCTTATGGAGGCTGAATTGCAACAATATTATCCTGGCATTCGAGGTTCGTTCCTTTTTTTGTAAAAGATAATATAAAACTAAGATTGAAATTTTAAATTACTTGTAATATATACTATAGATGTTTAATAATCTATTATTCCATATTTAATATGTATTTTATGTAGTATGATATATCAGCTATACCCAATTTGTAAGTACATGCATTATTTTAAATTATTGGAACAAAATGTATTTTCTAGGGGACTTGAAGGTTCAAACAACTGCTCAATTGAAATATGTAACAGAAGAAGACCTGAATGCCATTGGGATGAGTAAGCCAGAGATGCGCAGGTTAAAAAAATATTTTCAAAAGCATTTTCCACAAAATTATTTGTCCAAATTCAAGAAGATGCTCTTGCCAAAACGAGAGGAGCAGACAGGGGGTGCTCTGAGTATGCTACCTGAGGAAAGACAGGACAAGCCCCCGATACGTGTTCCTAATAAACACATGATTCCTGCTGATGCAATAATTGTAAATAAAGAATTGGGGACAGGCGAATTTGGTGTTGTGCAACAAGGAGTGTGGACAAATGACGGGGAGAGAATACAAGTTGCGATTAAGTGTTTATCAAGAGAAAGAATGCAGAACAATCCTATAGAATTTTTAAAGGAAGCAGCCATAATGCACGCTATTGACCATGAACACATTGTGAGATTATACGGCGTAGTTCTAGATACAAATTCATTAATGCTCGTAACAGAGTTAGCACCTTTAAGATCGTTACTGGAATGTCTAAAGGAACCAAGCCTGCGTGCAAGCTTTCCAGTTTTGTCATTGTGCGACTTTGCAGTGCAGATTGCAGATGGTATGCAATATTTAGAAGCAAAGCGGTTGATACATCGTGATCTTGCTGCAAGAAATATCCTTGTGTTTTCGAAAAATAAGGTAAAAATATCGGATTTTGGATTGTCCCGTGCGTTGGGAGTGGGAAAGGATTATTATCAAACCAATTTCAATGTGAATCTAAAATTACCTATTGCGTGGTGTGCGCCAGAATGTATATCATATCTAAAGTTTACATCCGCCAGTGATGTGTGGGCATACGGAGTGACGTTGTGGGAAATGTTCAGCTACGGCTTTCAACCATGGGCTGCTTTGACTGGCCATCAGATTTTGGAAGCTATAGATGAACCAAACTTCCAAAGATTGGAACAACCGGAATGTTGTCCAAAGGATTACTTTTCCCTCATGCAGCAATGTTGGCAGCATGAACCATCCAAAAGACCAAAGTTTTCAGAACTGATTAATCTGTTGCCAGATTTAAAACCAGAACAGGTACAGGCTGTTCAAGATAGTGCAGAGACAGGACAGCTTGTTTATAGGCAAGGCGATGTTATAACAGTTTTGGACAAAGGAAGTAGTAATACCTTGTGGAAGGGTGTATTAAATAATGGTAAAACAGGATTCTTTAATCCTGCTCACACAATAGCGTATCTGGGATCTAATTTGCCGAGCAACAAGCCTGGAGAATTTACACGAGGTGATGGAAAAAATGCCTTTTCATCACAACGTAGAAAAATACGTACAGATATGATTTCGTCACCACAAGGTGATTTAAAACATACGGGACATGTTGGTCTGGATGGGGCATATTTTGGCGACATTAGCTTCCTTGGTGGAAAGTATCCACATTTGCCCCGTCAAGTGGTCACACCATATAAACCGCAAGAGGATGTGACAGATAATTCTAGTCAAATTGTAAATCAAGATACGAGAAGTATAGAAACAAATAGGGAATCTTTAAGGGATAGCAGAAACGTACAACACGACATATCAATTAAACATGGTATTTGTTGTTCTTAATTATTATTGGTAACAGCAGTTATTATTAACATTTAACTTTATGATATCTTATTTTTTTCTATTATTCAGATAGTCTATGGTCTGATACGAACTCTGAGATATGCCATGTTGGAACTGTCGGTAACGCAACTAAGCCAACTGTAACATCTAACATGACCAGCAGCACGGACACTCTTGGAGCAGATCACGAATATCATGAAATAAGCGATGAAGAAAATCAAGACAGTCCACTCAGGTTCGATAAAACGTTAAATTTTGACTTTGGACCAAGCCTACTTGCTGAAATGGACCAAATGTTTAGATCTCTTGGTAAGTCTGGTGTAACTTTTTTGTTATACATACTTTATTCTAATTATATAATATGCATTGTTATACACCTTCAAATATATATGTGCACCAGGTTCCTCCCCTCCTCCACCACCACCCCTACATCCTTTACCTACCGAACATGAATCCAGCAATGCAAGGAACGAACTAAGAGAAATACAAGCAAAACAGTCCAATAAGAAGAAACAAGCCACCGTGAGTCCAATAAATGTACAGTAATCTTTTATTATTTATCATTATTCATTTATACATTATTAATTACTTTCCTTTTTTATTTATTATTTGCTGCTCTTTGCATATTAATCTCATTTATATTTGTATATTCCGTGTGTTAGTAGCATGCAAGGACATAGTGAAAAATAAGTTATAGTGAGCAACGCTAGAATTAATAAATATACTGTTATGAGATTTTATACGATAAATTTACCATTATAAACTTTTCATAGAGCATTTACTTATCAAAACCAGTACTTTCTTATGTCTTTAATTTATTAGAGACGGTAAACGTTTCTCTTATATTTAGGTGAAGCCTATCTCAGCCGCCGATCAGAAAACTCTCTACTCAGCCATTGCTATGGCACAGGAATTGACAGCACGTTCCATGACAGATCTTGAACATCCACCGGAGTCTCCTCGCACACCTGCCAGTCCTTCGAGGCGCAGAAAGTTCTCTTTTAAGTTGCCACATCAACACAGTCCCAAACCAGACAGACGACACTTTTCTGAAGAAGCTGCCAGTATACCTGACATACAGGTACATTAAACAGTTTTAGTTCAATCACTCTCATTTCATAATCGATTCATACATTACTAAATTCTTACAACAAGAACAGACTTGTCGATGTAAAATATGATTTTTCTGTCTAAAGATTAACACCATTTACTAATCTAGTTAATATGGACACAGAAATTTTTCCATTTTACACTTTCTAAATACCTAGAGTGAAAACAGTTTGTGATACACAGTTTTATACAGATTACACTAACCAGTACACTCATGATAATAATAAATACTTTAATTTTGTATATGGGAAATATAATTGCATCTCATATATTGTGCGTAAGCGATTGTGATATCTCAAAATTTTATCAAAATTAAAATATACATATACATGCCATTACATTAACTAAACCATACTAATTAAAACTGTTATGGAACAGAGTTAATTCCTGATGCCACATAATCTGAAGAGTAGGTATATCGCAAGTGTATCTATATCTAATGTTTCAACATAGGCTATATTTGTACCCTAATTTGATATAATGCTTATTAATTTCTTAAAAAGAAAAAAAAAACTAATCTCGACTTTCCTCTTACCCTTTCCTGTCTAATTAATTTTCTTTTATTATTATACTTTTCAACCTGTCTTACGTATAATTTAATTTCCAATTCATCGTCGCATCGCAAACCAAAATATATTTTATTTTGCTGTTAACATGAACCTTTTCAAAAAATGCTTGAAAAATGCTTTGCGTGGCCACAATACGCTTTGCCTGCTTGTTGTACGGGGCATGATATTTATCCTGCATGTCTCCTGCATTGTGGCTTATTATTTGCTGCTTGTTTTACCCTTAAACACGTTGCATGTTAATTTCGTAACGTTGACCTTTAACGTCCAGTGGTTATGCTCGAGTTTACAATCCTTGTCGTCCACCGTATCCAGCATAGAATCGTTGGGCGCCCCCTCAACATTAAAATTACCCTTATGGGATAAGGCGTCCGCCGAATTTTGTTTTGCCAAATCTCGCGAGCTGTTGACAAAGCCAAGCGCCTGGACGTCTTACATGGACATAGAATTCGACACTCGTATCCTGGACAACGCGGCTACGAAGCAGAATCTGGTGAAATCGACCGAGTTCCTCGAGAATGGAAACAAGAGGGGCGGTTTCAGTTGCGAAACTGCGTCGGACGTCGATACGGCCTTGAACCTTTTGCAACCGAACGGAAAGGTGTCCTTCGCCCCTGGCAATACGAATTACGAGTTTCCTCGCGATACCAAGAGATTATCAACCAGCTACGTGGATCGTTATTTCGAGCAACCGAAGTATTACGAGGACGAGGGCACCTTGGGCTGTGCCAGCGAGAAAATGTCCTTCTTCACCGACGAGAAACTCGACAAATATGACAAGATAAACAATCTGGAGCAGTCGAGCCGATCGTCCTTCTATTCTAATATACAGGAGCAAAATTCATCCGTCAGCAATAAGGCGATACAAGCGGTGCACAAGTTCGGTAATTGCGATCAGGCATTGAAGGACAATATATCGAATTTCGACGCGCGATCCGACGAGTCCTCGAGCACCGATGTATTGAGGGAGAAGGCGAACTTCGAATCTCCGCGTACGAGCAAACCGATCTCGTTCGATGCTCCGCGAGATAAGGTGACCAACGTGGACCTTGGTACCAGGCCCAAGATTTCTTCTTTGTTCAGCGACTCGACGAAGATGAATATAACGGAGTTTACCAAGAAGATAGACATGTCGAAGTCCAGAGCTGGGAAGGTCACCTTCGTGCCCAGGAATCCAAGTCAGGAAGCGAAGAGCATGATTTATGGCTCCTCGGACAGTATCAAGGCTAATCTGAAAACTGGTGGATCCGATAGTCCAAGGGGAAACATGGAAGCGGTGAGGATCAACATTCAGAGCTTTCGTAAGATCGAGCAGAATCAGAACGGCCACGAGGGATTCCCATTCGTGATATCGAACAATCCTCTCTTCATCGCCGAATCCGAGAAGAAGGAATCTCCGATCTACAGCAGCTCCGAGAGTTTGCGCGTCAACTTTCAACGCCTCCGCCGAAAGTCCGACGCGGAGGCGAACAACCAGGTGGAGCTAAGCAGCAAGCTTTTTGCAGAAAAGTACCAGAGGGAAGTCTCGGGCCTGGAGAGCGTGAAAAATTATCTGGACTCGAAGAAAAGTCAAGGCCTGAACCTGGGCCTGGGCAAACTGACGCAGAACATGATACAGTTGGGAAAGAACATCGCGCAGAACTCGCGAAATTTGGACGCCTCCGCCGCCAAATCGGTGGTGGGTAATATACGTAACCTGGATTTATCGAGCCAGGGCCAAACTCCGCATCGTAGCCTCAACATACCTATCCAGAAGCCTAAGCACCTGGATCTGAACATCCCGCTGGAGTGTCAGTCCCAGATGAGCATGAAACTGAATGTCTCGCAGAAAAGCAATCCGCCTTCCAGCCCCAACATGCACCAACATATCCTGGAGCCGCCGAAGTTGTATCAGAACGATACCCCGCGAAAAGACGCGCAAAAGCCCGACGTGTTTATAGAAAAAATGCCACCGGCGGCGAACATATATCGGCACAGAACGTCGTCGTTGTCGGAGAACCGAAAGCCCCCGATTAAAAATGTACGTAGATCGTTTCACCCCGCCAACGATTCCAGCGAGGATTCGGACTCCGTGTCGCATTCGGAGACCGACATAAGAAGTCGCTTGCGTTACAAGCGTCGTCACAAAAAGGTCCCGCACAGCCTGCGCCTAAATTTCCGTAATAAGGGCCACCTGTTGCATCCCGATTCGGCCCGGGGTTTCTCGTCTATCGAGCTTTGTGGAAAATCGCCGCCGCCTTCGACCAGTTTTCTCAATTCACTATCCCCGCCTTTTTCTTCCAGAAATAATCTGCTCTCCTGGCCGGAGAGCGCTCCGAGCTCTAGCTTGACATTCACCAGTAACTCCGATCTGGATTCAGACACCAGCTCGGAATATCCAGAATTTACGAACGACATACTGACCTTCCCACCCTCCCCCGCTCCGTAAAGAACCGTATACCGAACTGAGATTCCCCTCGATTTCCGTCAGTGCTTTTTAGCGAAGCATCGAGCCTAACGATGACGTATGACATTTTGAGAGCAACGTAACGAATGCATGTATTGGTCAGAGCACATATATACATATATGTATGTGTAGGACGGTGCCGTGTACTCGATCGACGCTGTTCCGCGAAAGAGCGTTCCGGAACGTATATATACGCTTAGCATGCTTGCATGTTATACTAATCATTGGATAATATTAGAGATAATCGAACACTTTGGATGCATTTACACCTTTATACCATTTGTATACATGTATCGAATAAACCGGGACAATATCCAAGATACATACGATCGGTATTGCTATCGGGAATACATTTTTTACAGACATATGAGTGACTATGATACGTACAACATACGCCAACCAACATACCGCATTTCAGTATTTTTTTTTTTTTTCTTTCTTCAAGTAGCTGAGTTTCTGGTACCGTAGTAAAGTATGTCGGGCGTCGTCACATCCCACTGCACATAACACCGAGATTCACGGTCGTTTCTGTTAATATGTTCAAAGTTCCCACAATCGTCATGGTAGAGGATTGGGTTTACGGATAAAGCATAATAACTGGGCAAGGAGGGATGAACTTGATTTCGTGTTCTTTCGATCATAGTTCCTTTGTTTATTATTTCTCTTTTAATTTTGGTTTTCTTCTCTCCCGAAACTATCCCCTCCCGCGAATTGTTTAGGCCACATTGTCGGACGAGGCTAAGGAAGTGTACAACAGCCTAGTGGAAACGCCCAGTATAGAAAGCGCGCCGGATACGAATCCATTGCGTATGCTGCGCTCGGGCGTGCCTATCGTCAGGCCGAGAATACGTGGAAATAAGCACGCCACCCTGGGACACGCGGTGTCCCACCCGGAGGATGTGACGAGCGAGCATAATTTTCATTTCGACATGCATCACAGCGGGGCGAAAACCCTGCCGAAGATACGCGCGCCGCCGCCCCCTCACGCGCCTCCGCCATTGCCCCAAGCCAGGAACTTGGAGAGGCATCACTCCGCCATGGAGATAGAGAACAATCAGAATCAGAGCAACGTCGACGACAATCCCATACCCTTGCCGCCGAGGGACAGGTCGAAGACCCTCCAGTCGAAGTCGAGCTTACCGCGGCACCAGAGGAAGCATCCGCTGATAATACCAGGGGGCGGTGTCACCAGGACCCTCGCCAAAATGGCGGTGACCACGCCCCCGATAGAGGATCAGGTCGACGGGAATCTGTTCCTGCAGAACGCGCACTCTCCGATCGCCGGCACGTCCCTGCAGGAAGGCTACTCTTCGGAAGCTTCAGCCAACAGGTATGATTCAAGATGCGGATTTTAGAGTATTTCACAGCTCGTCGGAGATATATTTGGGCATCGTGATACTTATTTTTTACTGTTTATATTTTTTTATGTTTATATTCTTATATTTGTGATTAATGAAATGTAAGAATGACTTAAAAATGTTTACATATAAACCGATACAGGTGACAATATATGCGTGATATTAATATTTTTACACGAAGAAGAGAACTTTCGTAAATTAAATTTCCGTGACTCGTGTGCTTTCTCAGTCCCGAAGAATTCGAGCAACGCATCGATTCCGAGCTGGCTGCCCTGGACTCTCTACCGGCCGACGAAAACAGGCTACACCGTTGCAGCGTGATCTCGGAGGATCTGTTAGAATTTTCGGACAACCTGATCGATTGCGACGCTTCCGAGTACCGTCAGAACGAGGTCGAGGCCAACGAAGACCGTCGATCGAACGATTCCCCGACGGACAATCTCCCTCGAAAGGTCAGCATCGATTCGAAGAACTCCCCTCGAAGTTCCACCTCGAGATGCGCCCTCGAGAGCGTCGAGAGCTTCGATTCCAACAAAAACTCCGGCACCGTTGGTTCGATCAGGACCGAGGACTCGCCAAACACCGGGAAAACCGACGTCCTCGGCTCTGGCAGGTACCAAACCTCCAGGACGACCTTGCTGCTCCAGCAGAGACCTTCCAATTACGCGCTCCAATCCGAACACACTTACGGCGAGGGATACTCGAGCGGTGGAACGAGTTCTCAAGTCGGTCCCTGCGCGACGAATGAATCGAACGACGACGCCCAGTCGAACGAGTCTCTCCTGCAGATCGGCGCCAAGGATGGATTTCACGGCGCGAGTGGAGCCAAGAACTACGATCCACTGTCGACGGAGAAGCTCTCTACGGTGAGAAGCGGCGATCTCTCCCGGCAGTCGGACCACGTATCGTGCGAGGACCTCCTGGAGTTCGCATGCGACGGTCCGAACGCCCGAAGAACTCGCGGTCCGCGAAACGGCGAGCAGTCGGACGAGGTGAGGATCATGATGAAGGTCCTGCACGAGCAGTCGACCCCCGAGTCCTGCATAGCCGCCCTGAACGTCACCGACTGGGACGTCCTGGCGGCGATAAAGCTGGAGCGACTGCAGGGCCTGCTGAAGAAGGAGAACAACTTCGTGGGCCTGGAGGACTGCAAGGTGATGCTGAATCAGTGCGGCGGCGATGTCGTGAAGGCCGCGGCGCTACTGCGGAGCACCGAGGACACCGCCGCTGTTTAGTGCAATTCACGAACAACGCCGAAGATCCTCGAAGCGTTCCGAGGAGCGAGATTCCAAAATTCGCCGTTCAAAACTTCCAAGATGCTTCCTCAAGGGTAAACAACGTCCTCGAAAAATTTTTCTCGAAAGACCACACGTCGGCGTAGAAACGTAGGTCGAACGAACTGACGCTTATTTATTATCTTAGAATTATTAGAGAACGATGATAGTATTGAAAGTATGCTTTACCCTATCTAGCTGATTGCTCGGTTGTGAGTGATGTATTAGTACGGCGGTAGATCCTCGAAAGTATGAAATACTGATAACTTATTTAATTTACACGATGGCGGTTTATAAATTATGTTTCCTTCCTAGAAAACAAGGTAATGTGATAATTTGCACAATAATGGACTACGGATCATTTTTTTTCTTTTTTTTTTTTTTTTAATTACGATTAGGCGACCGAGAAGTATATACATATGCAGTCGATCTATTTTGCATCCTCCGTTGCGTATGTGTAATGAGAAGTATTAAAGGGGAAGCCTACGATGAAACGGACTATATCGTAAATACGTTTAGCGAAGACTCTCTATAGTTTGTGCTTCATGGCATGCGCAGAAATTTATTTCGCTTACCGTTACTGCTTGGGAAAGGTTCGACATCGTGCGCGATGGGCGAATTCATAGGCAGTTAGGTATTTTCTACGAGACAATCATTTTCTAGTAATTGTATTTTGGTCATTGCTGCTCAACGAGATATGTCGGGAGACGTGGACGTTTAGAAATAGTCAGAAAACGTTCGCCCCTTCATACCTAAAGCTCTGTTTCGTTGCCGAAGCGAATTCCAATTCCAAAGATCATGTTTTCACGAAATCATTTGCTATTATATTTGTATAGTTACACGTATATAGTCCTTCGTCCGTCTGCCGAAACATGAAATCCTCGAAAATCTCCTAATTAAAGGTAAACGTCGTAAGGTATTTTTTTAGCGATAAGTCTTCGTGATCTCCGTGCGACTGTTGACTGTGTCGAAACTTGCATCAAAGGCTAATACAGTTCCCAAGGTATGATCGATGTCAAACGTAGATTTAGAAAGTTCGCGGTGTACGCTCTTTCGTGAAATTAGCACAAACGGTACAAAAAGAAGTGCGTGTCATTGTATTTTGCTACGATTTGGTACACGGATAGGCGACCATAAAGAAAACATTGGCAATGCAAAGTGCCGTGCTCGGTTAAAAAAAGAAATTAGGGACACGTCTCTAATATTTCGTAAAGGATATTTTAATGCGCACCAAATATACTACGAAATCTCTGTGTTCAATAAGATTAATTTCGTGCTTAAAAGCCGCGTAAAAAGGAAATCCACGTTAACTTTGAGATAGCGATCGAATCACGAACTTATTTAAATACGATCGGTTACAAACATTCTTCGCCCTAAAAGAATAATCGCGGCACGTGCATTCGTACGGTAAAATTTAATAAGACAGATTGCACGTAGTCGCTCGTCCTACATTTCCCTCTAAAGCGCTGTATAATTTAATTAAACGGCGTACCAGATTCTTCGCGCACGCGCAAAAATCAGGGTTAATTACTTTAGCGAAGCGAAAAAAAGTTTCTTTCCAAAATCAAAAAAAAAAGAGAGAGAGAAAGAAGGAAAGTCGTCAATCGTATCTAAGACTAGAGAAAAAAAAATGAGTCTGAAATTAACTTTAACTTGAGTCAACGAAATCATTCCTATTTTTACACGTAGCTCGTAAAGTGCATTGATCTTTAGCCATCCTCCTATCTTTCGTCGTCCCACCATCCCACCCCTACCTTTAATTTATAACCATTTTTCGTTCGTACTCCCAATGTATTTATATTACACGTAGTGCACGGAAAGATTTTGCGCAAGTTAAAGTTAAGTCAGCTTTCGTGATTGGTCGTAATCATCGATTAAAGAAAAAAAAAAAACCTTAACGAAATTTGCTCATTATAATCCTCGTATGATCGCGGGAGGAAAAGAATACGATTGCCGTGCGTAATATTGGAAACGATGGACGGTTAATGCTTTCATTGACGTAAGCTCATCAGTGCGGTTCGCGCCGTTCAACGAAGCCGGGATAATATCACGCGCATCGCCTAAAGTAACACGACGTTATTTAGCCTCGTACGATGAACGTCGGCCGTCAAAGTGTGCGTCTCGCTTTCTGGGAAGGGGTCGGGAAGGGGCAGGGGAGGGGGGTACGTTTGGAGCCAACGTACTTACACAAACACACGCCTACGTTCTCGCGAAAACGCGCAGAATACTACGAGTAAACGTATTAACAGTCGTTGCGCAATAAAACGAAGTAATAATTCGGGTGGGACGGTGTTGGCGCGAAAGGGGATATTTAAAGTTTTCCTATGGAAAAATGGAATCTCTGGGATAACGATCGGAATTATGTTTGCCAAACTTTTCTCGCGTGGTAGAGTGAGAGGAATGGGGGAGAGGGGGGGGGGGGTGCAGATAAAGAAAGGGGCGGCCAAGAGGGCGAGCGTCCAAAGTATCCGTGAACACGCGCTTACGACTTAGGTGTAAGTCCATCCTTTACCCATTTTGATACGCGATCTTATTGTAAGGCAACCACGTTTGTACGTCTATATATATTATTATGCGCGGAAGTACGAAAATGTTTTATATCTACTGTATTTACGATAATATATACACATTCATAAATCAATCGCAATGCGTTGCTCTGGCGTTTTTAATTCTTTGCCTTTGGCGGAATTATCCATTGCAGAAAAATACGATCTAATCGTGGTATTACGATTCTCGTCCTGCTCTTCTGAATGAGGTGTGAGATAAAGCGGGCTCCGACCAGCCAGTTTGAAGGTCTGCGGAGATGATTTGTTCGATCCACGAAATGTTTCCATCGCAAGAGTAAGTATGCGGTCACAGGAAGCGGCCTGTATCGATTCCTCCTTAGCTATCGATATCTTGATTAATGGTTTGATTTTGATCCCAATAGAAAATGGTATAGATTTATAGTGAAATAGATGATACGTGCGGCCGATCTAAATTACACGGATGAACGTTTCCCGGTGCTTGTGCGGTTAGCGCCTGTTCCTAGGCAGTAGCGACGATCAGCTTCGAAGTATTTAGAAACGATTAACTAACGGGATAACGGATTTCTATGCAATTCTAGATCGCTAACTGTGAAACTTGACATGCGACCTGCACGCAAATCACGCATGTTCTTTTACACCTCAAATTATAGTAATTTCCGCGGCACTCCTCGGGTTTTTATGTGATTCTTTTACAAATCATCCGATTACGTGCCTCGCTTCTTCGTACGCCGCCTTTCTTCGCGCCAAGTTCCAGGGTGGGCCGCGTATCGATTAAAAGTACATTACCTTATCTGTTAAATGTTACGTTTTCTTCGAAGATAAGACAATGATTTACATTAATACTCGACCTAGTGCTTAGCGAGCATAAAATTTAATTTACAGTACAAAAGCACGAATGCACTTTCTCCGTGCCAACTAATTATTAGTCTGAAGATGTGGAAATATTAGATTCAAAGAAAAATCGATAAAGGCACCCATCTTTCACAACCTATATTTATCGATGTAAAAATTTAAACTTATGAGAATGGAATGTCAAGCCGGCAAAAATGAGGACTTTCGAAAACTACTTGTTTTAATAATCGATCACGGAATACGCTGTGGCTAAATGTATTACTCAGAGATAATTTTCTGGATTCAAAGAGGAGAGGCTCGACTTGATAGATATCGTTGCTCATGGTATTCAGTCCTCGAGAAAGGTTCAAAAACCAATAGAACTTATCGTTCAACCCAATGTATCACAAAGACGCCTATCCCTTTGGGTGGTAACTGTGGTGTAGGTAATCCAATCGGTCCTTTCGCTCAATTTTTCTGAGGCGCCGCGGGGTCGTTAACACTTAACACGTTGACTATCGACTGTACTTCGTTGACTTTGTCTCCATTTACTAGAGAGAAATTTCGTACATTAGAGCGATAAAATATTGCAGAATATTTTATCCATATTATACTAACTAAACTAATTTTATCTATACTAATATTAACTACATTCAACAAATTATCAACACCATTACGTGATTTACGTAACTTTGGTTGACTTTGCTTGTCCCAAGCAATTGTAATCACCACGTTGCCAACGAAAGCTACAATATCTATCATCTATAAAGACTATAATATTTGACAGATTAAGTTTCAGCTTTATAAAGCATCGCCAGATAAAACAGCAACATGTAGATAACGGAAGACACTTTTGGGACAACCTAATATAAGTCAACGTCAGTGAATCGAATCGAATCGAATTTATTTATACGTGTTTACCCTTTATAGTACAATCATCGGACAGAGTGTAGCAGTACATCATTGCTGAGATTCCATGACATTGAGCGGTATCTTATGCTGTCAATGCGTGCACGAATTTTTTTGCTAGACAGCAGCAAGCGGCCAGGTAGCCGAGAGAGCGGGTCGCGCTTACTCGCGACAGAACCCGCGTTTGCAGTGCGCTCGAGCCGTCGAAGGTAGAAACGTCGTCTATCCAATTTATCGTCCGTCCGTGGCGTTAAATTCGCCCCGTGGTTCGCAAAACTTCGATCCGCCTCGCGCCAGTCGAGTCGCAGTTTCTGTCCCGGTTGCACTTCGAAATGCACCATCGTTTCGAAGCCGATCAAATAGAACTGTTGAACGTTCCTTCTGGATAGCTCAGGAACGAGGAACATTTTCTTCGTGTGTACGATTATGGAGGAAAATCCATAGCGGAGAATGTCTTGTACTCGACTGAGGAGCGCAAAGGGTTGAAATTTCGAGTTGGTCGATCGAGCATCGCCTTTTATCCCGAATCATTAACGAGACAAATGTTGAAGCAGCGATTCTGGAAGTCTCGATGCAACGTGCGTGCAGCTCCAATTTCGGAGAGGGAGCAGTTCGAATGATGGGCAAAGAACGAAAATGCGGGGATATGAAAGTGTCGAACGTCGTGGCTGGCTTTGTTTTGCCTTCCGCAGATACGAGGAAACGATGTCCCGATAGTGGTTGGATCGTGACCAGTGCGGGAACGTCTCGAGACTGAGGTAATTCGTTATCGTTAAATCGTACTTTGCATCGAAAATGTCTACGTTCGGCGATTCCTGCTAAACGAACCGCACGTTTCGCCCGACATAAAATATATTGCCGCTCGAGTAAATCGTTGGCTGCGAACGATATTCCTCGTAAGACCGTAAGAATCCTCTTGGGTACGCAGAAGCGCGGTTAAAATTCACGATCGACGTGAGAGAGGAAAATATGATATAACATAGCATGGATCGTTTGGCGGGTCGATAAATCTCCAAATTCTTTTTTGGAGCGATCTATGAAGCATGAAAAGTACGAGGGATTATTTCGAAAGGAGAACAATGGCGAGTAATGAGAGTAATAACAAGTTCGGCGTATCGTAGCGGAAGGAACGTTTTAAAGAGATGCATTTTATCGTCGCACGGTGAGAGAATGTTGCAGCACGCAGAACCGTGCTGTAAGGGAACTGGAATGTCGATCTTATGCATTGCACCGCGGAGATCGTTGCTTTTCACGGAGCATTTTGCGCCGCCTGTCTCGTATGACTTTGATTAACTCGTCGCGCTGAAAAACTCGTTGCAATTTCGAGCCTTCGAACGAATATTTCGATGCATTAAGCGGATAGAATCTTATTAATGTCCTTGAGAGCCCGCGCCTTTCCTTTATTCCGCTGCAAAGCGTGCACACGGCGAGGGCGTACGGTTTAGATACAAAGAAACATCGATTGTCTTCGCACAGTTTCTTTCGCGCGACTCAAAAGCGTGACTCGTCCCGCTTGCAACCAATAACGAGGTTTTGTCATGTTAATTAAAATTTGCTCGCAGCCGGATCGAGGCGCTCTTTGCTATGGCGGTTTGCACAAAATGTTAGTCAAAGACACGTTGGGACGCTTAACGATGTAAAAAGATGTACGGCAAGCTCTTCTTTGGGTATTGCAATAATATTTCTACATCGAGGCGCGCACATCTTCATAGCCGATGAATAAGCGGATAAAATGGCCTAGTCACGAAAGCGAATTGCGTTTCATTAGCATGAAAGTGAGACACGGATTTAACCCTAAGATAAGAAATAAAGCTATTCGAGCATGCAAGTATCGGCGTAACCATGCTGAAATCTCCTCGGTATAATGCAAAAACAGGTTTCCAAATCAACGTAGAAAGCCTAATTATTTTGCGAGCTTAATAGCATTTCCGGTTCGCGTGAAACTGTATCCCGATTATCGGGCTGATTAAACGCACATAATAGCGTGACATCGAACTTGAGTAATGATCGGCACGATACTCGAGATTGATATAATTTTAGGCTGAGCGATTTGTTTCAAGATATTTTCAAAGTTGCCGCTAACGCGTCTAATCATTGGCGTAAGATTATTTAATAAAGGATTTTTAATTTAAAAAATTATTTCGGTCGTATATTTATAAAAAGTATGAGAATGAGAAGTTACAGCGAGCGAGCCGATCGGCCACAATGCTTCCGCATTTTCTCGGTTCGGGACACTTTTTATTTTGCAAACAAACGTCACGTTGCATGGCAACAAGCCTCCCTGTCGGTCCGGCCGGTGCATCCTAGCGGTCAGTGCAACATAACTGCACTTGCTTCTGCCGCGGTCGCTCTGTTGAAGTGCACGGCATTACCGTATATTTCATGTACGCTGTTTATCAGGGTTTCTCAAACTACATTACATCGCACGAGTGACCATTGATACATTGAGCATTGCAAAAAAATGTGCCATTGCAAATCGAAGAATATCTGCAAAAATATTTATCATCGCGGAACGCACCTTCATTTAAAATACGCTGCTATGAATAATACGTATTATGGGTTTGACGCTTGTCTCGATGTATGATATTTTTAATCCTTCCCTATTTTATGATTTATTCCAAAGTATTAAGGCCCTTGAGTACTCATTGGAGAATTTTTCTGAAAATTAGGTCAAGCGTAATTATCGTAAGAAATTGTATTCTTATTTGAATATAAAAGCAAATATTGGATACATCAGTTTACTCATCGGCGTCGAATAAATCGTATTTTCGCATGGCACCCCAGTTTGAGAAACTCTGGTGCATGCAACCTGTGCGTAAACGTTGTCTTTCTCGTCGTGCGTCAAGCAGATGCAGCAGGTTGAACGTAGCTTAACAGTACCGACGACCACACTGAATGCTCGTGTGTAACTACTCGCGTATACGAACAGCCGTGTTTCCGGCGCGGTAGCCGAACGTCGCCTCGTGTTAGGCGAATATCAAAGGAGGCACTCTATTTGCACTGGAGCCGTCCGTCTTGCTCGCTACGTGGACGAAGCAGATGATTGAGAAGCGGCTTTATGTATGGCGCTCCTTGCATACTGTGCCTCTTTAATTCATATCGTACGGAAGGACGTAATGTCCCCCTTTTCCTCATTTTTACTTCAGGCACACAACAGCACATATGACAGAGCACTATCCACAAATTCCATCTGGAAAGATTTCTGCACTCTTATAATGGAAGCTGTGCAAGATTCCTGCGATAGCTTGGACATCGAGTATTGTCTCGTAGGAAGGATGAAAAGTAAACGCATCATTGTACGTAATTCCACGAGAGAGTTGAGTAAATCCAAAGAATGGGGCGTATGCAATAAGTGGAGCATTTGCAAAAAGGGAAAAGAGCGAGGCACGAAGTTAGCCGGGGGTAAACCTATTCGTGGCACGTAGGATGAATTATTCAGCGGCTGTGGAAGTGGCGAATCTGGCATTACCTTAGAGTCAAATCGGCGGGCGTGCATTCAAAATTTTCTTCCTGCGCTCGTACGACCAATCGCCTTCTCTCTCTTTCTCTATCTCTCTCTCTCTCTTTCATTTTACCCCTGTCGCATCTGTAATGCCCGTTATCTTGGCAACCGATGGAAAGTCCAGGTGTGAATAAAAATACAAATGGCGATTACGCGTCTGCATTTTCATTCTCGTCGCGCGTCGTCCTCGACTCTCACGATTTCGATTCGAAAAGTGACGCCGTTTTGGCGCCGGCTTAGCGCGTACGATGACGGCTTAGATCGAAATGCGGGGGAATTTGAAAGGAGACCGCATCGTGGCGATCGAACGATCGAACGCAGATCCAATGCGATGGAAACGCCATCGTCGCTATTATTTATTGCGACTTTTCCGTGGGAGTGCAATTGCTTCTGCTAATTGCCTTTACTAATTGGCCGCTCGGAAGAACAGCTAATTCGACCGTTTTTCTTGCCACCTTTTCGTCATCCGTACATTCAGCGGCTCTTGACCAACGAAGGTGGCAAAAAGTGTGCTACTAAAGATCGAAACTTCTCATCCTCATAGATATCGAACGAAATCCATCTATATCTATCCAATATTATTTTAATTTTGCAAAATGACGTACAATTTTACATTGGAATATTTAAAAAATAAACGTAGATTCGATTAATTTGATCGTTTAATGCAAGAATGTGAGTGCATATATGACTATCCAACAGTAAGTGCGAAAATACATCATTGGGAATGTAATGATAGGCCGGTTAAACGTTGTTCAACGGATTTTTTATAAACTACCGCCTAATAAAGTGCATACGGGACCGCGATTGGAGACGATGCCCCCGTAATTTTCGTGGGGGTCATTATCACTGGGCGCACTTGCGCCCGAGGAAAGATTCTGAGCGCAGCCTTCAGTACAGTTATAACTTCGGTACGAGACTGACGTTTCTTACCTCCCGTTGGAGGACGCGCGAGGACGTATTAAATTTTCCTTCGCTAAAAAAACCGATAAAAATAATTCGCAGAAGAGAGCGTCCTTTGTAAGCATTTAACTTTTAAATTCGACATCGCGTAAAAGCAAGAAACATCCTTTTTCTGCCCCTCGAAGATTTCACGCGTTTGCAATAAAACTTTTCGACCGCCGCGGCAGCACTGATTTAATTAATCCGGTATCTTTTTTACGATTTTACGAAAGTGGGATTACATTAAAAATTGAGAGGAAGAGACCTAGGTGGCTAGATTTATGAGATATATCACTCACAGGAGAAAATCATTTGGCACGAGTAATAATTAAGGCTACATAAGAGAACGTGATTCTGTTCGGACAGATTATCGGCGCGCTTCGAGAAAAGTGGTGCACATAAACGACCGCAACGGAACGCCGAAATAATGGAAGAAAACGGTTGGAACTAATCGGGAAGGAATTGTCTGGAAAGGACGCAAAGTGGCGTTGTCGATCGTTATGAGGTCGTAAAAACGTGCGGGTTTCTACAAGGAGGAAAGAAGATGTTGTGCCTCAAGAAACGGAGGACCTACAGTTTCACGCAGGGTGTCTGCGCGGATCTTCCAAGGCGAACGAAGAAGGACAATAATCGTTATGAAGGGTCCTTGAACATGGCTATTACGACACTGCCGCGCAAGAACAGGTGAGTCACCTTTCGTATTTTATTAAAACGAGCAGGTGCCATTCATAGTACCCCATAATCAGAGCACGATTTTTTTCACCCACCGGATTTATTCAAAAACGGTCAAGCCCTTTATACCAGAAATAAGAATTACGTGGATAATCGTAAAATAAAAAAGACGACGCTGTCGTCGAGGCTTGAAACCTGTAGATTTATTCTCTAAAAACCTTAGAAGTTACGTTAGATTATTTTCATAATTTATGACGGCCAGTTTCCCGGAAGCGAATCGCACTGAAAGTAAAGAGAGCCCCTGCACTTATACAACTCGTAACACAATCTGCACTCTAAGAATACTTTCTTCCATGTACAAAATTCAGGCATTTCAAAGTTACACTCTATCGTACTTATCCAGGCCTCTCGAATCTGTTATCCTGTTCGTTTTTTCCTTCAAAATTCAGATGTTGCATATATTCAACGTTCCTCGCTCGAGGGCCAGTTTTTTATTTTGCGTCAGCAAACTCGGTAGAATATCATGATGCATTTTCAACAGAGGTGTCTACGTTCGTTTCTTGGGTTTGCTAACAATTTACCATGCGAAGGTCGGCCGGAGGTAAAAGTAGGTAGAAGTATAGTTCGATACAGGCAGACAAGTGAAATAACTTCCTACGCGTACCGGTTGGAATGATCTGCGATTGCCCTAAGGATGTTATCCCCGCCTATCCAGAATGCAGTCACGTGTAACCCACGGTAATGTGTAGGAAGCGCATTTTACCTGCACGTAAACATTGTCTTTTTGCTTGGCTGCGCAGATTTTGAAAGAGCGCACTTTGACTCCGGGAGATTTTAATGGGAGGCCTCGCAACGCATGAAAAATCCGCGATGTTGCGCGAGTGTCAACATTTTTTTAACTCGAGCCTCCTAACGACGGTGCTGATTATGCATAATTCGATCGAACCCCAATCCAGCTTTGTTTCACATGCAAATGATATTCGATGGATCGATACAGACATTGGCTCTTACGGGTACGTAACTGAATTATAACGCGCATCGCTAATTTCCCCTGTTAGGCACGGAGAATCGTTACTCTTATTATACAGCCTTGGTATTGTTGGCAAATGCACTCTGGTAGCTGTGCACACTTCTTACTACCCTCTCCTCCCCCTTCGCACAGGCCTGCGCTTTTAAAGTCCCGATTTGAATACCGTCATTAGTTCTTGCTACCGTTAGAGATGGATGAACAGACAAGAAGAACGGCGGGAATCTTAATTGCTGTATCGCCTTACGTAAGGTTATTACTTACTTTTTATTCCCCGCATCGGCATGTTCAAGGTACCGCAAACCGTTCGTTACGAATGCGCAAACAAGCGTTTATATTTATCCGACCTTACATGCTGTCATTGGCGCATTACGCACTACCGCTAGGGTATCTCGAATCTATAAGGACAATAATCATGGTAGGATAATGACAGGAAGTGAAGTGTTATCAAGAAAAGTGACGATGTTGGGTGGACTTCGGTGTGAGGTCAGAATTGAATAAAAAAGGATAACGATGCGCTAGTCAGTTCCATAAAGTTCCGTGTCCTTGAGGGTTTTACCTACAAACGACTTTAATTTATTCTTCCGTCCATCCAGTCTATCCTGGTCGTCTGCTTTTAATAGGGCCGTAAGAAGGTTACGTGACTCAGACGCGAAGACACTCTGCAATTGTACCTTATCGGGTATCGCTTCCTCCGGCCTGATCTTCCACGAACGTTTTTCTTACACGGAGGTTCCCTCGGAATCGTGTCAGTGCGCTTAATTACTCGGAAGATCGACGTATAAAGGAAAATCAAGGTGGCTCAGCCGCCGGACTTCTCAATCGGCGCAATGGCAATTCTATACAGATCTTGGGTAAAGTAGAAACCGTGTTAGTCGCATCTGCTGAACTGATTCCGAGCGGTATGTCGTATACAGGAACGGAGCCTTGTTTTGTCTCGATGCGATTAACGTTGGGATAAATTGGCATCGCGGAGATTCTATCGATGTTCGCCTATCGCGATGGGTTAGCATAGCTTAGCGTCAGGTTCGTAACTTTTGATCTACCGCTAGGATAGCGGATATCTTACAAAGAAACCACGAGTCCTGGGAGATTTGAGGACGGACTCTTAATTATACGCATTGTATATCATGAAACGCTCTGTAGATCTTTATTCTTTGGAGAGCAACGATCTCCTCTCCCTCCCCCCCTACCCCCTCCTCTCACCGTCTCCCTTTTCCCCGTGTATTTCATCTTTGTTTTTCGAATGAGCTATTGTTGAGGCCAGCGAGATACGAGCGGTCCCGAAAGCCAGATTCTCACAATCTACGTTTCTCCCTAATGGGAAGCGTCCCCCTTCGTACCTCCTGGCTTCCAACTCCGGGGATAGGAAAGAGATGCCGAAGATTAATGCGCGATTGTCCGGCGGGCAAACTAATTCTAGCCCCTCCCCCCCTCCCGCAAGTGCTGGACTTAGATTAACGTTCCTGCCTACAACAAAACCGTTACTTTCAATCGATTTTATACAATCCACACCGCGTAAACTCATTCCGGATCTAACGGAAACGGTGCGGTGTCAGGACAAGCCCGAGGAATGATCGAGGTTTTTTCCATCCGCTTCGTAGCAGCGATCTTGGAAGGAGCTTTCAAGGTTTCCAAATACGATCTAAAAGCAAATTGTCTTCGACCTCGTTTTTTCGATAATTCGATGTAGAGTTCCTAAAAAACACCGTGGCTCCCCTGAAAGTCTACCTTAGGTATTTTATTCGATCGACAAATTAGTTTATAATCGATAATATTATGTACTAAATGATAGTGTACTCTTACCAACGATTGGATGCCTAGTGTATTATCTAGTATATACTCGATAATATACTAGATGTCCAATTCTTGGTAAGACGCAGGGGATCGATCGATACCCCGTTTGCAACGTACTTTCATCAAGGGTCGCGTAAGACTCTTTCCATATTCAGCTATGCCAGCGTGCATTCCACCTGGCATTCATTCGCCAGTTTACTCTCTTTATCGTTCCTACTCGGAAGGTGGCATAATAGATACGGCAATTACTCACGATACGTGCCCAATTAACACGATCTGCGATCCAGATAAATTTCGAAGAATACAACCGGCCCCGCCGGCGGTGCTGTAACATTGAGAAAAAGCAATGAGAACACGCCGGGTATGGGAACGCATGTGTAAGCGGATATATTCATCGGAACAACAAATAGTCTCGTATAATCGTCGCACCTTCGATTCAGCTTCGGGTCGTTGCACTCGCATGCATCGAACGCCGCGAGGCTTTTTTTCCTTCTACGTTGCATCGAGCGTCGCGCGGCACATCGTTAATCAAAATTCCATAAATCGCATTTTCTACCTGGGTTTTCTGGCCCAATTTTCTCATTTCGCACCATCGCCACTATCGCGAGGCTAAACCACTCCGATTGGCAATAACCCTTCTATAGATCAGGTTCAATGCCATTCGATCAGGACGAGGAGGGATGTTTAACGGCTTCGAGAGAGAGAGAGAGAAAAAAAAGAAAAGAAACCTACGGATAACTAAAACTGGTCGGGTTTCGATTTTCACGAGGATATCTGTCCGCGCAAAAATCCGGACGTGCCGTTTCCTCGGCGTTCCCCGTGCGCGATAACCGCCGACGTTAAGGTTACCTAAGCACTTTCTATGCCAGTCAATGGCCAATCGGTATAAGCGGCCATCGGCGCGGAATGGAAATTATGCCGTCGCCTGTACCTCGACGTTACGTGGAATGCCGGCCGTGATAATCGTACGGTACGTCCAAGGGGACACTGCCCGCCAGAGCATCGTCTCGATCGCTTTATGGAATTCTTTCTCTTACCAGAGTCCAAGAGAATGCCGCTGTCCTTTGACTTAGGTCACTGCGCCCCTCGAGCGAAACGTCGCGATTGGAATAAGACGCGGCCAATTCCCAGAGCATTCAGCGACAATCGAGTAACGAGACCGGCCCATTAAAATATCCCGACTATCAACGCTCGTCACGGCCGGTACTGCGCACGGATCGTTGATCCTGCGAGCGCTTTGATCGCGTGATTACGCTCTGCCGCTCTTCGCGTGGAACCTATCTACGTGCGATATCGGCTTGTTACCAGCGCGCGCGTCGTTAAGCAGATCGGACGTCCTCTGGAAGATGCGGATAATGCGTGTCTAATTTCGGAACGTCCTCGCCCAAAGCTTAACCCTACCAGACCTACTTTGCTTTCCTGTTGCAGCCGCTTGTTCCGTTGTAAATTTTTATCATTTTAACCATGAGCTCTGGCCACGATTGGTTGGTTATTACTGTGAGGCATTTGTTTTTTCATATACTAGATAAAGTATCGGAAATTAGGTACAGCGGTATAGTGGCAAATTCGGAAATAACCGAAAAATCGATAGAGCAGTCTTATAGGAGTAAGTTGCGAAGTAATATCGATGGTAGCCTGGAGGAAGACCGTTTTTCGAATCCTCTCTCCTCTTTCAAATCCTCCTCTGATTTACTCGGCGCCCAGCGGGGAATTGATATTGGGATCCAGAAGCTACTTGTTAATTCTCGAGCTTTAATGGCGCGTTTCGTGGAGAGTAAAAAGGGAGGAGGCGATTAGAATTGCAGTCGCGTAAGGTGGATCTATATTCCGCGGGCTTAACATTGGCGACACGCATCGTTTTGGCACGAGGGTGCAACCAGGGCCCCGCCTAGGTGCAGGAGAAACAAGCTTGGCCCGAGCTGAGGATGATTCTCGTACCGAGCCAGGCACGAACGCGGTTTCCAATCGTTCAGTTATTCCACCCGCGACACGGCTTGCGTTTCCGTTCTGACGGGAAGTGATATGAATTCATGGCTGTTCCATCGGCCAATCGTTCACCCTGGGGAGAGGGCGATGGGTTTCGATCCGATCGGTGCACGTGTTCCTTCTCTACAGCGCGCTTCTAAATTAGACCGAGGAACTTTGGAATCGGATCGATAACCGTCTATCGAAGACTCTTCCTTCAAGAATCCCTACTCTACGAGGCTTCGCTTCGGTGCAGCAAAGATTTATATCGTTAAACTGGTCGATCTTACAGGAAGGAGTCGCAGTAATTGGTTATGCGCTAATTGAGTAAACGAATCATTAACCCTTTCCAGTCGAACGATGCCATTTGAGATCATCTGCACGATCTGCTTCTAATAGTCCAGTACCTCTAAATTGTTTTTCTTCCAAATTGAATTTTCTTACTAAAAAGTAATCTTTTTTAGTAAGGAAGAGGTTGATGTATAAACATTTGATTCAAGATAAGCAAATAGACGAACTGCATATCCACGGGCGTCCTGCTGGTGTAATTCGAGTTAAGTAGGAAGTATCCTTTAATTCGAGCGACGAGAGGAAATGTGTTTCTATCGAGATTCTATCCTTATCAGAGAGACGGCTGGAGTTAATTATATCGAGGTAGTCATGCTGTCTTAGGCACGACGCTTTCTTTTTTCTTACGCTGTGGCCATCGCGTATCTCTGCTCCTACACGCCGCCTTTGCATCGATAATGAACACAGTTAACATCTTTCCAGGCGTTCGTTGTCGCTGGAAGTGTCCTTCCTTTTTTCTTTTTTTTTTCCTTTTCCATTAAACTCCTACGCGACGCGAATGGAAAAATCCAGTTATGTAAGGCGAATGGCTTTTTTTTTCTCTCTCTGAATCCTTAATTATTTATAATTACGATTAATTGCACTCATTTACCTACCGTTTCATGCAGTCCGTGACTGGCCCAGGTCTGAGAACGAGACTGTTCTCAGACAATTTGTCGGGCGTGTAGAGATTGCATTTCGAGTCCTTTCAAGAATGTCCTCATTATGTTCTACCACATGTCGCCGCTTGGTCCCACGAAGTCCTGATACTTTAGAAAACGGCGGGGAATTGGTAGAAAGTCTACGCAAACAATTTAGCGATGTAAACGCGTCCATTTGTTTTGCTTTCATACTTTCCTCGATTACGGTGGATGCAAAGGTGCCGAATAAATTTTCGGAAGAACTTACTCTTTCGGCTTCATGGTTTTTTTTTGCCACGATTCTCTTTGACCTTTTCCAGCCTAATGATACTACTTGACATCATCCTTATAATCTGCTTCTACTAATCGAGTAGCTCCAAATTGTTTCTCTTCAAAATTTAACTTTCTTACCAAAAAATAATAGGGCTGGAAAGGGTTAATCTAGTTATGCCGCTTGGTATTCATCGATATGGTGGATAAGGATAGGTACGTTGCATTTCGCAACCCGAATTTATGTTACGGTACTTTGCGTACGATTTGCAAACAAAATTCCAAACCGATTGGTATCTGTCTGCGTTCGTTTCATCGCTATTTCGCGCCGGATGTACGTACATCTAGATGAGCAAATACCTTTCAATTAGGCAAATAATTTCGGTGAAATCGAAAGTCCAGGAATCATTTCTCTTGGATAATCCCGACGATGAACCACCGGCTTTTGGAAGCGTCGGTGCATACTTTCTAGCCTCCACCTTGCGATTTCTGTTTACACGATGCACCGTCTAAGGCAGCACGTGGGCAGCCCTGCGGCAATTGTGCCATACGCATTAACATACAAGTGAAAATGGATGAAGGTCTCGAGCCAATGATACGTATAAAGAATTCCAGTTCTGATTAACATGTGTGTAGTAATTAGCTTGTCCCATGCTGGTCACGGTGAGCCATGTTTCGAAAACGAGTAGGACCTGTTTTGATTGCCAAGTACCGCGTCTGTGTGCGATGCGTCGGTGTGATCGAAACCCGATTGGTTTACTCCGTAAGAGCGGACGCCTCTGTATATACATATTTTACGCGTTATACGTTATTTTTATGTACATATATTTTTCTACGCACTTGCATACGAGCGCTACGAGAACTGACACGCCTGGATTAATTTATATTATAATTTGGCACAAGCGTGTTATTAGCGATGGTTAGTCCGTGACGCCACTTGATCGACTAAAGCTAGATTTTTCATAAACATCGTGATTAGTCGATTATATGAATAACTTTGGTCCCCCAGTGGCTCAAGTTTAAATTCTCTCGATGAATATAGAGCTTCGACATTGCAAAAATTATTCTCTTAATCGTTATCCCGATATTTATCACCTTTCGTTATTTTGTCACGTTAAAATACTTCATCCTTGGTGCATCGAATGTAAGCCCCTGGAAGGTGGCAACTTTATACACTCCACGGTGAGTCAGTTTTACGCGCAAGGAGGCACCGTTCCTTTTAAAGACTCTTACATCTTGCAACACCATTTCCACCATACATCCTTTGCGCAACGAAGGAAATGTTCGCTATTCGCATTGACGTTTAAATAAAAAATCCTCATGATACAACGATCAACTGGCAGATATGGTGGCTATGCAAATTATGTTTACCAGCAAAGTCTATCGCCACGTTTACCGCGACGAATACGATTCAATTCAGATCCGCTTGACGCAATGGGTCAAAAGACAAATCGAAAGGCGTCATTGACAGGCGCATCAGCCTTTGACAGCCGCCGATACCAGCGTGGAATTCGACGTGAGAGAATCACGGCTGTCCCCGTGATCAGCGGACAAGTACCGCAACCGAGACAGGTGGCCGATAGATTTGGATTATCGAAGCCATTCAGAAAGCGTGAAACCACGGACATCGAGGAAACTCGGCGCGTCTATAATCTGCATCGACCGTCGTCGAGGTCCCGCCGAACGTTAATTTCCATAACCAGAACCAAAAGGGTGATATTACTTAACCCGGTCGGGCCGCTCGATAAATCACCAATGGAAAACGTCGACGGCGCGAGGACCTGCAGCTGAGTGCGAAGAGAAATCTCATCCGGTGGACGAAAAAACTCCCGGTATATGTAGCTGCCTCGAAGAGGATGGGTTTCCGTGCTTCTATGAAGCGTTAACGACGAGCTTAGAACGTGTTTTTGCGATCGTATCGCGTTTCGTCGTCTCAGGAACGACGGAATACTCGAGAGCGTAGCAACGTTATGCTATATTGCGTGCATCGATGTATTTGGAGTTGCGAATGGAATCGATATACGAATCGAGGATATATATTGGATTGACGACTAAGTACCCTTCGCCTTTTTTTTCATTTTAACATTCCGCATGCCATTAAATGCTTTTGACACAATGTTTTAAGTCGTTCGAAAGAGGATGTTTTGATCTACCGGAATCTGTTTTGTTTTTTTGTTCGAGTTAATTTATGTTCGTTTTCAGATCATTAAAGTGGAACGTCAAGTTGAGAAAAATGAGCATTTTCGACAGCTTCTTCTTTTTGATTTTAATCAAGGTTCTGAAGCTGTAAAAGCTACTCACGATATTTGTGATGTGTATAGAACGGATATCGTAGTTGAGAGAACAGCACGTGATTGGTATGCCATGTTTAAAATGGAAATTCGATGAAGAGCGATTAAACTAACTTTTGCACGAAGATCTGCGTCAAACGTCAAGGGAACTGGCGGAGGAAATGCAATGCTCACACACTGCTATAGAGAGACTTCTTCACTTGATGGGAAAATTAAAAAAAACGGCGGGAATTTAGTTGCCAATAATATTTCGTGGGTCGGTTTGGGAACGAAAGGGATTTAGAATGTTAAGTAACAATATACTTTATTACGATACTCCGTGATGTTTACGGTTGTTAATTATTTGTGCGTAAGAATCAAGGGTCTGGATTCCGTACAGTTGCGATTTAATAAAACGGAGAGCTGGGGAGACTTTTAATGCGTGTGAAAATCACGGTGCTTTGCGTTCTGCATCTAAGCTATAAACGTGCGGAACAAACGTGATAGTTCGATATATAAATTGTGATGTAGCGGGTTATTATATATGTACCGAGTACGAGGCATACTCAGAAAGTTCAATGTACTGAAACTGTTTTACCGTTTAACGACGATCCACGTCATTCTGACTGTGACTCTCTCGACTTTCCAAGATTCCCCGGGCTGTTTAACAAACCAAATCCATTTACACTGTAATCCAGATTCAACGACTATGATAAACCACCGCTACTGTAATTTCTGCGCCTGCTTTATTATGTGCACGCAGTAGCTGACATTTTCTCTTAATTCCAAACACCTTTTTATTCGCGCAAAGTAATTTTGACGGTACTGCCTTGGCAGATGTGTGAACAATTCCTATTCAAAAACCACACGCGAATTTCACACCACTTTATAGCATCCATAATGTTTATGCAATCTATATACGCGATATAATTTAAGCAGAATGAATCAAGTACAGTATAATGTCCAAAGGTAATTTATAAACGGTGTAAAGTAATTTGTATTGCTCCTCTTATCGTAAAGATCGTTGGAAGAATATTTATTCTATGACATATCATTTACATAGAACTTAGCTAATTTATTCTACAACCATTATTTATTCTATAATACAGAATAATCATTCTTCTATTGACGAGTGCAGTATAACTTTACCGTAAATAACGACGCATACCCCAAAGTTACGTCGCTTTGTGGCGTAAGGTTTAAGCTTCTACAATGCGCGCGATCTCTTACGACTGCAGTATTATACCCGACTTTGGCATTAGGCGTGTCCTCACCTCGGTACCCCGATATTTCCCAAATTCAAGTGCGCCTTGTGCGTGCAGAAGACGGCTGCGGACGAAGAAAGGGCCAATGGCATTCGCTGTTAGTGGTACAATCGCCGGTTCGGCAGATGGTTGCTCGCTACCGGTGTTTTGGCACGTGACCGTTGCCAACGGTCGTGCCGCACCATGCGTGACCCTCGATACGCACCCCAGTATGTTTTCAAACGACTTCGTGCAATGTTCTAAGTTCCACACGAATATCGCCGAAGACACACCAGTGACGATGCCAGTTAAGATAAGCATGAAAATTCGCGGATTCTTCAGCAGATCGCGGTGAGTCGAAATTGATATATTTTCAAACGCATCGCTGGTCGATATGATGGATATTCTCTTTGGAAACCCGAGAATACTACGTCGAATAAAATTGTTCGTGTGATCCTTCGACGGTTTATGATAAAGTTAATTCAATAGGGATTAATGAAATTCTGCGAGTACGTGTATTTTGTGGACTTCAATTTGGAGCTCTTAGCGTAGGTTAAATGTGTGAATTGACCTGGTGCTTGGATATTGATTAGATATCGTCATAATGTTGAAATATGCCTCTATCATTTACGGGCAAGATTTAGAGCTTAATACAGATGTAAAGGTCCGAGGTGATGCTATGCGGTAGTGCTCGAAGAACGATTCGACGTTATTGGACTGTGACTAACTTGACAGACGGTTTGATCGTCGGCGGTTGATAATTAGGTCTTTGGGAGAGATACACGTCCGGCAAAACTAGCAGGCTTCGCTCTTCCCGTGCCATTACCCTGGACTCACGTCGGAATATCTCGGGCTCGCCTTCCTTTTGTGCTCTCGTTTTAATAGGGATAATGTCGGACCGCGCTGAGGGGAAAAAAGAAATTTCCAGAGAAACATCGCGTAACGTGCAACATTCGAGGAAGTCGGCACGACGTTTTTCCCGCGCCAATGACAATAATTAACTCCCGGTGCCGGGATTCCTAATCGAACGTCTACTTACGTCGCACATCTAGCTCGCGGATTTCTACGAAACTCGGCACGGTGAAACGTTCGGCTGGTATGAGAAAAAAAAGGAATTATTCGCTTGCTCTACGCCGACCTTCTTCGCCGAATAGACCGACTGTACTGCGCGAGAAAGGGGGAAAAATGATTTTGGAGCAATCGAGAATGAAATCGATCGGACTCGGTGTGACCGCGATAAGCGTTTCACAATTAAATTGATGCGTTCAATTACGGCTCATTAAACCAGGTATACCAATGAGTGACTGCGTGACGGGGTCGCGCACTCCTGCATACAAACACGTGCGTCAGGAACATCGCTAATGCGCCAGCGAAATCCGTGGGGATACTTATATGAAGTATGAGAGAAATTCCGTGTCGATGAACCGTTAGATCGCCACCTGTCCAAGGTGTTCCAGCTGTGTAGAGAACAGCGCGGGACGTGCACCATGGATTTGCCGCGCCAATTGTTTCCAAAGCTTCTTCCAGTCTCTGCGGAATGGCTCTGTGAGTCAGAGCAAGGCGCGTTCTCGTGGATTGTAGAGTGTTCTTATCGATGGAAGTGTATCATCCATAATTTCGTTTATTTCGTAATCTTCGATACGTTGTATTTTTTTTTTTTTAATTTGGACTCGCATACAGCAAAGTCTAATCGAATTGTCGTGACAGATTTATGGGTATTATAGGGAAAAGTGTGCGAACATCGTTTGAGTTAATCGTTCGCTTGTTTTTTTTTTTTTTCCATTTATTCGAGAATGCCGACATGAATGCTCATAAATATACCTATCGACTGAATACCGAGGATCGACTGAAAATCTATAAATTTCATCGATCCGAGTAACTCAGATTCTCGGAGCTTATAATATATACCATGACCAATGAAGAAATGCGGCGTCTTCTTTTTCGCCATGCCATCAAGCATATTAATCTTGATTTATGTTGATACCATGACCGAGTATCCTGGTGTTTGATCTTGAAACTGACCTCCTCCTTTCCCTCCACGGTTACACAGGTGTTCCTCGTTTCTAGGGGGTCGCTTATGTATAGCGCTCTTCTTGGAAATCGCGTTTCATCCGACAGTGATTTACTCGGTAGGACTTTCCAGAATGCACTTACGCTATTTTTATCTGGCATCCGATCTTAAACTCCTGTGTCGTTCTATGATTAACTGTTCGTTTCATTTGGGAGAACTCGGTATGCGAAGTGGCGGTGGCTCGTGTTTTAAATTCAATTGCACAAAGTCGGATCATCGTCGTTTTCATCTGCGGCGTATTTTTTTCTTAAACTTCTTGTGGATACGTGGATACTTCTTGTAGAATATTATTCGATATGGAAATTCTATGTGCACGGATACATTGTACGTACCACGAGCCCTTGCCATTATCTTTGAACGATCTCGAATCACTTCTTACTCACGAAGTATCCTATTACGCGCAATTTCAGCTTTCACGAACCCCCTGTTCCTAGAATTACGTGAGATATTCCAGAATATCTTCGCATGCCGCTGTGTAACTTATAACTTATGGCCAAAACAATTATAATAATTTCCACGATCCACGATTTACTAACTCCCGCTCGATACGGCCAAATAAGAATAGCGAGAATTTCTAATTACAAAATATACCAACACCGCTACCTGGCTTATGATTTTCATTCAAGTGAAATATTGTTTCACTTCATCATTTCAATATTCGCCAACTGACAATCGATCGTAATTATGTACATGACACTGCGATACGTTAATATTATAATTGTTTCGCGTCCTTGACAAGAAAGCGAATGATGCACGATGTGAAACGAAGATGCGAATTCTTAATGCCAGGTGGTAAACGTCGAAAACATATTCGTGGGGTTGCGTCTCTGGACTGAGCTACCTACTCGTCTACGTTGAACCTGAATTACGAGACACGTTGTCCTGGTCTATCATCCTAGAGGCAGCACAAACCGACACGGGCGTCACGCATAACGGCCGAAACTCGAGTCCAATTTACACGAGGGTGAACACGAGGACCGATTTGTCACGTCTGGACCAGTTTTCTCGTAAGGATTATTTCACGTGGGCAAAATCAAAGAGGCCGGCGGTTCGGCTGAAAAAAAAGAAAGAAACACTTTATGTATGAATGGACGAAAAGATAAGGAATGCGTTCGAAGAAACGGCGCTCGAATGACAATCTAGAAGGTTAACGCCATAAACGGTGCTTGCTTGATCTTCGCAAATAGATGATGATGCCAGCTTCGTCATTGGCAGAATATTCGACCGATCG
The DNA here is from genome assembly GCA_038496175.1 of Ampulex compressa. Taxonomy (NCBI): domain Eukaryota; kingdom Metazoa; phylum Arthropoda; class Insecta; order Hymenoptera; family Ampulicidae; genus Ampulex; species Ampulex compressa. The sequence continues at coordinate 262,193 of JBCFXI010000087.1, read as the reverse complement.
AAGATTAGATATTTGCGAAACTTGAAAGAACGCTTTAGATACTAGGACAGATTAATTGGCGATATCAGTTTTCTACGACGATCGAGATAACATGGTACAAGTTGGCTGACCTAATGGAATACGCCCGTTTGAGGAATTTCCCCTTTTCTTTTGGTCTTTTCATCGCATACTCGCGATTCCTGAGGATTGGATTTTACGAGATACTGCGCTGAAGGAAAGATTCGATCTCGAGGGGAATATCCACGGTTGAATTCTTGCTCCTGCAACATGTAGCTGGTGCTTGCGCGCATTCTCACTGACAACCCGCCTTTGGATGTGTTCGAATAAGCTGCAGCGTATAGTATTCGTCCAAGAGCTACTGAATATTTTATCGTGTCTGATCTCGGAGTTTCTTTGTTTGAGTTTTTACAACAAAAGCAGCATTACATTGACGTTACCGAATTTATGATATAGAAGTATATTAGTTTAGAATCCACTAGCTTATGAGAATTCCAAGCTCGCTTTTATATTAGTGATATCACGATGTATGTGTTACATGAAAAAAATGAAAGGTGCCGGTTTCCATTGAAGCTCGAATCGCGTGATTTATAGTGATTTAAGTTCATTGAATGGGAATACGGCTTTTGAATGGGAGAAAAGGAAGGTGCGGCAGTATAACAGTCTCCGACGATAAAAATGATGCGCGACAAGTCGAAGCAGAGTTCCATCAAAGTTGGTGGGTCTTTTTGTGATGTACATAATTCAGTCGAGAGCTGGTTCTTTTTTAAATGCATGGTAAATGTGTAAGTTTTAATATCTGCTAAATGTCGCTGATATTCACTGAATAAAGTAAATGTATTATTAAGAGATACGGATATTATATTCGTACGAGTGTTCGTATAATTCTTATATGTATAGTAATTTCAATATTATGTATAGGGCAAATGTTCCAAAGTCTCATTCCGCACCAATCTGATTTCAACGCTAAATCTAAATATCAGTCTCGAGATTCGCAGAACGGGTCACTTGTGTATTGTAAACAACACATTTAACATTAACCTTGGCTGTCGATTTCCCCGTATCTTCGCTGCCTTAATACCTTAGGTATCAATTCTTGCGTCCAACCTACAATCATATTAATCCTTGATACAAATCAACATTTTAAAGAACGATCTTACTGTTATACTTACAGCTGCACATCAATTACAAATACTTCCTATATTTCCCTGTTAAATTTACATTTTTGCTATCTGTCAGTTACACGACATTATGGATCCCTGTTAGAAGTTATATATTACGATAAAATTTATAATGAACGTCATTAATACATTAAAAATTTGAACGCCTTAGCACGTATATCATATCATAATATTATAAATTGGTCATCCTTGGTAAATATCTGGGCTGTGCGATGCTGCCAGACTTCCCCTAATGAAATTGTGGTTTGAAATCCACCTTAGAATTAGATTAATTCGACGGAAGCCCTATGAGCACCATAAAATTCTATCGTTTTCATCGGCCCGGACCCAACGCAGGTATGGCGAGCGTACCGCTCTGACACGAGCTTCGCCGAATGCCAGCGGAAACTCCCGAAGTGGGGACGGGATGTGGCGACGAGCAGCCGCGAAAATTGCCGAAGCTCTCGCGCGAAAGCCGTTACCTGTCGGTCAGTCGTGGACCGACAGTTCGCAAGAGTTGTTTGCCGCGGATTTTCCAGGCGCACGTGTGTCGCTTCTGCAGAAGAACCTGCGCGTTTCACGACATCACGCGCGGCTTCGATAATTCTCCCGTATCGTTAACATTCCTTTACAAACTGTCGTTCCAATCTGCGCCTATTACAATTCTTCGAAAGTGCATCGCCGATATCCGTGACAATTACACTCGAGAACAATCGGTGATGGGACACAGAGAGATGCGTGCAATTTTCAAGAGGGACACTTAGAATTATCTTTTATCGGGCGAATTAGAGATAAACGGTTAGTGACAGTGCGAGGAAAAGTCTTGCAGCGATTGAATTCCCAACGACTGTTCCTGCCTTGCAACGAGGATCGCTCATCGGGATTTGTATTCGGCCGCAGGCTACACTTAATGAGAGCTAGCTGACATGATAACTACGTGGATTTAATCGCGAGGTAAGAGGCTAACGTTCTCAACAGTTTCGATGCGTTTACGAAAATGAGCGATTTATAACGTGTTAATGCACTTCTGCGAGAATTGCGAGGTGTGCTAAACGAAGATATATCGCGCTCTTAAATTTAGAACTTTTCCGAAGTGACGTTTCACCTTATCTCGTTAGTAAAATACCCCGTAGAAAAGTGTCTTATCGTTGATTGTCCCTATTGTACACGATGATCATCGGTACGCATCATTATCTTCGCAGTCCCGCCTGTTTAAAGTCGTATCAATGACCTTCGTTTCTCGGGGTTTATAAGAAACAAGCTTTTCCACGACATCGCGACTCATGTCTGCGATGCAAACACGCACCACGATTTAAAAACCGCGTGCCACATGTTTAATGATTATTTGAAAATACGTAGAAGGCTTTGACGATATTCTTCCTGGTTTCGAAATCGAACGCGCGATTACGCCTTTTTTTTTGCACCAAATACCGAATAATCGGTCCTCCGTTAAATCCCACATTAAGAACCGGATCGTCGTGACAGATACGCAGGATATAACAGATTGGTGTCGATTATATCGCAGCACCATTCTGATCTTTGGATCGTGCTTATCCCCCTTCGTACGGATTATCCGACCGTGGATGCTTCATACCAACATTTGTCAGGAGGCGCGGATAAAACGGATGATCCACTTTGGCCGTTAATCGACGATAAACTCTTTCTCGTTATCAAACGCTGTAATTCGATTTTACTGGGTTCGTCCATTAATGTAAAACTTTCTGGTGCGACATTGAATGTCCGTGACTTATCGCCAGTATCGACAGAAATTCGACATTTCGTTCTTCATTTTATCGTACGAGCTTCCAGCTATAAACAGGTGACGCAATGGCGGAATGTCACGATTTATATTCCGTTCCATCATCCATCTTTTTTTTCCTTCTACTCCGATTTTTCCATGCCCCGCAGACGTTTATTGCCCAATAAAATTTCATTGCTTACGAGGAAATGATTGAATGACCAGAGGATTTTGCCTCTATGCCCTCGAGTGTTCCTCTGGAGAATTCATTTTTTTTCCGGCCTGCCATGAACCGCGCGGTTGCAAGAGGGATTAAGACTGGCATAACAACAGGTCTATGGATCATTACCGATAAGATTTGTCGCCCAAGTAACTAATCAGTTCGACGGAAGCATCGATTATCCGCTATTTGGACAGTTTGAAATTTAATGGTCTTCATTCTCTTCCAAATATTTACTTAGTTCTTATAACCTCCTCCATTATAACCGCTCCGTTCCTGTAATAACATTTCGTAATGCGCACGCAAACGTATTGTCCGCACGTCGAGGAACGAAACGTTAAATAATCTTTTATCGTTGGCACATCCGTTGGGAGGATCGAGCATTACAGGAAACGCGACTGCTTAATGTAAATCGCTCCAATACCGATTAAGATGTCCACTGATCGCTGGTATTTTGATCGCGTCATCGTTTATATACATGTCTCGAAACGAACGCATCGAGGAAATGTCCAATAGGAGATGGAGTCATTTCTGAATATTACCGACAGTCGGCTTGCCGATGCGTCTGAGAATTTTTATTGTCGCATTATCATTGCGCAGTTTTAAATCTATGAAGAGTTACATTATTTTATTCTTAGAATGGTTATTATGGACACTTTCATCCTTATACGTACTTGACATTGACCTATGCCACGCACGTTTGAGGTTCCTTATTAGCGACTAGAATTCCTTCTTTATATTGACAAACTGCAAAGCCGTGCTCACAGGTCAAAGATTTTTGTAGCCTTGACAAATTTTACGCACGTTGCGTGGAAGGACTTTACGATCGCTTATCATGTTTTCATTAACGCAGAGCAACGTGCAATATATAAATGTCTACCTCATTTGTGGAAAGTCCTTAATTATGAAGAGGAATGATAAATTACAGTATAAATATGTCCGATACATCTAATAAACGAGCCAATCCTTATCGTCAGTGTTATACACGATATATTCGTCTCAGGATTGAAATATCAGGTAGTTGTAAAACTTGCAACACTTCGTGGTCATTGAATGAATCGAAGATGTTTACACGAATGTTTACTCGAGTTTATCTTACATCGTTGGCTATTGGTCAGAACATTTCATAAGCGTCCATTAGGGTTTCACGTTGTATATCGTGCATACGAAATGTAGGGACACACCTGTGTTACGTGTAAAAATGGCCTTTTACGGTCGTTGCCGAACAATCCGTTACTCTACGAACGTGTCTTTAACGATGACGGCCTGCTAGACAGTGAGAATAATAATTATAAAATCGTTACAACGGGCTTCGCTTCACGGTTCGCAGACGCTGACGCTTTGTGGAACTTTTATACCGGCCAGAGAGGCTTCTGTGGCCTCCACCCGCGATTACCATTAAGCCATATAAATCCGCGAGACGTATTAGGATCTAGAATGCTGGGAAAGCCTTTTAGGGAAGAAGATGCGTCTTTGCGTAACTCTTAATTCCTCCCGGAGCAGCAAATCGGTAAATAAGGATAACACCCTTTTATCTGCAGCGAGTTTATTATTGTCATTGATTGCAACAAATCTGGGTCATTGGAGTTATTTCATTGTTCTGCACGACTATGTCATTTATAACAATATCCCCCCCCCCCTCTTTTTCTTGGAAAAAAGTACGGCGATTATGCTTATCAGTGTTCTCCATTAAAGTGCTTGCGAATAAGTGCGTACGTAAAGTGTCGATGAATATACTTTCGCCGTCACTCACCTTTTTGTACGTCAGGTGTGAGCACATATCGTGGCCTTGATTTGTAAATCTGGGGCACATTGCGTCGATATCGGTTCTGTAATCAGGCTGCATACAATGACCGGTTGCACGCGTTGTCAAATGCATATAATTTCTCTATAGTAAAAACCAGAGTCAATTACTTCCCATCTGCATACAAAGTTCGTATTCTAGGCGTCCGTATGTTTCTCTTTCCATCGAGACTTACCCTGATTTTTATCAACCGGGATTCGCCTCTGTACCTCTAAATTGATGCACTGACGCAACCGTGGATTAACGCCGCCATAAATCACGAATGATGAAAGACACTCGCGTTGAATCTTAAATTGTGTATCGAGGATATTGCTTAATCCCTGGCCAGTAATCTACGGATCGAAAGCGCGGATGCAAGGTACAGAGTCCCGGCGCGAAGTTACGCCGACATTAGAGCGGGAGTGCCTCTTAATCTTGACATTGCTAATCGCGATATCGAATATTGTTTGATATGTCTTAATTTTATTAGACGTTAACGTCATAGGGAAATTAAACAGCGGATATTTAAATGCCCTCAAACGCCCCGATGCTATCTTGCACGGCCGTATCTCACGCTGTTTGTATTTCAATTCCTTCCCGCTGTGTTGGCGCGCCAGAATATCCGACCTTCGTTTCAGCATAGATCTGGTATTATTCCAGGTTAAAATCCGTAACCGTGTAGTTTTATTGGACCGCCAGTGATCTGTAATTAAGCAAAATTGCGATACCACTAGTTCTTATCGACGTCCACTTAAACGTTGACTTATGTTTTGCGTATGTCAATGATGCATAGCAGCGCCCCGCCATTCGGATCGTTTATTAAAACGGTGCCACTTTACGCACGTAGGAAGTTTGTGACCGTGTACGAGTGCAGGTTACAGTGTGCAGGTTGAATCGGAAGTTGATTTTTTGGTACACACGACTTTCTCCAACGCCTAACCGTGTCTGTTAAGCGATTTGCGAAGCGAAATGAAACCGCGCTTAATATCGGATGTTGCGGATTTGCTCGTTGGACCTTTATCTTAATACCCATATTCGTTTTGATCATCGAGCAATCGCGTCTTATAATTTACGCAAAATGTATTCCGTCAGTGTCTCTTTGAGGGCGCTCAGTTACGTGCTTTCTCCGCGGTTTCTAGAAGAATGGCGGTTTTCATGAATTTATTAATCGCCACAGCCAGACAAATTGTGGGAAAAGAAGTTTCATGGCGGGTTAAAATTTATGAATGCGAGGAATGCCCGGGAAACTTCATTCGCGGGCGTGCAGATATATTTACAGTAAAAGGCAAGAAGCGTAGAAAGGAACACGATTCTTGAATGTAATAGCTTAGCTCCGCGAATCGTAAACCCAGGGAACCGAATCGACCGTAAGGCTTTAATTAAAGATACGTTAATCAGCTTCCGCGGTTCCTTGGCTATCGTGTAGAATCCTTGCCCAGTCGGCTCTCCTTCCACCTTAATCTTAAGTTAAACAGCGAGAACGAAGATACACACATCGGCTTAACGTGCCCCCCTTTTCTCTCTCTTTCTCCCTCTCTCTCTTTCTCTCGAGATTATGAAGTTACGAGAGCATGTAGTCAGCCAATATAGGCTTAATTAAAATCGCAACGCGCACTTCCGTACCTGTCTTCCCGAGCTAAGTAAGTATCTTCTTCCCAACTGCGGCTAACCTCAGATCCCCTAATAGCTTAAGCATAGACGTAGAATATCCTCGTACAGTTACCCGCGACATGTAATTGGCCATACCTCGCAACGTAAATCCGACTCTTTACGTGGCAATTTTGTATTACGATTTTGCATATCAGGTTTTAACTCGTTCACTTGGCTCTGATAGTCCAGGATCACCGTTATCATTATCACCATCGCGGTTATGATCGCTACTAATTGTGAAGTACTACCGTTATCCCACGACGGGCATCGCGCGTCCTTTCTTATCTTTTGTGGAACCCTCGAATTTTTAACCTCCAGGCACGAAGGCGCCATCTTTGATTCGTCGAATACGAGGTAGGATTTCTTTATGAAACGAAGTATCAAGAACCGTATTGTTACGAGGCCTAGAACTGTGTCGTGGAATTTGCATGACTTCCTATTATCGGCCAGCGGAGCAGAAATGGAAACGGCGCATCGAAGTTGCGCCGCTCTAACTGTAATCGTGGCCTATAACCGTGTGCACCGACGATAACCGTTCGTTGCAGTTTTTCATAGGAGCGTTGCGCAGGATGGTTCAAAATCTCGATAATTTGCTAAAAATACGAGGGCGCCCATCGATTTGTATGAAAGTAATTGTACCAGGTCTCATTCGATATCACGTAGTCTATGGTATATAAAATTATCGCAGCTGAGTTTTTACGATACTAGCGCTGATCGGATAATGTTTCATCGGGAAATTGTCGAAACCTGAAGCTTTTTATTACTGCTGAACTATCGGACTGCGATACCGAGTAAAACAAAGTTAATTAGAGCGTATTTGCTACTGGCCACTTCGGCCAGGATTTTTGCATTCTGAATTACTGTGCACCGGGCTAAAGTCGCGGCTGCACTTGTAGAATGCCGTGCCTTAGAATTTGCACAACTTCCGATTACTCGGAGCCACGATCTGGGTGAAATGGGGGAATTAGCAAGTGCTTCCTGCCTTCGAATCGTGGGTTTTGCCGCGGAGAGAATCAAAGCCATTCTCGTATATTACGGTTCGCCTGGATTTTTAATACCGCCCGTTCTTCCTCCTCCTTTTTACGAGTTGTAAACAGCGAAGTTTTCTTTTATTCATATTTCTATCCAACGCCAAGCTTTCTATCCCCGACGGATTAGATATATTCTCGATGGATCAATTAAACCGCGTCCCACGGAATTGATTGACCGAGGATAGCTGCCTAAAGGAGGCTCTTATCGAAAATTCAACGAGAGAGGCGATAAACTTGACTTTTAGTTCTTCGTCCCCGGACGAAGTGTAAATTTACTGCTCGATTTATCGTCGTGTATTTCAGGCCTCGAAAAGTACACGGCGCGTTATCGTAGGTTCGAGATTTTTCGAACCGCGTCCTGTACCTTTAAACCGCTTTTTCTATTTCCAAGTAGCTCGTATCTCATAGTCGCATTATCGGGAAATCTGTAGCGCAGGGCAAATAACGGTGCATCCAGACACGCGCAAGGCGTATGCAAAGTATATTTCCGCGACGACGAATCTCCAGCCTTGGCAAAAAGTATTTGATCACGGGAGAAATACACGAAAGTCCGCTTATCCCAACACTAATTTCTGAGGTATTTCACAACAGGGATATTATCTTCGCAAGAATTTCTACGTTTCATTAGCCGTGAATGTATTCGCCGATTTTCGTAAGAGGGTAACCAAATGAGCTTCTAAGGACTCTCTTAATCCGCGCACCGATGCAATAAACAACGATTCTGAAACCTCTTGCAATATTCCAGGCTTATGATATTAAAAGTCAGCACTTTGTGGACCGTAAGAAGGAAAAAAGGGGTACGCGCGTAAAATTCCACTAAAACCCTCGGCGAATCGCGTCCGACCGGTCGGCACGTGAAGTAAGTTCTCGGATACCGGGAAACTGATACGCCTCTGCACTTACGTAAACGAATCGCTAACAGCTGTATTACTTAATCGCACATTGCTGCACAGACCGAGTTACATTCTTGCACCGTAACATCGTAAGTATCGGCTCCGAGGGTTAATATTAACACGTTCAGTGCCTGACAGATTTTTCGTTACACTCGGACCTATTTCTGATCTTCCTTCGAGCCATGCGGGGTGTATCTCGCCACGCTATTTCAATTTGCCTCTAACGCATGCCCTACGATTTTTATAATTGCTAAGAAACAATTCCTTTTTAATTGTTCGTTTTGCAAGGAACATTTTAAATGGTTAGAGTGGAAAATTCAGCGGGGGGTGTATATACCCCGCGCGGCACGGAACGCGTTAACGATAGACTGGGATTGTGCAACTGTAAAAGACGACCCGTAAGAGCGAGTGCCGGTCGCTTTTTTTTCCCTCTTCCTTCCTCGAGCGCATCGTTGCGGGACGCGGAGGAGATCCCGCCTTGAAAGGACTCGACGTCGACGGCAGCTCGATACTTTCCGCGTTAGGACACGTTTCTTGGGTATCGAGACACGAGTCCGTTTTAACGGACCCCTTTTTTGCCCCGCCCTTAAACGTGTCTGGGCGAAAAACGGGTCAATCGTTCGTGCCACTCAGCCTTGCGTCTTGTTCCCGTCGATTCGCGAATATTATCTCGATTTTGCATGCGCGATACGGTGAGCTATTTTGGGATTTTATCGAGTATTTTGTGCGGGCATTTTATTTTGGGACTTTGTTCGAGTATTTTATGGGACATTTTATGCTTGTAGTTTTATTGGACGCTGCGGAGCAATGAGATATCGAGGAGTGCCCCTCAAAAGCGAGTTCGGACGATAATGATGCTGTCGGTTTTCGAGCCTTACTCGAAATAACGCACGATTCTCGAGGATATCATCGGTGTTAAGATAAATATTATTAAGTATGGAAATTTTTAGACTCCGTAATTATATCTTGTAGATCCTCAATCAATATCGGAGTCAGGATCGCGGAGAAGCGGAAACGATAAAAATAATCGACGTTTTATATTTAGCATCCTGGGTGCCGATTGGGGAAATTTTATCTGTTTCAAATTAATTTACGCAATGATACGCGTGTCTCTTCTCGTGTGGAAATAACCTGACATACGACGTTCGTTAATGCCCGCAAAATAGAATTACATGTTTGATTTTCGAGAAACGCAAATAGCAAGGAAATATGGAGTAAGACTAAATTCTTGATCATTGATATTCATTTTTACAATAAGAAGTTTCACGAAAGCGAAACGTCGAACGAATCTTAGATGGCTAAATTTTATTAAATAGTTCAATTACATCGTCTTAGCAACAGCTGCTCGCTAAAACCATTTAACTGGAGATACTTATATATCAACGAGCAAGAAGATAGTCAGGGATAATATCTCAAACTTTATTAATACCTTCGTGTAGAAATTAAACGTGAAACGGTGGAATGTAGGCTTCCACCGCATCGCTAATTTGCATTTCGGTAAACAAACCGCATCCGCGGTATTTTCACTGCGGCGACTTTCAGTTTGCCCGATGCGCACCACGTGCCTGAGAGATCCGAAGATCTATCGGTACTCGAATAAGGTCGAGGCACGAGAGAACGGTGATCTACTCGGGCCAAGATCGAAGGATTCGATCCATGCGTTACTCTATGGATCACGACGCGGTCCCTCTCCTTTTGCCGCTGTCTCCGCCTTCTCCTTCGACCAATGTCGAGTTCGTGACTTTGCAACCACGATCGGCAGTTGTTGTCTTTAGCCACCTCTTGCACGCAATCTAACTAATAGCGCTTCCCAAGTTTCCCCTCGCATCTCGCGCGGGATTATTCTCAGATTTCTCCGGTAATTATCGCCTACTCTGTCTGACATTTGAAACGTCATCCTCTGCCCTTCCTCCGAAAGCTTTGCTCGAAGAGATACGTTATAAAAACAATGCGCTTCGTTAAGGTTTATTCGTCGTCGACGAGAGGATTATCGAGCAGCAATACTTTGGTATTCGTCATTCCCATCGAAGAGGACGAAAATTACTTTGGGTTGCTCCATAAAATCGAAGCAGATGTACTTGAGTTAACGTTTATTATACGCGCGGCTCGGCATGCTGTAAATTATGAACAAAATGTGGCACCAGTTCATTGCCTGGCCATTACACGAATCCCTCGCTCGGCTTATATTCCTGGAAGAGGCTTGGCAATTAAGCGACTCACCGGGACTAATTACCGGGCTAACGAAGCTTCGATTTATCTCATTTACAGGCTATAACAATTATCTCCCACGCTCCTACGAATTACTGCAAAGGTTACCGCAAAAGGAAGGAAAGTAAGCTCCGAAGTTTCGAGAAACCTTTTTCCGTGTATTCATTAAAAACGCGCGTATTTGGTATAAGGCATGCGGACATGGAATCATTCTTTTATACTGATGGCCTTCTGGTATTGCACATTTCGCGCGACTCTCGTTTTAAGAGGCTGACGACTGGAATTGGATTTAGGATTCTACGTCTTCATCGATGGATATAGCGATATTTTTAGCGATATGCAGGTAGCCCGTGTTATTTTCCAGCCTCAGAGCGCTAAACGTGTCCCTATTGTTTTGCGTCACGTGGCGTCTTTATCTTCGAGAAATAAAAATTACAGCTATTTTCCTTGTCAACCGTCTCGAGATAAGCGATAACACGACATTATACGCTTACCAGAGTACCGTCTGACGCAATGTTGTAAATGATCCTTTTTTATTTGAACACTTGCCACCAAATAACTTCGTCGCGTTGTCATCGCGTGATTACACGCTGCTCTTCCAGTCGAACTATTTCGAGTGTCTTTCGTGATTTACAAACCCCAGTTCCGTTTCGGGTGGAAAATCAACTCGTTCAGAAGGTTTCGATAAGTTGCTTCGAATGTATGCTCGCGCAGGGCAGTTTTAATAGTTCCTTTGCTCATATTATATCTATGAAGATACGTAGAGATGCAGTCGTCATACGCATTCTATATAAGATGGCGTATATAGTTCTTATCGCGTATCCAAGGCGCTCTTATCGATTCATAATGAAATAATCGGTATTGTATCTTCAATTGCACATTGCGTTTAATCACCTCCTCTAATCTTACCACCTGCCTTCTACTCGTAATTCCTCCTTTACATCCCATTACTGTAGCGCGTAATGCAAAATCCCTATGCTTCTCGAATTATTCCAGCAGGATATTTCTTTTTTCGACTTGCCCCGCCTTCGCTTTAAATTGCTCGAAGAAATTTAATCGGTTGGAAAATTACAGGCATGCTCGATCGGGGTTCCCTATCTTCTTCATCACCTTTCGATCACGATACTTTCTGCAAAGGCAATGCCATGAGAACCGAAAGTCTTTCACTCGAGATGATATTCCCGGAAGGGTCAATTAAATGGAAAGAATCCCCGTCGGCCCATATCGCGGCTTTTCTCCCGTAAAATGTTATCGAGATCAAGGATAAATTCAGGATTTGTTTGACGTTGCACGGAGAGCTCTTTAAACTCTCCGTAATTCTTATATTTAACGAGTAACACCTAAGTATTTATCGCGATCCAAGGTACTACTGCGGCATACTGTTATTCCACGGGGAATCCCAAATGACCTTATCAAAATAGAAATCGTGCGTAATTCTTTAATTATCACGGTCTCCTTAATGCGGTCCTGCATTTTTAAGATACTTCCTTTCGCGATAATGGCACTGGCCTTAAACTCCTTTTCCGCACTTTCTCATCCAATAACTCCTAAAGATTCAGCAAGCTCATGGAAACTGGATTCGCAGTATTCCTGCAATTGGAACGCGTTTCCTCAATGGGATTTCACTCTTTCGAGGACCTGAAGAAAATAAAAATGGTATGTCCTAGAAAGGAGAAAAGCCAATTTACCTCGTACGTTACATTTTGTAAAAACGTTATTATCCACGTGTACATTATGCTACTCTGGTTTTACCTGACAGGAAGGAGATTTGAGCCAAGTATTGTCCAAGGATATCATTCCTAAAGGAATGAAAAGTATGAATATCTACTTGAAAAAAAAACTTGTTTTGACACCCGCGTAATAACGCTCATTCAAAATATAGGATGCACGCGACAGACGACTGTTTGCTTTTTTTCTTAATACACCAGGCGCGTGGCGAATGACTCGAGGACTGAATGCACTGTAATGATTCTATAATTTCCAAATTGCCAAAAGTGGGTACCCAACTTAAGCAATGCTTAACTTCCTTAAAAGGAACGAATAAGTACATCATTTATCCCATTTACGATTTCTCAGTCTACTTCAATTCAACATATCAAAAATTCATTCACTATCCCTCGATATCTTATCACCAAACAATCGAGCAAAAATCCTTTTGACCATTTTGCATAATCAGCAGCGAATTTCGATCCCCATTACACACGATTCATCAGTTCCATAAAAACCACCATATTGACAAAAACCTACGATGGCGTAATGGATAGAAGCTCAGACTTCCACACAGGAGACCCGAGTTCAAATCCCGCCCATCGCTGATTATTTTTTCGTGCGATATATACACCGTAATTCTGGTAGTTTGAAATCCACATAAACAGTAAGTCCTAGCAGACAGCGCGAGAAATTAATAAAAAGAAAAATCATATATTCAGCGTGCTAAAAGGGGGCGTCGCTTCTGCACTCACAATTCCATGGGTTCCGTCGTGTTGCACCGAGCCTAGGGACGAGACCACCAGGGAAAAGGGGCGTAGGACCGCGGCGCGCGGAGACTCGCCTAGAAAAGAGAAAACAGAAGAGAGAGAGAGAGAGAGAGAGAGAGAGAGAGAGAGAGAGAGAGAGAGAGAGAGAGAGGAGGAGAGGGTGTTGCAGTCGTCGGTCTCTCGAGGAGAGTCAGGGGACGAAAAAGCCGGCTGGAAAGCCGACCGAGCCGGGTACGCGCTCGTAATTGGGTGTACCATTTACGAGAAACGCCGATGTCGCCGCGGCTGAATTCCGGGCTGGCCGCGAACGATGAAAGTATGTATACACGATGCACTCGTAGCCAGGAGGACGGCCGACCAGTTTTTCCACTGGATGCTCGCCCGCTGATCCACGTGCGATCTCGCAAGACCGCTTCTTGCGCGGCGAAGGAGCCGCCGGACGATCATCCGAAAGTTCCCCGTCGGGGAACGTTAATCGCCACCGGCGGCCGTCCACTTTGGATCCTTCCCCGAGGTTACTTTCGGTAAAAGTGGCCCCTTGACACCCGTGCCGCTCCGTGAGAACTTCCTACGAGTTTCGAAAACGTGTAACCCGCTGCTGTCGGCGTGAAATCACGACACCACGGCTCATCCTTCCGGCTAATCGGAAGCCCCGCTATAAGTAGAGCCGGCATAATTGCCAAGCATCGATACGGGATGTTGAAGCGGCCAAGCAAGTGGAACGTGACAAAAGTGGGTAGGTAATGGCTTATTTGACTCTGATAAAAAAATCGATAAGGTTTGAGCGATCTGATAAAATGAGCGTGTGGACTAATAATAAAAAGGTATTGAAGTTGTACCACGTTTCTACGCTACGTTTGCTACTGTCCTGGCCAGATTGTAAAAACATAATCTACGGCGGGAGAAGGGAGAAAAATGGTGTACGAAGTTTGCTCGCTTTGCTATGAAATTGTAGGCAAATATTGAATCTAGTTTGAATGCGTGCTTGGCAGATTCGAGGTTTTATACCATAAGAGATTGATCGTATTTACCTTGTCTGTCTTTACAAGATATTTCTTGTCTCGTGATAAACGATTCTGGTCAAAATAACTGATTTTCAGTTATCGTCCAGGATGATAAATATCGACTCTGTAACAAAACGTTTACAAACAATCCTAATATGATATTTTTTTCTTATTTTCATGCGTATATTGTGCTCTTACAATTTATCTGAAAAAATAGGAAATGCCCTGTACGTAAATTAATACCTAATTAATTGGTAACTCTCGAAATTCGCAATTTAAGGAAATTCCGGGTCGAAGGATCTCATTAACCGATGGTTCATAAAGGAAAAGAAATAAAGAAAGAGAGAGCAGGAGGGCAGGAGGAAAAGAGCAAAAACGTTTTTAATGAAAGTGCGGTTCACAATTTACGATTAAGGACGCCCTGCGGAAAGTCTTCCCCGAGGGAAGGAAAGGCGACACCGTTTTCCGTTTTTACTTTCCCGTACGCACACACGCGTGGAGAAAGTACCGGTAGATCGATCAAATATATTCGACTTCCTTATAAGCGTCGCCATTGTTTCATAAATACGGATAATCCCAGCCGGTGGAATTAATATATTTACAAATAACGAAAGAACCTTATAAGGTATATAGAATTCGACACGATGAAATCTTATCGCATCGGGTTACATCCGATATCAACGTTTTAAACGGATAACGGTATGATACACGTTCTTCTTCGAGCGTGAAAGTATTGTTGGGGAGATACCGTTGGGCGACATTTTTTGCACGACGCTCGTTCGAGAAACTGCGCGATATGCCCGCGGGAGTAATTATAGATCCAAGTGCGCGTCCGCGTAATCTCGCGCCATCGCGGTAATTAAAGAATCCACGGAGCGTTGATTTGATTAGCGTGGTCCGCCCATTGGACATAAAGGTAACGACCCTCTTCTCGAAACCCAAGGTTGTTGCGGACATAACCAAACTTTAGATCGTCGAATTCCGTATTTAAGGGAATAATGTCCACCAATAAAAGGTTAAATCGAATCTCGCCCATCACTTTTGGTTTTTCCATGCGATATGTATACTGTAGCTCTGGTTTAGGACCTATCTTAAAAACAGTAGGTCCTAGGCCAAATGACCATAGTAGTCGATGCCGGAAATGAATTTAAAAAAAAACGAAGTAATAAATAGGTTAAATCATACTCGTACTCTCCGCAAATCTCAATCGCAATTTCCCAACGCTCGGGTATAAGGCAATCTCTTTCCATTGCAAATTTCTAAGAGAATAAATTCGATACTCGCAACAATTGTACGAGGGGAACTGGCCGAAGAGCTACAGAGGCGCTTGAATATTCAATAAAGTAACCGACACAACGTTTTACCACGGCGCTGCACTTTGCCGATCGTCCGTGTTAAATCGTCGATCTGTTGCACCAGCTTCTTAAGACCGCTCTTACCTCCCCCTCTTCTATCTTGAGGAATTTATCGCTCCTCCATTCGAGAGCATTCGTCATCCTCGCTCGCGTTATTAATCAAATTTTCGTGCAGCTTTTGAAGATCGGTGGCCCTCATTAACGGCGATGTACGCGTCCCCTGCGCAACCATTAAGATTACGCTGGGATACAAATCGGCGGCTCGCGATCGGCTGTGCAAAGTATGCCCCGTGCAAACCCTAATTGCCCGCATTTCTCACCGATTTGCGTAACGATTTGTTCGGGAAAAATAAGAGAGATAAACTTAAGGACAGCCGACGCCCGTTTCGTTCGGCCGCGACGATGCTTTGAATAGTTGGAATTGCGACATCGAGTGGCGCGATGGACTTTTCTTTAGGGTAATACTCGCATCTGTCTTCGTATAATGGTTTGTAATACTTATGGTGTAATATTAATATAAGTATCACGAGTTTTCTGCGTTATAGCATACGTATTAAAAATTCGTGATTAAGCGTAGAAAAAGATACGTTTAAGCAGATAGCAGTGTTGGACGTAAGAAGATTTAGACTTAGATCGTTTTTCCCCTGTTTTTTTTATTTGATAAATATTGCAGTAGAAGTAACGCGTGACGATGTAGTGTTTTTTCTTCTTCTTTTTATACCGACCCGAATGAAGGGATTATTTTTCGGTGTACGTGTCATGATCGACCCACTTTGTTGACGATCTTAAAACCCTGCTTCTTTTATCGTCTCGGCTTTCGTGAAACTTTCTCGAGACAGGTCGATGCATTTTTATGAGCCGTCCACCTGCCCAAGATTCGCTGATCCTTGCTGAATGATTTCAGCCTGTGCACCGTGCGGATTAACGGCACTTTTTCGGTTATAAATAATAATTATCCCGGGGCTGCATGCGCAGCAGACTTGTTACGATTTATCGCGAGACTGCAGAACCGAATGAAAGTCCAAGGAAGTGCATCTTCTTGTAGTTTTTTTTTCTCTTTTTGTTTCATAGAGACTGCGCGATTCAACGCACCAGCACATTTCTTTTTCCCTTTTCTCCAAAGTGATCAAAGCGACGATCTTTGTTATAACGCCGCTGTAATCTTTTATATGTAACGGTAATTTCAAGTGCGAGTGGAAAACGACAGGCGGTAATTAGCATCGGCCGGGTAGATTTCCAGGTGTCGGTGAAATATGATCGTCTGCGCGACACGGTACCCCGGACTATTTGCACCTTTCGAACTTTCTTTCCACTTCTTTCACCCCTCGAGTCATCCGACTTTTTCCCTATCGCGTATACACGCGAGAGTCGTTTCTCTTCCCCCGGATAAGGCCACCTTTGGGTCCTTTTTTTCCCTGCTTTCCCTCCATACCCAACCACGAACCTGACCTTGATGATTAACTTCCGATTTTGAGCATTAACCAGGAGCGCTTATGGATAAACCAGGATTTTCAGCGAGATTGTGCAACTCGAATGTCTCGATGATTAAACCGCGATTCTTCATTTGCAGGGTGATTAAAAGCAAGAATAATATAGACTCGCTATCCGTGGATTAAGTAACAATGATAATTGTTGGTTTATCCAACTTATGAACTAATGTTCGGTGTGCGAGGCACGCGGCGACGCTTCAAGGCCAAGGTTTCTAATTGGCAAGCGTGGTTTCCTTTTCGAAACCGACAGTCCTTGGGCCACGCTAGAAATTCGCTTTCGTAAGGTACGTTTCGCCAGTTTGGCGTCCATTCTTAAGGCACGAACCAATGGATTGACTAATGGTCCAAATTTCTGATTGGAGCTTATCGCTCGAAGCTTATTAGAGGCGTATGCAATATAAAGCGCCATTGACGAGCAGGCCACTATAACGAGCTATTGAAAGCAGAGTGGATTAGCATAAATTTGAGATAGAAAAATGGATCGATCGTGGGAAGGAAGGAGTCGCGTTGGTCCATCGCCGCTTCCCGCGAATTAGGGCGCAGCTCCTGAATCGATTAGAGGTATAAATGAAGCCGTAAGGTGTACCGCTTGCCAAAGAAGGCATTAGCTAAAGTAACACGTGCAAAAGTCGTACCTCTTTTACACGAACGAGACGACGGTGGAGATCGACCTGCTTACAGCCGATCTGCGACCTCCGCGACTTACTTACCTCCGTGGCCCGTGCTCTATAAGATAACATCGCACGAGTTTGAAACCCGAGTTAAAGGTTCAGGAAGGTGAATAGCCCGATATCTCGAGTGGCAACGACCTTGTTACACCGATATATCCTCATTGCCTCGCGTTATCCTTACTACATCCCGTCCAATTACCTAGGCGCATTCCGCGTCTCCTTTACTCTAATCTGGATTTATTTCTCCCTGAATCTCTATAATTTACCCGTATCACGACGATCCGTAAATGCAGAGCCGCGTCTGCAGCCATCGCGTGAGTTTTACGAAAAGCTGCGCGAGCCATCCTCAAAGTTGAATATCGAGTTTGAATATCGATCCTATTATGACTTATTATAATTTTCGAAAGTAGAAGCGTGAGGTACGTATGAGACGCGCGTGTGCGTTTTGTACGAAGTTAATCGTGTTCCACTGAGATATACGCAGGAATCAGATTCGATCTAGGCATCGAAACGCAATATCCACTGTCCGACTTTGAGGCGATATAAATATATCCCGAATAAGGTCGAAAACTTTTCTCCGCGCACGATGAGATCGGTCCCCTTGCACGCCATGCACCACTTGCCGTGCTTTCTCACCTATGCGTTCGGGTTTTATATTAATCGACTGTTTAAGCCGAACCCAGATATTATCTCGCCGAAGGAAAGTTCCTCGCTGCAACCTGCAATTTTAATTTCATACAAGTCAAAAGCGCCCGATTACCTTCAATTTACAACCTCCGGCAACCGTATTTACCATGCATTATCATACATCTACGCCAAAAGCCTAGGATGAATTATAATAATAATCGTACCGCAAAGAGCTTAAACAGAACAGGGAAACTGGGAGGTTTTTAGTAAAGAGGCGAGAGTCCTTTCACACCGAGGAACTCGATACGAATTATCTCTGATCTCCTTCTCGTCCTTTTCTCGATTTCCTTTCCTCAGACGCGTCGTCCAAATTTCTCGATACAAACTTCGAGAAGGTCATTTCTCAAATTATCCCCCTTATTCAATCGTCGTCTCAATCTAAACTTGATTTAACCCCTTGGCCTATCCGCTATCTCTCGATTGCTCGAGCCATAGTAAGCGAGAAGGTCGGTCGCGCGTCGGGACACCGAGCTGTTTAGCCGTATCCTCGAACTTGCATAAAATATATACGTCTTATGAGATGTATATTTCAGCGCTACGAAAGGAATTGGGAAATAAACGACGTTTGGGCACAACTAATAATTTTAAGATGTGTAAGAAAATTTTAAGAAGCACGAGATAGGCTCGTGCTCATCGTTCACGGCCCAAATTCCATACCACGAGTCTCGCTCGTGGTTTTAGGCCAAAGAGTTAATACAGCAAACCTACCAGAGTTTGCAATAGACATTCTCGCGAATGGCTTTGGCTATTTAGTATCCATGGTTCGTCCAGGATCGTTCGAAGCCGATCCGGGAGAAAGAAGCTCGTGCGATCGAATCGACACCAAAACCTCCGCGTAAATCCGCCGGAGGTGAGTAGCCCGATGGCTCGAATGGCAACGACCTTGCCACCTCGGAGTGTCCTCGTCGCCGCGTGTTATCCTCGCGGCATCCTGTTTACATCCCGGTTCACCTGACGGTAAATCGACTCCTCTTTTTCTCCCGTTCCACGTTCGCGGGGAATTATTAATGCGTCGGGCCGTTCCGCTGGATGCACGCAGCTGCATCACCGAGAGCCCTTTTTTTCAACACCGCCCCTCCCCCCTCCCCCTTCCTCCGCCACTCGAGGATCATTCCCTCGGACGAGGAGGGGGGAAGGGGCAAGAAGGACGATACCGTCGTTCTATTTGCTTTGGTAAATCGAGTTACCTTCCGGAATGTTACACGCGTTAATAGCCGCGCATAGAACGCCGACTATTCGCCAGAGAGCCGGTATAATTATCCGTGGAAATCGAGAAGTCGGAATTTATGTATCCGCGGGAGGCTTTTACCGAATGCCAGGGATGAACACGTTCGGGTTTATGGGGCTCGGTAAAAGTTGAGATTCTACGGAGCGAGCTTTGAATCGATTGATAGCGTTATCTTGGGTTTTCTCTAAACCCTCTACGATCGGTGATTTTTGTTTTTGGAGGAAGAATACCCGACTTGGGACTTGGTTGGTTTGAAGTCATCACATTTTGTGGAGGATTGAAAAGATTAGAATTATATGAAGAATTATAATTATAGCAAATATATCGTTGAAAACATTATGTTTATATGATGACGCGATTTTTTCGGAATGTACGGAAGGTGTGCACCGATGATGGGATGTATTTGAATGGATTCTTTTGTCAAATTTGCTCGTGTAAATTTCCTTCACGCCTCAGAGTGGAAAACAATGAAAGAGAAACTGTCTTTGAAGAGTATTACGGACGCTAGATATTCACTTGGGAGATTGATATGCGGACGTGGACAGGTGCGTACTGTATATATTATACTTGCACGAGATGTTGGATATGCGACGGAAATGTGTCGAAGGCAACGCGCGGGTTTCTATTAATAATTCCGCGAGACCTCGACGTGTTTTCCAGTTGACAATTATGCATCTATTATACCTTTTGTCCGCCGATTATTATGCTACTGGCTCGGCATAGGTAAATGAAGATTATATACGGTCGTCGCGGTATCATTAGGGAAAATCGATTGGAAGACTAATGATGTTAACTCAAGTTGAACGAGTAGAAGGATTACATTCGTTCTTTGACAGATATTGATCGGACAATTTGCTTGGATTTACTTCTCTCCAGCGAATCTGACCCAGTGAAAATAAGGAGATATGAATAATTAGACGGGGCGAATTTTCCCCACGATTAAGAATAACATAAATATTAGTTCGGTGTGAAAATAATTACGTTTCAATCATCACTTTCAAAGAAGAGAACCGCGATTATTTGACTACCGATCCGATAAGCGAGATCAATCTTCATGCTCTCCTTATATGATGGTCTATTAGCCCTCGAAAAATTACAAACCGCAGCGATCATCGTGAGAATACGAAAGGCCAGGAGGAAGTCCGAGCAAGACCAGAATCTCACGATTTTCTAATATGGCGGTAATGCGGATTATATAAAATCGGCATTCATCTTTCTTCCAGCCGAGAGAGGAATTGAGTCGTAAGGTCAAGCCGATACGTTTATCCGTACGCGGCCGTAGCGCGTAGGTTGAAAACACGTAACGCGTCTTACGAGGAGGACGTAAGACGTAACGATCGTCCGTGGATTGTAACGTAACACATATTGCAAAGGATGAAACACGATCCTGTCAGGTGAGCCATATGCCCTGTACACGTACCGTGGCATGACCTTATGTACCCCACGAAGTAAACTCTCTTCCGTGAAGAAAGCTCCGTCTGACTTGCCGCCCTACCGATATATACATATATATCTATATGCATATAAATATGTATATGTATATATATATATATATATATATATGTATATACAGATGTAGATATAGATATGTATGAATATTTCCGCCTATATTTATATTCGAAGATGTACTGCATACGTTTAAGTCACGTCTGTCCCTGTCATCGTTCATGATAATGTATAATAATTCGTATCGAAATATATATAATTTCGCCTGACTTTTCCATTAGGGAAAATATTACGAGAAGCCTTTTCCCATATCGCTTTTATTTTTCCCCGATTGGATGAAGGAGGATTCAAGGTGTATAGCGCATTGCGAATAATACTGTACCTCGTCTCGAGTCTCGCGCGTGTACTTTGAATTTATGATATTTGCTTTCAGGTCTGGAATGATTAAATTATTAATGCATCCATAATCTAAAGTTGATCGAGGCTTTATATAAATTAGCATTTAATCCGCGGCTTTCGGTCCGAGAAATAGCAAATGTCGTTTTAATTTCTCGAGTGCCGATTACGACACTGGAGCCATACCGCATACCGTTTCAGTTTCCTCGGATCGTTAAGGTCTTCTCTGAATTCCCCGGTCGTACGGTCCGCAGACGCATGAATGGCCGGACCGCCGTCGATTCAGGAAATCCTCGCTCGCAATTAAATCTTCGGAGAAGAAAGAATCGACCAGTCTTGCCTTATAGCGCGATTAAGAGGGCGCGGTTACGGGGTAATTCTGTCGGAGGATCAGTCACCGCGCCGGTACACTTTCTTTTTTGTCCAATCGCGTAGTGTCAATGCTGCTGCCGTTATTAGCCCTCTGCACTGCTAGCAATTTTGAACATGACGCTTCAGCAACCCAGAGATATTTTGATCATGACCTATTGGCTACTGTGCAAGTATTTACAGTGTTGTGAGCGCGCCTTTTAGAAATGTTAAAGATCCTGTCTTATCATTGGAAAAGCTCCTGTACATTTTAGTTATATTTTAATAACACAATTATGATATAAGGAATATAATGTCCGTTTAAAGCTCCTACTTCGTGCTCTTAAGAAAAGTCAGATTAATATTGAATATGAAGGACTTAAATAATGCACAACTTCCTTTGTATTTCGATAATCTCGATAAGATAGCTTATGTCACCGTATGTGTCTAAAAGATAATTCAATGCCCCTCTTCAGTGCGATTAGATAGGTCCACATGCACATAGCGCAGCTGTCCGATCGCTCGATCGTCGTCTTCGATCCAAATGCAATTTCAACTTTGATTCTCTCTGATCCTCACTTCTTCGCCAATTTTCCAACTTACTGAAATAAGTCATACACTTTAGCGATCTCAGTTAATTCTCACACTC
Source organism: Ampulex compressa (assembly GCA_038496175.1). Lineage (NCBI taxonomy): Eukaryota > Metazoa > Arthropoda > Insecta > Hymenoptera > Ampulicidae > Ampulex > Ampulex compressa. The sequence goes on along the minus strand of JBCFXI010000087.1, from coordinate 239,762 downwards.
AATGATTCAAAATTCTCCATCTAGTTCCTTAGAGTTCGACTTTCGACCAACAAAACGTCATCGTGTGTGAAAAAGTTAATATTTTTTTACCACTAGTGCACAGCTCGAAACGATCTAAGGTTTATTAAATTCAAGAATTAAGCGAAATTGAAAATCAGAAATCCCAACTCACTCTCTCCGATCGTAATTAGCCGAATGGTTGATCGCGCGGCGTGGCGGCGATAAATCGTCGAAAATACGGGAAGCGGAATTTATATCGCGGGAATCGCGTATTACAAGAATCGTAACCGTGCACGGACACGCATCGAGCATAACGCGATACTGTTACGAGGGTACGTTCTGCTGCCATAACTCGTGCACGCAGACAGACGTTGCTGCTTGCATCTGCATTGGGAGTTGTGCCGGCCATTAAAATAATACAGGCGCACGGCCTGGCGCAGCTCGAGATCGCAGATTGCATTCCTCGCAAGGGCGTCCGCGGCCGTAACTCTCGGGGCAGGAGGAAAAAATGGTTTGTCGTGCGCCCAAGGGGAGTGTCGAACCCTTTGTACTTCACCGACGCGAGTCTACACCGCCGCTCGAATGTTTGGGTTCCATCGATCGGAGGGAAAGCTCGATTGTTTTTTATCGGCAAGAGCGGATATTAACACTAAAACTATCAGTCCCTTTCTGGGCATATTTAAATCACCGCATACATCTTTAAAAAAAAGGGGAGAGTAAAAGGAAATTTCAGTAGATCAAAATGATAATGTAAATAGTGTATGAAAATCATGGAAAATCTAAAAAAAATACATCGTTATAAAGTACTATGATTTTTTAAAGAAACGACTGAGCAGTCATTTTGACTGGTTTGGTAGTTCTAGTGTTAAAGATCTATTAATTTTTTTAATGGAATGAAATTTTGATTCATGGCATCTTAACATTGCATCGCTCCGTATGTCTGCCATCGCTTCTTTCTTTCTTCTCAGCTTCGAAAAGAGCGCGCTGAGGCGTTCGAAACGTTGCTTTAAATAAATATTTATTTAAAACAACGGCTCTTCAACCGAATGTAACGTTCTTTCATTCTCAATGGATATTCTTAATGAATATAGAGCTACGATCCCATTGTGTTTACGTAACTGCGTGCAAATATATGTTAATAACCACTTCAAGTTCAAGCATTAATTCGTATCTCTTTCATTGAGAAAATCCAAGATGCCTCCTTATCGAAGATTTGAGCGATATTATAGATCGTCGCTCTGGGGAGCGAATTATCGACGAGCACTTTGATCTTTATATCTAAGAAACTGGAAAGTCCAACGACTTTGTCGATTAATAATAATAATAAGTTAATCTGCTAGGTTTTGTGGGTTCTAATAGAAGAGTAAACACTATGAAGAGAATTTTTACAGTCGCGCGGGGCGATCCAATCGACCTCACCTTCTCGACCCGTGGCTTATTAGATTGCACAATGCGATTAACACTGATTTCCTCGAGTACCCTTCCCGCTTTCTCGTTCGTCAATATTGTCGTACATATATCTGCATACATCAGAATGTCGAAATCGGTTGATCGGAGCGAGGCGTCGACAGGTGGATGAAGCTTTCGACAAATATCAACTTAGGAACGTGATAATTGCCAGCCAGCTACACACCGCTTTCCCTTTGTCTTCCCAGAAGTCATGGCGGATACGCAATGAATTTCTCGAGAATTTCTGAAATTTCCACTTTTCAAAGCGTCGAATGCCTGCGCCGTGAATCACGCGGTTGACGCGCCACGAAACATTCGTAGCTACTACGCTTTCTATCGGCGCGCAAAAGATTTTTTCCCGATAGGTATCATTCTTTATTTTTCCTCACCGATGGCCTCATGGATCGGCTTGCATCAGATACCCCGGGGAAGCGTGCTTACGTATGAAATTCAGCAGGATACGCATCGCGATGGAATTTAGCCAGGATTCTCGGAATCGGAGTATAGATCATCGATGTAAAAGGGATTCGAAACGAACAATCGACATTCCCACCTGAGTATTACCTAAATAAATATATTTCTCCATTCATCTACAACATTCACTACGAAATATTTATCGAAGGAGCCACAGTAGACAGTTACTCGTAGAATCGAAATTTCGTGATTCGTGACAAACTATTGAGTAACCATCGCACCACCGAATACACTCTTTATTCGAAGTAGGCTTAACATGCTGAATATTTCATTCGGGCTATTTAGAATTTTCCTTGCAAAACGAAAAATCAAAGAGGAATTGTTTCTTACCGATTATAAAAATTACAAGATATATGTTAAGAGCAAATTGCAGTGGCGTGGCGAGATACACCCCGCATAGTCTGAACGAAGATCAAAAATACGTCCGAATCGGTCCGGCACGGAACCTGTTAATGTCTCTTCCGTGCTTGCAATACGGAACGTAAGTAGCTGGAGCGGCGCGTGGAATAAATTATCTTTAGGTTGACCCTGGTGGTGTGCAAATAAAGCGATAGATCAATTTACGTCGTCCAGGCGTACGTATTGGCGGCGTTTATGGATGCAATGCGCATGAAACAGACGATGACACCGGTGCACGCCTGTGGCCTTCTGCCTAGGCACTCGTCTCGATCATTAGTTTTGAAAAAACAAGGTGGCGACATTGCAAGGTTGCCGGATGTTGCAATCCTTGTGATGCAACAGAACCGAAGCCTCCCGGCGTCGTGAGCCGGTGAGAATTCCACCTGTCCTCAGTTCGAACCGCGCCTCGCCCCGAGACTTGTCCCCCCGCGATCGCGATTTTTCGGCCGGCAGGACGCGATTAACCGTTTGATCGCTGCGCATCCTTTTTGTATATAATTAGGATGGTATTGCTCAGTGGAGGAATGTTTATTCGGTCCAGGAACAAAGCGGTACTTTTAGTAATGAGATATTAATAAAATAAGAAGAGGATGGTATTGGTTTTCAATCGAGCAGGCAATACATAAAAGCAAGAATCCTTTATTCGAGGCTTCGTCCTTCTGAGAGAGAAGACCTTTTCAAACACAAAGCTGGAGGAGCGAGTGTTAAATATGATAATTGTAATTTGAGAATAAACTGTCAAAAGGAAGTGATATAGTATACTTAGTGAAAAAAACTTACGTATGAGCGATAAAATAATAATCGCAATTATATGTGGCATAGTATGTGGTGAGGTGATTTATCGAGCTCCTCAAACATAGTGAAAATAACGAATATAATGATTCGCTTAAATAAAGTACATCGTAGGAGAAGACATTGCCACGAGGGAAAATATTGTTTTCTCGCTGCAACGCATTTTTGACGCAAAGCGATCAAGCGGTTAAGACTGAATGGCGACTAATGGAAATATACTATAAATATCCATGAAAAGGAAAGAGCGTAAAGAGAAGTAAATAGATCCATTTGATAATTCCTTGCAATGAAATTACGGAAATTCCTCTAAAATGCACCGTCACACGTGCGGAGAATTTTTCTGAGAAACTATAGACTCGCCATTTTGTCGAATTCCACGGTTCTAGTGTCGACTCTTTTCAACAGTGACGCGAGGTGGAATGAGGAATGTCCTGAGGAAGATCGAGGAGCCGCACAGTCGCTGCACGATCAAAGGTTTGCGACTTAAAATCCCTTGTCAGGGTTAAAGTAGTACAGAGCACGATTTCTGTCTCCTTCCTTCTTACTCGCCGCGATAAAAGTTCAGGCGAAAGAACTATCCCCCGACTTTCTCCGTCGTAGACTTTGGGACGGGTTTCGATAATGAGCGGGAATTTAGTGTGCGAAGGAAAGGATATAACGCGTGCTCGGGGAATTATGCGCCGCGGTAACGAGAAAACCTGATCGACAAAACGATTCGAACGACCTTCGATCGAGTCCACAGTTCTCGAACTTGGCTAATTTAGATTCGTATCGCGCGAAGGATTTTCACGAGTCGGTTAGAAAGGTTCCGTTTGCTGCGAGCTAATGTCTACTTCCGCGTCTCTCCGCGCTATGATCCTCGGATAAAAAGGCACCGCGCCGATACGAGTTTTGTCACTATTCCACGCCCAGCGAGCCCATGAGAAACAATGGTCGCTCGTGACTTCGTTCTCTGCGCGCGGCCGACGATAATCGACCGGATATCGAGTGCGCAGTGATGTACGCGAGTGCAGGCTCCATAGTCATAAACATCGGTTGGAAGTAGGCGCTGCTTATCGATCCAAGAATTATCGGTTTATTCCCTTTGAATCGAACGCCTTGAATTGTCCTGAACGTGTTGAAAGTATGTTGAAACTCTTCTCGTACAAATTTATTTTTTCATTAACAGTGCTCGCATCGGGAAATTTTTCTTGTAAAATGACTGTATCTAGGGGGTGCCTCAAAATTCACGTAAGATTTGAAAATCAAGAAAAGAGTGCGCGTGTAGCAGTAGAGCTGTGGAGATCATTTAGACGATATTGCTATTTCATACATAACCTTACACTCTATACTTTATACATCGATAAAATACATTTATAATTTTTAATTAGAAACTTGTGTTTAATATTAGCATTACTTCTTGCGTGAATTTTGGAACACCAAGTAGAATGACTCGATAAGATCACCGATTAATTTAAAGGATAATCTCGTCCCGATCGCATTGGGGAATTTATTCGAATCTGAAATACGACACTTCGCGAACGAAAGTAGGGAAGGTTCGTTAAAAGGAATAGTCAATAATATAGAGCAGAATATAATCTTGCGTCCCTGATCTGCGAGAAATTGCACGCTCACAGCCACCGTCGTGAAGTTCGTGAAACGCAAGTGCATTGTTCGTTTTTTCTTCCCTGCGAGGCACTCAGTCGATTTCGTGCATCGAGAGACGAACGAGTTCCCGTTCGTTACATCGATGCCAGTGTCGTTAATTGAAGAGAAAGTGGAACGAGAGGTTTAATCGTTCGGTATCGTCCCCGTGAAAAGCAGTCGATCAATGATGGGCACGAATAAAGTTTTATTTAGAAAATCGGCCCCGAAATAAATCCCATGCATGACTTTATATTCACACAACGAGCATTTAAAATTTCACCTTCCTCATCGCATTGTTTTCTGGACAGTCACTTTCTGGACATATTTATGTACAGCACAAATATCTTTAAAGAAAAAAGAAAGTAAGAAAAGATATCAACAGATCTATAGAATGATTCACATTCCGTGGTAAAATCATGGAAAATCTCAAAAAAATCCTCTGCAACGAAGTACAGTAATTTTTCTAAGAAACCAATGATCGATCATTTTGAACTTCAGTCGAGCTTCGCTTTTTCTGTCCGATAGAAGTCTGTCGATTGACGCCAAGAACTGCCTCATTTTCTCTGGCTGCACGAATGGGCACATTCTTTAGCGCCGAGTCATCGAATGTTTTCGTAGACTTTTATTTGAAAACCGAAGTTTGGTAACTGCGCGGAGCGTGGGCTGGACTGAGTCACGGACGTTTGTCAAAAGGGAATTCCATCGGAGCCGGTTTAAACGCCAGATAATTGCAATGTCGTGTTTCACGATAGATCGAGGCCTGGTTTTATCGAGGCGAACACACCGTGGTCCATGACGAAAAAAACCATCGTCCCTCTGCATTGTTTACACAAAATTTCCATCTCTTCCTCCAAGCATGTCGCGCTTTGACAGCGGGACGCCTCTGTTTTACAGCGATTATACGCACCAAAAATATCGCCTATTGCGGGGCCCTGATAATCGTAAAATCGATCATAAAGAGACATACTAATACCTCCGGTGTGCCTCCCAGTCTTCCTTTAAATCCCATTACCCCTGAATCACTGACGCTGCAAAAACACATCTGCGCCCGATCCCACTCTCGTTTCATTTTTTTTTTTTCCCTCCAGCGGCAAATCTCAACGTCCCGCCGTGAGGATCAACATTTAATGGCATCAAAGGAAGGTTAACTGTATCCCGGGTATGTACAGTTAACCGTGCCAGCCTCGAGATTCCTCGTTCGCGCCTTTGCACAAAAGGGACGCGTCACGGTCAATTCTGCCGGTGCACCCTCGATATTTCGTGGAAACGAACCTTTTTGTTGCGAAATACATATATGTATGTTCTCACTGATCCAGCGGTGTATACGAAAGACGTGCATATACATCGTCACGTATTATTATCACGCGAATATCGCGTTGTATGCACCTACTTTCTTTTCAATAGTAGCTCCTCGAGAAACTGTATCAAACAAAACCGCGCAAAAAAATACGATTGCTACAGAAACATAAAGGATCAAACGTATAAAAAAGAAGGAAAGGTGTTTCTTTGTCCGTGTTATTTAAAAATCAAGCATAAAAGGAAGCAGATCTTGGGTGTAAATAATTTTCGTGGCAAGAAGTATCAGTGATTCTTGGTCTAACAGAACAACTATTCGGATACTTTATATTTGAATTCTCCATCCGGTCTTGTGGATTTAGCACTCCGGTCGACCAGGTCGACGTTTTTGTACGGAATAATAATAATTCTGGCCAGTTTTTCGTGGCAAGTCGAGGGAGCAAGTCGGGGCAAATTTTGAGAATTCGCTAAAGAGGTTAGTAGCGAGCGGTTAGATCGAGGAAAGTTGTCTCGAGGCCCTCCTCTCCCCTCCGCCCTCGGCTCGCGTGAATTCTAATCGGTTTTTACGTAATATCCAAGACGGCGCTGCGTGCAAGGAATGCATCGTTGCGCCTCTTCTTGCATGGCCGAACGCCTCCGCCGGTTCCTGCGATGTAACCGGTGCAATGACCATAAATCAAGGCGACTTAATGCCGGTGTCGTTACCGTGGGTTGTTATTAAATTCATGGATACCGGCCGTGGACCTGTCGTCTTTGCCCTTTTCCACGTACGAAATTCCCCGGCGACGTACGACAAGTCGGGACTTAAGTTACACCTACGACACTTCGCCGTGGAAACGTAATGCCTCTAGCGACTGCTAGCGTCGCTCTTCGTGTTCGCACCGCGGCAGGTGGTTTGTTTCTCGCGCTCGGCTACCGCTTCTTGCGTTAATCGCTTGTTATGATACCTAACAGCACTGCTCCTTGGATACTTAAGCAGCCTCTGATGGTTACCGGTATTAATAATTATAATACCGATTAACCGCAGGGTAGCATAAATGATGGATCTCGCGCGAGATAGCCGAGCGCGCAAAGATTAAGATAAGTCGTGTCGATTGGGGAATAAAGATAAATAAATCAAAATACGAGGATATCGAGGTTGACGCGCACCAAAAATAAATCCTAATAGCTCGATAAGGGCCGCGAAGCGTTTGTTCGAAATAAATGGACAATTCTGGTATCACGGATAGCGCTCGCATTAACTGCAAAGATATCGAGCCAGCCTGATATCGGAGGACGGTTTGCGAGTCGTGCGGCAGGAGCGATATAACGCAGGTTGAATTATGCCAGAATTATTTATCGCTTCGCCTAGTGGCCCGTTCGCGATAAGCCCGAACGGCTTCATAAGCCACTGACGGATCGAATGACGTCTGCCGCTGGAAATTTCACTGTGCGGGGCGTTTCCGGATTTTATGGAACTTCTTGCGTGCCTCGTTCCAGTTACGCAACCGGCTCGGTCCAAGAACGAAAGTCGTGGGAGTAGAGAAATACCCGGGGGATAGATTGTACGTGCAACGGCCGAAAGGTCCACTTTCTCGCCTCCACGAGGAAGCGACCGACGTCCGAGGCGATAATCGAGTTCATTAATTAACCATCGGCGAACAACTCGGATCATATTCGTTTTCATTAAAAGACCAAAGCCGTGGAATGCTGCTCGATGGCGCGAGCCGTATCTTCCTTCGAATTATAAACACCGATTAGCGGCCGACGAAAGGAGACAGGTTTCCGCTCGGTATATCACCAGCATCGGTTTTATTTTTGGACAGGGCGCATGCGCGGAAGATCGCGAAAAAGTACGAGCGGCTTGTGATCGGCGTTCCGCAATAAGGGGCGTGATGTCGAGGAGATACGAGGCGGAGGTTCGTTAAATAATCACGGCGACTAATGAGCGCCGAAAAATCGGCCGCGCTTTACGACCTGCGAAGCGAGGTTTGCATAATCTCGAGGAGAGAAGCGCGGATGAAAGGCAGGGAAGGGGGGGGGGGAGAGCCTCGTGATGGTAAGAATTGGAAACTGCGCGCATTTCTCGCCTATCGGCAACGACATCTTGCGCAACAGTACGTGCTCGTACTCTCGTTGTGGTTCTCATCGATACCCGTGGAATCGAGAGAGGGTACAGGCGCGTAGGGAAGAGTTGCCTAATGCGCACTGGTCAGCCAAATTCATTTTGTCGATAGCCGATTGATGTTTGCAACTTTCAGTAGTAAAAATGTAAAGGGTTTATGGAGTCAATAATATGAAACACAATTTGCGTTATCTCGATTGATTTCGCGTCACATTGTAGAAACCGAAAGATTTTAAGTAAGTTTAATGTAAATGTTGGCCTATTATTTTAAGACAAAGTTCGATTGAATACTGATCAATACATTTTGTGTTTTCTTTGAAATATATTTAATGCACCATCTTTATAATAAATTTATAATATAGTTTATATAATTTTTGAGTTAGACAAATAATATTTCTATCGTAGCAATACGATTTAAGAAATTACGCTGAAAATTTGTACCAAGATAAAAGTACAATTGCAAACAACAATTTTAGTAAAAATGTCTGTTTTTTAATAGATATATAAAAAATCCATTAAACAGTACGATTTAGGTAACTTTCCCGTACCAATAATTTTTTATTCACTGAATCGATCCTCAGGAAATTATGCACCAGTCCTCTCTCCTGGAAAGTCTTATTACCTTCTACTTGCGTATCGCTTTCCCCGATCGGCCAATCTTGTCGATACTTTTTGCCACGTCGAGCACGATTCCTCTTAGGTGACTTAGTTTTGCTCTAGGACACGTGGGAGGAAAATGAATGGCGCATTGCCACGCTTGCGCGGATTTATGCTTGCAATTGTGCAATTAGAGGGAGACCTAGATCGTAGGTGTTAACGAGGGGCCGTGTTTATGACTTAAAAGGATCGCGGCTTGGAAATTGAGGGTTCGTCTATTGCTATCACCTAGAAACCCATTAACTCCGTACATGAATACTTTGAAACCGAATAGATAAATATATTCCGCCACCTGTGATTCTTAGCGCACCGTTTGTAATTTGTTGATTAAAGTAAAAACGTACTATTTTTTACTTTTTATAATGATGTGTAGAACGTAGAAGTCGCTTTACAGTTATGCGGATATGAAAAATGCGAATATTCTCAGTTTTCCAACCAGTATTCAATAAATAATTTCCACGGTGATCACGTCATCGTAATTCTCGTATCCTTCTTAAACGTCCGGCTCTTAGGATTACATAAAATAGCTCTGCGTATAATTCCTGCCAATTTATCGCGGTGAGTGAACGCGATAAACGAGGATAGTTATCCTCGCTTCCAAGCAAGGGCTCGAAAGGGCCTTTAGTACCTTCAAGGTACAAAGTATCGGCCACTGATTGACCAGAAGGATCCTCCGGGCAAAACGTGGACGTAATATCACCGACAAATTACAGGTAGTAAAATTTCAGGGGAGCTGAAGCTACCTGTTATGCAGGAGATATAATTCTCATCCAGGAAAGAATCCCACTCTGTATTCTGATATCCTTGCCGAGGTTGCATTAAAGCTGGTCAGCTTATCGTAATTTTCTTTTTTAGTAAACCCTAGGAGTATATATAGGCCAATACTTAAAATATTAAGATATCCACAAGTGCATAAATAAAAACCAATATCTCTCTCTATCTTCCTCTTCCATTCTGAATGTACACTTTGTTAGGTCCAATAGACCTTAAACTAGTGTTTACATCAATACGAATAATATTGCAAAGTATTTTTGTGAGTCTTGAAAGTTAGTGCACGATTTGAGGAACGCTATGGAAGGAAACACTTTCTGGAAGGTTCCTCAAAAAGTCTTTTAATTGATTTTAAAGGACGGTAGGAGGAAGGTTTACAAAAACGAAGGAGGGTAGGCAAACGAAAGGGTACTAAAACGAGAAAAACGGGGTGGAGTGGCTCGAGATGGGGATAGCAGCGGAACGAATAAAGAGAACAGAAAGGAAGGAGAGGAATCTTGGCTTTTTTGTCCTCTCTTAGTTCCACCGACTCGCAGGTTGATTATCTTTAGGTTCCTTTTTCCTCGCCGTCTCCCTACCGATTCACTCGGTTAATAGCCGCGCTATCGTTTCTCGCATCTCTTAGAAAAATGTTTCCTGCGCGGAGGTGGTTTTACGAAAATTCGACGATTTAAATTCCCAGCGATCGTCACGGTTCGCGGGCCGCTATTAAAACTCGAGGAAACACCGCGTGCTGAGTGCCAAAAAGAAAGAAAGATGGAGAACGAGTCCGGGCGCCAAAAGCGTCAGTTCCGCTTTTATCGATCCCTCTATCGAGCCTCGTTTGGCGAGGAACACCGTTAACAAACTCTCGCGAAGATTCTAGAAACCTAATCGTAATAAAAAGAGTGTAAAAGTGTCTAAAAGAGTCTAAAAAAAAACTCTAAAACGCCCTCCCATTTTGCTTGCACGAACATAACCTCCAAACGGAGGAAGTAATAATCAACCTGTGTAGTACCTATCCTCCTTTTCCCAACCCTTTTGGTCTCCTGCCAAGGCACTGCCCGAGTCACGGCACTCGCATCACGAATATCGTGCGAGAGAACTTGAGCAGATAGCTCTTCTCCTTCCACCAAAGCTCGTCGTCCCCGGCTCGCTCCCGTAACTTCCAAAGTTCCTTCCTCGAGCATGCATCATACGCGGCTCTATCTACCATCTGGGAGGACGTGCGTATATAAAGCGTATGCAGGGGAGAGGAGCAACCTCCTCGCCTCGGGTGAGGCTCTCTCCTGAGGTTCTGAGGAGGTCGCGAGCAAGGCCACATCGGGCGTTGCCCTCCTGAGCTCGATCCCACGTCACATGTGTTCGCTTAGGTACACTTACGTACACCGACGCACGAAAGTTCGCGGACACTTGCGCGTTTAGAGATATCGCGGGAATATCGTGCAAACGCCGGTTTCTCTATCGGCCTTCTGGGGTCGATTTAATCCCTTCCGGCACGAATAATAATTTTTTTAGTAAGAAAATTGAAGTTTGGAAGAGAGAAAAACGATTGAGAGATACTTGATTGGTAGAAGCGGATTACAGGGATGATGTCAAATGGCATCGTTGGGCTGGAAAGGGTTAAACGTGGCGCAGAGTTGGGCGGTACGAATAGTGTTAGTTGTGCGCGTAAGAAAGTAGGCGGAGGACAAAAGACGTGTTTGTGACAGGCAACGCTTCGATTGTAGTTTGCATTGTCATTCATGCGTGACTTCGCAATAAGGCGTACATCTTGCTGTTTTCTTAATAAAAATTAATTCAGTGTTCCTGACCCGTGTTGAAGTTAATATAGTATATTATGTTTATTCGCTATCACTGTTTTACTGTACAACAATACAACTGAATGTTTACCGTTATATTGAACATTTACATATCGAAGGTTATGATATCGAAGATTTACGCGAATAGCTTGTTCTGAAGCAAAGGGATTATTTATCTTAATTCGCTGGGTATTCGTATGTTTATGGACGGTACTGTAACTATCGTGACTTTGCACAGCATTCTTAGTTCTGTTATAAACGTGTGCATTGAAAAAGTAACAATTGTTTTTGTGCGATAAGCCTGTGTATTGTAATGATAGTGCGACATGTAATGATAAGCCTATGTGTGTAATTATCCTTCCTTGACGAGCAGTTATGCCGATAATATATGAACCGTTGCTTTTTGCCAAGTCGACCGTGATTATTTTTGTAAGGATTTTGTAACCAACACTTTTTTCACGGCTATTCGTATCATTGAAATTGATAAACACGTTGAAATAACTATGCGCGCATAGCGAGCGGATTTTCCGGAGGCGGCGGAGATGCATTTTGCAATGAACGCTATCTGCGAGCGCGAAACTTGCTGCGGCAAATGTGTCAAGGTAAAAAAACTTGTGTGGGCGATTGACTACGTACCTGCATGCTGATGGACATTACGCGTCCCGATCGCTTTACTTTTATAGTAACTGTTTTCATTGATCACGCATAACGATAATCGTTAATTAGAACAATTAATCCAGAAATATATATAGATACATACACACACATATTTAATAAATAATAATAAATTTATATACAATATAATATATAATATCCTTATATACATATATTTACACACACTCAGACACACACACATATATATATTTCACGTAGCCTCACTTCTATACGTACGATTTAACTATCTACGCCACGACACTTGTTTCTCCAGCCACCTTCATCGAGAACGTGCACACCTGACGATACCCGCTGGAATACTTCCAATATCCTTAAGCACGACAAGGATAATCTTTTTTTCGGCCCCTGCATCTTTCACCGTGGCCGATCGATTGACATTTTCGCAGAAGGACGCAATTTAAAGTCAAACGACGGGTACGCCAGGATGAGAGGGAGGGGGGGGGGGGAGGGGGATCGGTTTCCAGCCGGAGGATAATTGCTTTAATTGCGCATAATCGTGGCTCAATGTTGGCGCGAACAATGGGCATGCGATAACGATGGGAAAAAGGCGGGAGGGTAACGGGAGGGGGGCTAAGTATATTGATTAATGGGCACTTAACGATCGCGATTATTCCCCTCGCGTTGCTGAATTTTTCGTCCAGGTTAATCACCTCGCGTTTGCAAAACGGCGAAGGGGGAAGAAGCCGGGGAGGGATGGAAGGAGGAAGCCAAGGCGCGCCGTGTAACGATTATTTGCATGTCGGTCGCGTACGGAGACTTTGCGTAATGCGTACACGAACGCCTCGTTCCCGGAACAATGGACGATGTGCAGACGCTCGGTCTGACGTACGAGGAATAAGAAGAAAAGGAGGAGAGCGTGAGGAGGGGGGAGGGGGTGAGCCAGAGAGAAAGAGAGAGAGAGAGAGGATGGACGAGCTGAAAAGTACTGTAATTAAGGCTGCGCCGATTGTTATATCACGGCGGCGCGGAGGAGAGACTTTTCGTCATTAGTCGGAAGATTATCCCTTAGTGTCGCACGAGAGGCTTTGGGCTTTCTAAAGCGACGCTCGCGGCGATACGTTTTGTGCCTCGTGTTATTTCGGTCGGCGATGGCGAGCCGCTTATCTCTCACGAAAGTGGCGAGGCGGAAGGATCGGCTTGAAACAAAAGCAATCGGCCAGGATTATTGGCCAGGTGGCATTTAACGCGCAGCCACGCCGGAGTTTTATGATTAGAATTTCCGGATAAGCGTAGTACGTTTAGCGTGGACGTTTGAAAGTCGTATCGTTATCGTGTGCGTTAATGTCACGTGTTACGGCGATTACTTCTATTTATTATACGTATTCCCGAGCACCTGGAGTAGGTACGGTCTTGATTACATTCGACCTTGCTGCCTCAACATCGAGCATTTCCAAGCAGCATTTTTAATAACGCGCACCGCCGCTCGCCGCTCGCTTCGCGTTTTGCTTTCCATCGATGCATAAAGCAGAGTACACTGTAAATCGTGAGTACTCTGTATCGAACCGATGCTGCGTATCGGAGGGCGAGATCTTCTGGAAAGTGAACCCAGAAGTTTCACGCCCCGATACGATGGCACCGAAGCGACGATACTTGAGAAATTCTACGAAGCACAGTTCCTAACTCACAAAGGATGTTTAATTCAAGGCCGTAACGCTTAACGTACCGTCTCGAATCGCACAATTTTCTGCTCTCGCGCCGCCTTCTTTCCGCCTTGCGAAGGTGGCATCGATCAGAATCCACCGAGGCCGCGATTTCCTCGAAAGTGAATCAAAGTCGGCATAATTTCGATACACGCGAACTCGTAATTTTGAAGGAGCACCGCTCCTTACGCTCTTACGACTCGTAATTGGTCGGATGTTACGTCACATCCAGATTAGGGATACGATCGTGCAGTTCGGCCGGAAGTGTTCGAGGACGATTCACCCACGAATGCCAGGAAAGTTTTTCGAAAAGGTTTCCGAGCGCTGGAGCGGAAATTACGGTTTTCGCGAAGCCTCGGTTCCTCATCCCAGAGGCGAGCCGGCGCGCAGGATTACGAGTTTACGAGGAAAGTCCTCTTCCTTGAGAAACGCTCCTCGACGATGCTTCAGTTCCCACCGGTAGGAACCGTAACGGCGGAGATCGAGTTACTCTCGAAGTTGTGCAAGTGCATTACCATCTTGGTGGCTCGTTAAGACAATACCGGGGTTCGCTCGGAAGCTCGATGGAAGAAGAACAGAAATTAAATACCGGGAAGGCACCTTTCCGCTTGGATGAGAAGGCCTGCCATCTTGTTAAAGACTAGACGCTAATGAACGGAGCCCAAGGATCGCTGAATATTTCTCTCGGCCATATTCGCGGAGCAACGTAAACCGTGTATTCAGATTGAAAAATCTCCGCTCCCGATCCCTGGTTCTTCCGAAACATGCATATATTCCACTGTGTGCACTGTTAATTGCACTTAAATCGGCGCGCTATTCGAAATGTTAATACTTGTACTGCTCTAATCAGGGAAATGTTTTATGCCGCGTTTAATGAGCGACTTCGATAAAGCAGTTTGCAGCCGGCTAACGAGTGTTATTTACAATCCGGGGCGGACGAAGATGAGGCGGTTCGAAAATGCCGGATGTCGTCCCGCGAGATGCTCGATAGGGGTGGAAAACGCGCCGCTACCGGATCTCGCGTCGACATTGACCATTATGGCGATAAAAGGAAATCGCATCGATACAACCACGGACACGCTTTCTCGAGCGTTGTGCCAATGAGAGGAGCGAATCTGGAGCCATCTCACGTTTCTTCGATCGATAAAACGTCTACGAATCGTACTTCCTGCCGGTGTGTTGGAAGAAATTGCGGGAAAAAACATTAATATTCGCCCAACGACGGACGTTCGTCGCCATGGCTTTTCAAATATTCCTCGCTATTGATCATCTATGTCGGCTTTTTGCACGATTATTGGTCGCCATAACGGTCCGACGAGACGTTCGCTGTTATGATTTTTTGTTCCAAATTGCGGGATTTACGTGAAAGTACCGCCGAGCTCTTCGTGTTCCGATTTTTAACCCGCGCGTAAAAACCTGTTGTTCCCATACTTGGGCATTAAGCCGTTTTTCGTGCCTCGGTCAACCACTCGTAAAACATCGAAATGTGTGCTGTTACTTCTTACTCGATATTAAACTTCCTCAGGATTACTAACGGCTGAAAAAATACTACCAAGGTAATGGTAACGTAGATCAAGGCAGACCTTGAAATCGAAGAGTTAAACGATCCTGGAATGTAAAGCAGTGCCTTTAAAGGTCCGCCTATCGAACCTCAATCTTATTCTAGTCTCGTATTCGTGCCAGGAGTCATAAAAATTCCGATAATAATCAGCGCATCCACGGTTTTCCAAAGGATGTACGTGGAATCGAGAAAATCCACCGCGAAATATAAATAAGCTCATAACGTACCTTATGGTTATTAGCACGTGGCGTGTATTCTGGGTCAATTACGACCGCGAGCAATTTCGAAAATTCGATAAGGAGGCGGAGCAAGGACGCGTATGGCGTAAATAACGAAAGGTACGATGAAAGCTGCTCGTAAAGTAGATAAAAGCTAGATCGCGGAGGAACGTAGCTTGCAATGCCGTTCAATCAGCACAATTATGCATACGCTATGTGCGCCACATATTCTCGTTGGCGGAGCAAGGTGCAATTACGATTACGGTTACGATAGCTGTTAGTAACAGGACGATAACTCGGCAAAGGACACGTTTGTGTCGTGATATCACGGTTTCGCTTGAAAATGTCAATGCCGGAATATTTTGATGATGATCATCGTCTCTTTTTCACATTTTTCATCCAGGAAGAATATTGATCAATATTCGTACACGAGAGTGGTAATACTTCGTAATGAATGACGCTCGAGGTTATGTTATTGCAGAAAATATATTTATGTACTTTACAAATAAAGATAATCGGAATAATCGTTAGCATTAATTTCTGCGTAAAAATACTTAGAGCTGATATTTGAAAAGCTTCGCAACGCAAGGTCGTAGTTATTTATTCCTTGCGCATAAAAACAAGAATTTTTAGAGCTCTTCGCATAGTCGAATTTATTTCTAATACATAGATGTATACTTATACTCGTTTCTAAAGAGGGACGAGCTGTTTTGAAAAAAAAAAAAAAAAAAAAGCGGAAGGAAAGTTCTACATATCACAGATATACGGATTTGTCGGGTAGCTTGAATTATTAACGGTATTCGAGGAATAGGATAGGAATTCCGAAAAATCGTGTTTGTAAACAGAGCAGTTTGTTTCGTAGAAATGTTGTTCTCTGTTTTTTCAAACAGTCGATCGCTTTCTTGAAGAATTCTCGGAATAATTAATTTGTTCCTCGACTCCTGAATTTAAGTAGAATAATACGATTGAGGTAACGATCAAGAGTAACGTTAGGATTAAAAATGAAAGTAAAACTGTTCGATATTCTTCTACAAACACCTTGAATGAACCAGTATCAAAAGACATTATATTTACGAATATTTGTATTTGTCGACTTGTGGCATTAAAATGGTCAACGAAGAAAAATTATGCAGTTAGTAAAGCCAGTGTTTTCTTACACCAAACAAAAGATATCGACTCGGCTTTGTTTAGATTCGTTTGGAACGGATAATGACCGGGTATAGAAGGTTGAGGGAAAAGAGTCGTGTATTCGGTGGAACTTTCAATTTATTGCTCGATAAAGTTCGATATTTTTATTTTCTTGCGGGGAATTGGCGACATGTCCATAAAAAAAATTTATTTCGTATAAATTATTCGTGCTTAAATATTGGGAGTGATTTTATGGAAAAGTATAGAAAAGTATGGAAAAGTATTTTGTGATAAAGTATGGAAACTTATTCAACGTAGGGCAAGGAGAAATCGGATTGTATTGACTAATACTCAGGATTAAGAAAATACAACAATGTCTTTGGAGAAACTCTGTATTTATCGCTGAGCAATGCTCAATTCTATGTACAATGTTCGTACTTAAAAACGATGTACAAGTCAATTTTACAAAGTTTCGCAGCCATCAGCTCGCTATTCCTCGCGATCTCGAGAACATACTTTGATCGCGAGAAATACCGATTGCCCGGGTCTCACCACGTGGAGGTTGCTGCGACAGAGACCCCCCACCCACCCTCCATTCCACGCACGCACTCATTCCTTAACTAAGCGCAACTCACTCATTCCGCCTTAGGAGAATACGCCGAGCATTCGATCCATTCCGTCGTTCATACAGTTTGCAAACGCGTTAGCAGTGACAAAACTCTGCAAAAAGAGGTGAGAAAAGAGAAAAGAGAAGAGGAAACCGCGACGCGACAAAGTCGTCCAAGAGCACCCAGGGGTCTTGACGAGCACCAGAACGGGCCCGACGGTGACCCTAGAGAGGCCACCAGGGAGTGGTAACCAGGCGAAGCGCACGTTGGGTCAGGCGTGACTAAACCAACCCTGCGACGCCACTCCCCTTACGGTGACCCTCCGTTGACCGCCGGGAGCACCGCTGACACCGACAAAACAGCCTGGGGCCACCCAGAGGAATTCGAGACTCTATGCTCCGACAAATGGAGCGCAAAGACGAGCGTGACTCGAAAGCTAAAGAGAATTGCACTGCTCACGTTTGAAACCTCTCGCATACCACGCCTTAAATTAGCACGAATCATCCCTCCATACCTTACTGCTAACCGCTTAATACTAGCGCCGCTCTTCGCTCTTCTTTCTTCTTTCTTCGCTCTTCTCTCTTCATTTTTAGATGTCAAAGCTGAAAGCTAGTAAGGGGGAAATTAGTGAAAGTTAGTTAAATGGGCAGGGGGGGCAAGGGGGGGGGGCGAGACACAGAAGAAAATACGATAAATGGCAAAAAGGAGGGATGTTGACACTTCGCTGGGAATGCGAGGAGTGACTTCTGCCGCTCCGCGCCGCCTTATATAACCTCGGGAGAATGAGCGCTGGTGTCGAGCCCTGAGATCGTTCAAAATTGAAAAATTTGATTTTCTCAACAGTCATCTTGCCCCGAGTCTTTGTTCTCGCATTACCCGACGTGTCATTTCCGAGAATTTTCTCGCGAGACTTCCGCGAATTCTCCTTTTTTTCACGCTCGCAATGCACACCGGTATATTCCACCATCTCTCGCAAATTAATTAACGATTAATTACGCGTCTTTCGATTTGATCGACCAGAAGAAAGATCGTACACGGTAATTCTCGAGTTTGGCTCGTTATTTATTAGCTTTTTATTTACGTGCGATTTGCAAAATGCTCGACAAAGTCGGCACGGGTGGTCAATAGATCCTGATCATGTCGTACTATTACGAAGAGTTCTGTATTTTTTCGCGTTTTACGCCGAAAATGAGCGAGGAGTCGAGGTCGACCGAGATCGATCGGTGCTTCTTTCTGTAAATTTTAACCATTTATGGGGCGTCGAGGCGTCCTCGAGGGCGACAACGATCCTGGAAATACGTCCTCGCGAGATTGCGAGCCCCGGAAAATCGCACGGCGCCGGAAAAATCTCGGTGGAGGAAGGAAATTTCAAGGAAAATATCGCATCGCCTGATCGATGGGACAGAAGCGTATCAATGAACAGAGGAGAGAAAGACGCCTTGGAAAGAACGCGATTCTGAGTGTACGCCTTTGGTACCCTTGTCATCCTCTTCCGTTCGACTTTTTTAATACGGGAAATTGATCCCGATGCGAGGGACGAATGGAAATTGCGAATACAGAATACGAATAGAAACTGCGAATACGGACGTGGAAGGAACCGAGTGATATGCAAAATCCAGAGATCAGTTATTTCGAAGATATATACCACTTTTCATTCAAAAGTTACGATCTTCGGAGGATTCGGAGGATTTCGCGTTAAATATTCTAGCTACACTAAATAGCGAATCTGGATAACGAAGGGTTGTTTACGCGAAAGCAGAAGTATCATCATTATGATTTATCACAAGTCATATTTCATGCTCCATTATACTTTCTCGGATATGATAATCATCTCGAATAACAGTCGCAAAAGTAATTTCGTCTCACTCGTTCCCACAAAAGTGCATCTTAATCCTCGAATATGTGGCGCAAATTGTGGGAGGAATTATTCTTTACGCGATCAAAGCGTTTCTCGAACGACCCTTTTTGTCGAATATTATTAGGTGCAAAACTGTACTTCCGCCGTGGCAAACGATATACGATGCTTTGAATCGTAAATGTGTAACTAGTTTTATGTAATAAAGTGTGCAATTTTGAAAAAAAAAAAAAAGAAGGGGAAGGAAAGTTACACATATAATAGATATACGGATTTGTCGGGTACGTTGAATTATTAGCGGTATTCGAGGAATAGGATAGGAATTCCGAAAAATCGTGTTTGTAAACAGAGCAGTTTGTTTCGTAGAAATGTTGTTCTCTGTTTTTTCAAACAGTCGACCGCTTTCTTGAAGAATTCTCGGAATAATTAATTTGTTCCTCGACTCCTGAATTTAAGTAGAATAATACGATTGAGGTAACGATCAAGAGTAACGTTAGGATTAAAAATGAAAATAAAATAATTGTTCGATATTCTTCTACAAACACCTTGAATGAACCAGTATCAAAAGACATTATATTTACGAATATTCGTATTTGTCGACTTCTGGCATTAAAATGGTCAACGAAGAAAAATTATGCAGTTAGTAAAGCCAGTGTTTTCTTACACCAAACAAAAGATATCGACTCGACTTTGTTTAGATTCGTTTGGAACGAATAATGACCGGGTATAGAAGGTTGAGGGAAAAGAGTCGTGTATTCGGTGGAACTTTCAATTTATTGCTCGATAAAGTTCGATATTTTTATTTTCTTGCGGGGAATTGGCGACATGTCCATAAAAAAAGAATGTATTTCGTATCAATTATTCGTGCTTAAATATTGGGAGTGATTTTATGGAAAAATATGGAAAAGTATGGAAAAGTATTTTGTGATAAAGTATGGAAACTTATTTCTAAGGAAACTTATTCAACGTAGGGCAAGGAGAAATCGGATTGTATTGATCAATACTCAGGATTAAGAAGATACAACTATGTCTTTGGAGAAACTCTGTATTTATCGCTGAGCAATGCTCAATTCTATGTACAATGTTCGTACTTAAAAACGATGTACAAGTCAATTTTACAAAGTTTCGCAGCCATCAGCTCGCTATTCCTCGCGATCTCGAGAACATACTTTGATCGCGAGAAATACCGATTGCCCGGGTCTCACCACGTGGAGGTTGCTGCGACAGAGACCCCCCACCCACCCTCCATTCCACGCACGCACTCATTCCTTAACTAAGCGCAACTCACTCATTCCGCCTTAGGAGAATACGCCGAGCATTCGATCCATTCCGTCGTTCATACAGTTTGCAAACGCGTTAGCAGTGACAAAACTCTGCAAAAAGAGGTGAGAAAAGAGAAAAGAGAAGAGGAAACCGCGACGCGACAAATTCTTCCAAGAGCACCCAGGGGTCTTGACGAGCACCAGAACGGGCCCGACGGTGACCCTAGAGAGGCCACCAGGGAGTGGTAACCAGGCGAAGCGCACGTTGGGTCAGGCGTGACTAAACCAACCCTGCGACGCCACTCCCCTTACGGTGACCCTCCGTTGACCGCCGGGAGCACCGCTGACACCGACAAAACAGCCTGGGGCCACCCAGAGGAATTCGAGACTCTATGCTCCGACAAATGGAGCGCAAAGACGAGCGTGACTCGAAAGCTAAAGAGAATTGCACTGCTCACGTTTGAAACCTCTCGCATACCACGCCTTAAATTAGCACGAATCATCCCTCCATACCTTACTGCTAACCGCTTAATACTAGCGCCGCTCTTCGCTCTTCTTTCTTCTTTCTTCGCTCTTCTCTCTTCATTTTTAGATGTCAAAGCTGAAAGCTAGTAAGGGGGAAATTAGTGAAAGTTAGTTAAATGGGCAGGGGGGGCAAGGGGGAGGGGCGAGACACAGAAGAAAATACGATAAATGGCAAAAAGGAGGGATGTTGACACTTCGCTGGGAATGCGAGGAGTGACTTCTGCCGCTCCGCGCCGCCTTATATAACCTCGGGAGAATGAGCGCTGGTGTCGAGCCCTGAGATCGTTCAAAATTGAAAAATTTGATTTTCTCAACAGTCATCTTGCCCCGAGTCTTTGTTCTCGCATTACCCGACGTGTCATTTCCGAGAATTTTCTCGCGAGACTTCCGCGAATTCTCCTTTTTTTTCACCCTCGCGATGCACACCGGTATATTCCACCATCTCTCGCAAATTAATTAACGATTAATTACGCGTCTTTCGATTTGATCGACCAGAAGAAAGATCGTACTCGGTAATTCTCGAGTTTGGCTCGTTATTTATTAGCTTTTTATTTACGTGCGATTTGCAAAATGCTCGACAAAGTCGGCACGGGTGGTCAATAGATCCTGATCATGTCGTACTATTACGAAGAGTTCTGTATTTTTTCGCGTTTTACGCCGAAAATGAGCGAGGAGTCGAGGTCGACCGAGATCGATCGGTGCTTCTTTCTGTAAATTTTTACCATTTACGGGGCGTCGAGTCGTCCTCGAGGGCGACAACGATCCTGGAAATACGTCGTCGCGAGATTGCGAGCCCCGGAAAATCGCACCGCGCCGGAAAAATCTCGGTGGAGGAAGGAAATTTCAAGGAAAATATCGCATCGCCTGATCGATGGGACAGAAGCGTATCAATGAACAGAGGAGAGAAAGACGCCTTGGAAAGAACGCGATTCTGAGTGTACGCCTTTGGTACCCTTGTCATCCTCTTCCGTTCGACTTTTTTAATACGGGAAATTGATCCCGATGCGAGGGACGAATGGAAGTTGAGAATACAGAATACGAATAGAAATTGCGAATACGGACGTGGAAGGAACCGAGTGATATGCAACATCCAGAGATCAGTTATTTCGAAGATATATACCACTTTTTATTCAAAAGTTACGATCTTCGGAGGATTCGGCGGATTTCGCGTTAAATATTCTAGCTACACTAAATAGCGAATCTGGATAACGAAGGGTTGTTTACGCGAAAGCAGAAGCATCATCATTATGATTTATCACAAGTCATATTTCATGCTCCATTATACTTTCTCGGATATGATAATCATCTCGAATAACAGTCGCAAAAGTAATTTCGTCTCACTCGTTCCCACAAAATTGCATCTTGATCCTCGGATATGTGGCGCAAATAAGTTTATCCAAAGGCAGGGGCCATTCTTGTGGGAGGAATTATTCTTTACGCGATCAAAGCGTTTCTCGAACGACCGTCTTTGTCGAATATTATTAGGTGTAAAACTTTACTTCCGCCGTGGCAAACGATATACGATGCTTTGAATCGTAAATGTGTAACTAGTTTTATGTAATAAAGCGTGCAATTTTGAAAAAAAAAAAGAAGCGGAAGGAAAGTTATACATATAATAGATATACGGATTTGTCGGGTACGTTGAATTATTAGCGGTATTCGAGGAATAGGATAGGAATTCCGAAAAATCGTGCTTGTAAACAGAACAGTTTGTTTCGTAGAAATGTTGTTGTCTATTTTTCTGAAAAGTCGATCGCTTTCTTGAAGAATTCTTGGAAACGCAGGCTTCTGAGAAATAAAACGTTCGTTGAAAGATCGGTAATGTAAACAAACACCAGTAGTCGATTACTTAAGACAAATTTTTGGCAAAAATAGTGCTAACTTCTTGAATTTTTATTGCATAGTAAATCTTGAAGCGTGAAGATATTCTTTGAACTTCCGACATTATATGGACCATTTATTTTAAAAGTGGTGTAAGTCCATTTAAAAAAAAATGAGATATCACGTCATTTATCCTTAATTTAGTGTAAACTTTTTGTTTATGAATAATTAGCATTTAATACCTTAAAATATACCAACGCATTGTTTAATTTAATATTGGCCGATAAAAGAAATTGCGTATCCATTGATTATGAATGTGGTGTAAGTCCAATTTTGATCGACAGGTGGTAAGGTCAGTGGCTACTGTTTTTTTACCTTTGTACAATATACAAAACGCAATTAAAAAACCCATAAGAAGAAACACTAGTGGAGAAAAAGTAAATAAGTTGGAAATATATTGGATAAGATTTTGCAAAATGCACCGTATTCTATTTCACATTAAAAATACATGGTGGAGACAGAATTTAATACTTTGCATTTAAGAATTTAAGACTTAAAATACCTGCATATCGGGGAAAACCACCAAAATTTGAAAAAATCGCCCTGACGCCTTTGTATCACCTATTATATACGCAAAATATAAAAATATGGGGCAATTATTACTTTATGTATCTCTTGTATATCATTAATAATTCAAAACACAGCCTCGTGAAAAGCATGAAAAGAGAATACCAATATGTTTTATTAAGTCTAACAATATATAAATGTTATTAATGTTAAAATTAAAAAATACTACTCCTACTTTATTTCTTGTTATTATTTGTAAATAAAATTGGATTAATATCAAATATATTTTAAGTGATATTTCGTTTTTCAAAATCGAAGTTAAACGATTTTTACGATCGACTGATTTTGAAAGCGGTGTAAGTCTATTTGTAGCCCGTAAATATACATTACTTTAGTTAAATTCGCCTAAAACAAATTTATATAATCAAATTACATATTGATAAAATGGTAGAAACATTGCCACAATCGATTATATTGCCCCATATTTTTTAATTAACAAATGTGCCAATCTTTAATTTTCTCGAAACAAGAGAAAATGGACTTACACCACTTTCAAAATAAATGGTCCAAATATGTATCTTCCTTGAGATCGTCTTTTCATATAATCCACACGCGCTTCTTGGTAAACATGATCGCTGCGTAGAAAAGCACATGTTCTGCCGGACGAAACACC
Source organism: Ampulex compressa (assembly GCA_038496175.1). Lineage (NCBI taxonomy): Eukaryota > Metazoa > Arthropoda > Insecta > Hymenoptera > Ampulicidae > Ampulex > Ampulex compressa. The sequence goes on along the minus strand of JBCFXI010000087.1, from coordinate 215,880 downwards.
TCGAGAAAAATACGAGACGTCTAACGTGTTAGGAGTTTCGAGACGATCACGTTTCCTGCGCGCCATTTCGGTTTACGACTTTGAACGTGACGAGATGCCGAATTAATAGATTGGCCTACGCCGACATGGGTCTACGTTATTTCATATCCAGAGCCTGTTACGCGCGTTTCATTAGCATCAGAATTTATTATTCGGCCCCTCGATTTTTCTTCTTGACCTTAAACAGTCAGTAATTACAAGTATGATATTGTAAAGCAGTACTTTTTCTTTCCTCTCTCATTTCAACGACGAAATTCGTTTTGCATACTTGGTCATAGATTTTTGAAAATACATTAACCTCTTGACATACAATCCCATCTTCTGAACAATACTAACAAAGTTGCATCCACAAATCGGTAAATCAGAAAGAAGCACATTGAAAGCAGTATTCAGTATAGCAGTGATCTCCCACAGCGAATGTCATATTAGACAATTGAGTTTAGCAAAAATTATACATTAATCTGATTAAATGTTATATAACAATAAAAATTTCAAAATAAAACGTTTTGTTTCTTAGCTCACACATAACAGTTCGGTTCAGCCAAATTAAATAGTATTTTTCGAACGTGTCAAATTTCAATTTATTTTTAGGTTAAGGGGTTAAAGCTGTCGCTTGAGCAACGTATTCTTTGCCATCCATTATTGGTGTTCTTATCGAGGGTTATTTAAAATTTCAAAGTGTAACTTTAATACAAGCTGCAACAGGAATCGGTAGGCGTGAAGCAGATAAAACGTCATGGACCGCGAAGGGTTACGGACACCTGACAATTCCTGCAGGCCACAAATCGATTCCTCGAGGCGAGCTGGTCCCGATTTTGCGTTCGATCGATTTTGCTCGGATTACGCAAAAGGCAGGTCGCCATCTCGCGCGTCTGGCAACTCGAAAACGAAACATGTATGCGTGTATACATGGATACGTATACACATACACACACGCGAGTACAAGAAGGCAGAGGCAAAATGCGGCACCTATCCTTTAAAGTGCCGCTGCTTGCGCAACCGTCTCTCTTCGTACCGGCGCACGTAACGTTATGTAATTACCTGGCAAAAGGGAGAAAGGGGAGAGAGAAAAATGCGATCGAAGGCGAAGGTGGTATCCGAGGCCCATCGCGCAGGATGCCTTCCGAGAAATCCTCATTTTTCCTACCACCTGACGATGCCGAAGCCTCTTCTAGAAATGTTACTCAGTCAGAAAAGTCCGTATTCTTTCCTTCGAGCCTTGCCACATTTTCAAACCAGATCCTGTTACGATTCTGGTACGCTCGTTAATCCCGTCCCAGCCGCGACGGTGTCTGGAGATCGAGTCGACTCGGATTTTTCAAGCGAGATTGCGTAAACGAAGGCAAAAACCAGATATATCGATATCCTCGGAAAAGGAATGCTCGCGGTTTTATTATCGATCATATGTGCCCCGGCGCGCTCGAAAAAATAGGAATTCAAGGAACGATCGCACTGTCATACGTCCTTACTCCACTTGCTATCCTATAATTTCCTTGCAGTTAGTCGCAGACAAACAGAACGTCACGCGAATTATCCTGCTTTTACAAAACTCGGTGTATAATACTTTTGCAAGGAAATAATATAAAAAGTTGGTAGACTTGGTAGAGCAGTGGCCAGAAAGCGAAAGGTCCCGGGTTCGATTCCTGGTCCAGCTACGCGAATTTATTTTACGATTGCCTACATATGAGATAATTATTAACATCCAATCAATCTTTTCGAGACTTGTCGCTAATAGACTTAATATTTATAACAATAATATTTGTATTATTATTGCATGGCCTAAGATCACTAATAAAATGTATATTCTCATTTGTATGACCACCGAGAAAGTTCCTTGAAAAACGGGAACAAATAAATATGTAGAGAAAAGAAAAGAAGTTGAAGTTTTTCCAAGGCATTGGCGGCATTCCAGTGCCCAGCCGTAAAATTCTGATCTAGGATTCTCTCAAATCGATGGGCTCGTACGGCCTCGTAAACACGGGCCCCGCCATCGACATCGGCGCTCGTCCTTCTCTTTAACGATTTACGAGCTTAAACGTACCGACTCGTTGGATCGACTCGATCGAATGCAGACGCGGTCGCGGCCGGTGTCACACGATACTCCTTACTTGGGCTTATTTATCGCGCCGCATGCCTACGCGCGTGTGGCTATCTTTCCTCCTTCGTTCGAATTTCCCCTCTCGCACCGCGCCTTCCGGACCCGGCCAATGCAATCTACCGATCCGGATTATACGATTTAACGCGCCGTCATCGAGTTCTCGTCGAACCTACGCTCGAGTTTAATCGAGAGGGGCAAGTGGACTATTTGGAAAATATGAAGGCACCAAAACTGAAGGGAGGGAAAAATTATTGTGTTTGTAAAATTATTATTATATTATATTATTATATCTTTATTATAAAAATTGCGAATAAAAAGGTCATATTGTTTGAAGAAGTGACTGTAATACTGTACTAAAAAGCAAAGAGGGTTGGATCTAGAAGTAGAAATATATTTATACGATTTTCTTCTTCGAAAAAGTATATTCTTTTAAGAGGTATAAGAGCATAATATATTACGAGGATTATTTTGCTGAGAGTTGGTTTTATACCAATTAAAAAATGGCTTATACGATGATGTAATGGGCGGCGAAGATTATTTTTGTCCAAAGCGACGGAACAGCTGGATTGGTCCTTCGCGTGCGTTCCTAATCCCATTGATATTGCCCCGGGGTGTACAGATCCTCGATCCGCCTCGAGCACGGAGGCCAGTCGATCGATTTCCGATAAATACCGAGCGGCGATGCGGCTTGAATTATCGCGGCTGTCGCTTTCGTTTCTCGCGCAGGCCTTTTAACCCGCCGAGCCGAGGGAGCTCGAGCCCGGTTGACTCTTCATTCAAGAATCCCAATGTGTTAGATAGGAGAATGTAATTGGAAACAATGGTTTGATAATCGCGTTTGCAGAGGAGGAAGTTAATGCGTTATGCCTGCATTTACTTTCACCGCACGCTCGCTGGATCTCACTCTTTTCCTTTTTTCCTCTTTTCACTTCTTGTCCTCCGTGCCTTATCGAATAGATCGGTATCTCATTTATCGTCAGCGAATCATTCGATTAACGCGGTTACATTGCGCAGTTCAACGCACCATCGCATGCTGAAACTCGCGGAGAAAACTCTTGTCATTCGCTGGCCACTTTCGGATTTTTCAAGAAACAATACACCAGATGTCTTCTAGCTTTCATGCTGAAACGGTTCAGGTGCCAGCTCCCAATCCGAGCGACTAAACGAGAACAGTACTTTATCGATAATTATTTCGCCATGTCTCGCGTTCATAATGTCGGTTATATTCAGGAACAATATCGCGCCAAATTCAAAACTCGTTACGAAACGCGCCTATACCTGGGAACGAGCTATGAGAATACACGCATCCTCGCCTGCGCGAAGAAACTGCGCATTGACAGCTGACCGTTCCTTTATCGGCGTTTAAAACACAGGTTCCAGCTCTGTCCGTCCAGTGCTGGGTCAGTGAACCAGCGGCTAGCCGGTGATTAATGGTGGCTCGATTACTTTATTGCATAAATATCCTAATTAGGCAGCGCGTTGCACGGTTAATTTGACTTTTCGTCGGTACATCCTTCATGCTCGGCTATCTTATTACGTCGATTGCGCTCTGGGTATGCCGTACCGTTACGTAGATACTTTTAATCGTATTCACGGACGGATTAACCAGGATCCGATCGTTGCAACGCCCACCTCATTATCCTCCCTACTTCTCCTCCTTTATTAATCATAGAAGTCGGTCGGATCGTCAATAAGACGCGGATGAAATCGTTAAGCGAGCAAGGAGTATCGGTATGCACTTTTTTTTTCTCGCAATTTATCCTCGCAAATTCGATTTAATCCCCGATCGATTCAGCATTAGAGGAGTGTACGCCTCGACGAAATCGCCGATCGATTACCCCGGGCTATCGATTCATTTCAAGTCGATTTACAGCGGGCAAGACGGCTGAGCCGGAATGGAGATCGGCGATTTCGAAAAGTGGCGCGCGTCGAGTGAAATTGGTATACCCGAGGTGATTCCACGATTTTCTATATTCAGCCACCGTGTATCGCCTATGATTTGTTCGGCGGAAACTCATGATCGAGCGGTGAGATCGAATCGGTCGTGAAATTCTGCGGCCACAGGCCGATCCGAGTTTCTATTTACCGCGAGCATCCGTGGGGCCCCTGGAAAAGGGAATAAATTAATCCGAATCGGAAGAATCGTCGAGGATAAATTACGAGTGGACGTAGAAGATCAAAGTTCAATGGAACGAACATCAGAATGCGTGGAACAAAGTACAACGATATATGTTGTACAGAGACTACGGAGCGACCGTTACCTCTATAATAATAATCTGTTGCTCGCGCTGTCCGACATGTCTAATGTAACGTCGTTACAATAATCTCAATATCGATACGATCTTACGACGGTTGCCACGAGCATTGTAAGCGCTATCGGGAATAACCATCAGCCCTTCTTTCGTGAAGCTCCTCTTCACGGGGATCGGAAGATGCTGTTCCTGGAAGCAGAGTCGGGCCACCGTTATCTTTCGTGTTTAAAACTGAAAAAGCTAAACTTCCGCGAGGCGCTCTTAAAGGCGCTCGGCCGAGCGCCAAAGGAAACAAGGGAGAAAGGCAGAAAATCGAGAAAGTTTGGTCTGAAAGCATCTTAAGCATGCATCTCGTACGACTCTTTGGAGCCACTGTGGTGTAATGAATAAAGAATTAGACTTCCATGGGGAAGATCGAGGTTCAAATGTTGTCCAGCACATGTGGAGAATGTCCCATGCGACGTGCCTACTGTAACGAAGTTAGCACGATGTGTATTAAATAAACGTCGACATCTTTCCACGCTTATTGAGCTACATATCGTTCAATTTGAATCATCATCTTATCGTGGGATCTAACCTATCCGGCACACTTCACAACTCTTCACTACAAAATTGCTTACTAACTCTGAGTTGACATTATAACGATAAAAATAGGCGAAAGCACAGGTCGGTCGGACCCCGGAAAAATTCCACAATTTTTTCACATCAAAAATTAAAGAGGAACTTATTCTTACCAATTATAAAAATCGTAAGACATACTTTAGAAGCCAATTCTTATGGCGTGGCGCGATGCACTCCGCCCGGCTTGAACGAAAATTTAAAAAATAGTAACGAAAAATCTGTTCAACAAGGGAACGTATTAAATTATCAGTAGCGAGCATCAATACCAATTCTGATATATACAGCTGTGCGTAATCTCCTATTAACACATAATTATCAAGACCAAGGCGTGGAAAGAGATCGGAGCGTCGTATGGCTAAGAAGAAAAAAACCCAAAGAAACGAGGAAGTACGAAGCATCACCTTGAGTCTCGTCCACGCGTGCCGTATCTTTTACGAGGACTCTTTGGGCCGTTCTTTGGAGAGGTCAGGTTCGTGGCACTGTCCTCATCCGTCTGTCTCGCTGTCCGTCTGTCCGTCTGCGCGTATCAACGGTTCTGCCCTGGCACTCTTAAGGCCACCTCACGGCCCGTGAGGAGGGACGACGACGACGACGACGACGATCGGATTTACATACAACGGCTGAGAAAAAGGCAGGAAAAAAAGGGAGAGGAGGAGGCCGCGAGCGGAATACGAAATCGAGGGAAGCCTTTGGAATCACAAAGTGGAGAGTTGGCAGCGCGCACGGCCGGCTTTTAGGCGGCGATACTGATAAATGGAATTCGTAGAAGCGAAAGTGATCATCGGCCGGGATAATTATGCAGAGTTTATTCGTAAAGGACGGAGTTCTATCGGCCTTTGAGATACTGTTATTTCGACGGTATATTTGGTATTAATGAACGTACCGTTGGGACAATTCTAAATTAGGGTGTATAATAGAAAAATTGATATTCAAACTCGTAGGTCCATTTTTTATGTCGTATATACTCCGCGGATCATTTAAATTTCCCTAGAGAAGGTGATACTTTTGATTAATTAACTCGAGTGACCGATAATCGTAATTGTAAAAAAATTATCGTAGGACTGGACATAGTGTACCGTTCGGGATCGTCATAATAAATTGCAGTTCGGATAAAAATCTCGCGAAATAGTGGATACTATATTGTTTAATTATCGCCTCGGAATTTTTGCTGATTGCACAAAGTGATTTTTAACTTCATATCGGGTAATCAGGTGGCGTCGAGAGGAGGATTATCTGAAGAGTATACACGCGAAATAATCGCCTGGCTCGATCAACAGGAAACAGGTTTGCCTATCTTATTACGATTATGCTACCCGCGTTTGCAATGCCTCTTATATCTTTTAAAAGAAACGAGGGATTTTTTATGCGACAACTTCTTTTTCCTTAATGACGCTTGTAACGGTACGAGTCCGGAACAACCATGAAGGCGGTATACTTTCGTATCTAGTGGACGCGTCGTGCGACTTTAAATGCGCCATGGATCCTGCATGGGACAGAACAATGTGCCAAAGCCATAAAAAATACCAAAGATCTACCAAAGTCTAATTTTAATATAAATATGTAGTAAAGTGTGATTAATATAAATATAACGACCCTTGAAAAAAAAGTAATATGCAAGAGAACTTTTCAAACTAGCTTTATGCACGTTATATTAAAATAAAGAAACTGCTTGACACGCGCCAATACTGAAGTAGGGTCTAAAAATCCTGCGTTTTTGAAACCGCGTGCATGTTGACATATTGGAGGCCGAGGATTAATGATTGCGACGGAACGATCGAAGGAAAACAAAACCTGCTCTTTCTGCGGTAAAACGAAAGCTACGGTGCGCTATCACCCGGTGTTTCTTATACATATTTCTTGCATACTGTCCGAGGAAAGTTATTAGCGATAAATACACCGCGCCGTGGCTTTAAGGCGACACGGTACGCATTAGGTAATCGAAAAGTCACTTGACCACCGTGCAAATAACATTATATTCCGATGAGCACTAAAAACACGAAAGCGAAGAAATTTCTTTATTTACACCACTGCACTTGCGGAAGATTTAATCTTTGTAGGGGGCACGCGTTGGATTGTTCTCACTAATACCGTGTCGATCATCGTGTAATCGATGGCCTGTAATTCATTTAGTACACGGATTTATGCCAATTTACCTCCAGATGTATTACCAATCAAACACTTTAGTGTAAATATAATAACATAGCGTATAGAGATAATAAATTACAAATACAGTTACTCGCGTCGTACTGGGAACTCTTGATCCGATTTCATTTTTCAATGTTTCCCACTTGCTTGTACAAACACATGCGGCACAAGGTGATATTAAAATTTTTTCTCTCGTTACCCTGTTATTTCGCGAATTAGTTGGTACGGAGCGTGGCCGCTAAAAATTACGGTTGGTTGATCCAGGGCAGTTCGAGAAATCACGGTGGCTTACGTTGTAATTTGTCGCAGCACCTTGAGCGCTCCAGCCGTGGCCTCTGAGTCTCTCGAGCGGTTTGAGGGAAAGCAGGAGGAAGAAAACAAAGAGAAGGCGTTAGAAAACGGATTTCTGGGAAGACAAGGTGGCCACAGGTTGTATTTATGCGCGCCATGAAAATCCCGATGTTTTCTCTTTTCGCGGTTAGCTCGGCGGAGCCCGATGCACTGTCGAATGCTGGCCGATCGAAGCATCGGACAATGGATTTGCACGTGCACGACGCCGACCAAATCTTGATCCTGATATATCTGACAGTGCCGAACGGCGAAGAAAATTAACTCGTTCGAGTGAAAGGATTGTGTTAGCTACGGTCAGCCGTAGCGCATGCTGCAAAAAAAGAAACTTCCTCCGCAGACTTGGAATGTTGTCCTTCCTAAACATCCGCCATCTTGGATTTCCTATCTTTTTCCAACGCGCAGGGTCGACATTGTTATCCCTCAATATTATATGCAACCGTCCGCCATCTTGGATTTCCTAACCCTTTTCGATGCTGGCTCGACATTGTTATCCGTCAACATTATACGCAAACGATCTTCGTGAGAACTGTTGTACGGCTCTGAGCAAAATCCCAAGCACCGTTCGATCGGAAATATTCCACGGTCTTAAGAGCAATTTGCTTTTTATGCTCCACTTTACGCGATGTAATCGATGTTTACGTCATTTCCCGCATTTTGCTCGCATTTTCCGCCATGTTGCCTGTGGCTATTGGCATCTTGCACCGGCCCGTTAAGAATCGTATTTGGCGGCTTTCGTGCATACTGGGGAGTAGGCCGTTTCCTTTAACACGACCGGTATTACCTTCGAGTGAGGCACGCCAAATTCCCAGATGTCCTAAATGGAATCGCAAAACTCGTTTCGATGGCGTTCCGTGCCGCTCGACTGTTAACGGTGGATCTAATCCGAGGGCCTACTTTAAAGAGCTCCTTTCGGCCATTAGCCCACATTCGATTTTATTCTCTCCCGCGGAAAGATCGAGATCTCGACGATTCTAAGACGCTTGACCATATTTGGCGATTACTGAGAGAAACGAAGATCGTCATTGCTCACTTTTCTACTCTCTCTCCTGGGTAACAATAAGTGGATACCACGGCTGTAGAATTTTATCCTGGATTCCCATTTTCATGGAGTTGACTCAAGTCTAAGGCGATGATTCGAGACTGAAGCTGACGAGGAGAAAGTTGTGGAGATAAAACGTTGGTTGGTCTTATCTACAAGTGAAATTGGTGTTATACGATAGACACATCGCAGTCCCTTGCGTAAGGCTTAAAATCAGAGTTTGAAGGGAATCTCCGATGCGCCTTTGTCGCATCCTTATATATCGATGTCGATGCAATTTCTCTGCTACCAGAAACAGCATTATGCACGAGACGAAATGCGGGAATTAGGTCCTCATTAAAGTACTCCATATAAAGCCACCGTGTCGTTTCCTATGTATAAAGGAACTTCGGTCCTGAATGTCGAGCAGGTAAAGCCAAGTTGGACCCGTACCGCTTTGCAAGTACAACTGTGAAATATTGAGTTATTTTGATGCTGCTTTAATATTGCCGCAATAAATGTATGTGTGTCTTTAAACCGGTGAAAAAAAAAGAAGTGATAAATGCGGCTGAAAATTATGTCGGGTATAAAATTTGGTCTTCGTGCACTTAATGGACAGCCGTGACTGGTAATAAAAATAATCTGGCCAAATCAAAGGCGGCAATGGCCACCGTGAGAATCGGCGTACGTTTTAGAGTGCAATTTTCATGCATCGTTAACGAGAAGACCTCTTTCACCCGTGGAATACGAAATACGTTTCTACGAGGCTTAACTTCCATTGCGTGTACGGAGAAAAGAAGCGTATGTTTGAACGCGAAACACGCGTATAAACGTTCGTTTTTCTAGCCGAACATGGGACTCGGTGCACACGCACGTCCGCACGGCGCGTAAGGAACGCATGTATACACGTGCAAGCGCAGAATACACGAACCCATTGTTCCTCCATCAAACAAGGAAACCCATCCGTCCGTGAAAGTGGATTTGACAACAAAAACCACGATTAAACATCGCCAGAGGGGTCGAAATAATCGGCCATGTTAATTCCACGCACACCGAAAAACCTATAAATCTATTCCACGAGACGGCAATATCTTTTTCTTCGCGTTCTAATAATTATCGGATTACACTTCGATTATCCGTTAAACCTAGAATTAAGGTCGCACGCCTTCACCAATGTGAACTTGCTTGCTTCATAACCCCTCGTTAATCCTTATCCGAGCTCGAGACTTCCCTCGGAAGGGAGATTTTGTCATTAATCTCATTAAACCAAAGATCGTATCGGGAAAAATGAAGCTATGCCGCAGCCTCGAGGATTTTTGCACGGGTGTGCACGCGAAATTGTCGGCTGCGTGGCAAAAGTGCCCCTTGTTTTTCGCGAGATACGATCGTCGTCGGTCCCGTGCGTGCATCCTCCCGCAAATTACATAAGGCCAGAGATAAGGGAGACAGGAACACGTAAGTCCGTTCCATAGCTCCAGGCCTCGACCTTCCTAAATTCCAGCGCATCCCGTTAACTCTCCACCTGTCCAAAGAACCCGCTGGATAACTATTGACCACTTTCCGGTCGGCCTCCCGCGCACCGCAAGGTACATCTGCGAAATCGAATCGCTTCCAAGGCTTATGAATGGAAATAATGGGCCGCGGTTTGGCTTTGTCAAACAAACAAGACGACGAACGCTTCTCGTCAAAGCCACCGGGAGCCTTCAGATCTTCGAAAGTGTGCAGGAAATACTTGAGGGACAGCGAACTATACGTTTCATGTAAATTTTCGTCCTTCTGCAAACAAGCATCGTATATACATATTTGTGTTTGTACATGGAAATGAATGGGGTACCTGGAGGTTTGGAATTTAGTGGCAACGCAACTTTTCCTTGCGCTACTACGATTCTGTTATTAACCATGGCTCTGTAATACTATTTGTATATAAACGATTATTATATGGATTTCGGTTATCGTGAAATTTCTTGCTTGGATATCCTCTATTTTTTAACATTAGGTGTACAATCTTGCTTCTGCTGGTTTTTCCCGAAATTCCAGGGTTTATCGCAAATAACTGGTTATGCGTTTATGGTTCAAAGTATGGTCCATCGTAGGAAAACGGGGGAAGCAAAGTTGTATATCTAACAGCTCTCCGATGCATTGCGCGGAGGTAGACGGGGCGGAGATAGGATCTTGGTTTTGTTACAATAGGCGAGATTATGCAATGTGATATCGGTTTTAATCGGGCAGCGAAATCTCCTGTGACATTGCATAAAAGTGGAATTATGCATTTGACCGCGAGTCCGAATGAATTCGTGTTTGTGGGTAACACACTGTGCTGTGGAAGACGAATGGTGTATCGTGGCGAATTGCAAGGTGTACATTGCCAGCTCATTAATGCGTTCTTTTGTACAAGCTGCGTGTACATTAAGTTGCATGACAGATAGCCTGTCGAACGCACATTGCATCGTCATACCTCTCCTGTGTCGTTCGTGCGTGACGATGTTACCAAAGGAGAAATGGCTCGGAACAGGTTTGATATTTTCTAAAAGACATTCGGCCGATCTTTCTATATGATTATGGCATGCGCTCTTCCATATATATATTTTATATATATATATATATATATATATGCGCTTTAAAAACAAATTTAAAATCGAATAAAACTTTTGTTAACATCGCCGCTCCGTTTTTTTTTTTCACGAAACGATTTACAGCCCGTCGCCTGACGGAGTTTTATGCCTCTAGATCCTTTTACTGGCGCGCGAGTCCATACGATACCATATTATTTCAGATCGAACGTCGTAAATCCAGCCGGCACTGCGCAAGGGCCATCACGAGATAGGTCCTCGAACCGATGGAAATTCTCTTCCACCGCGATGCAACGACTGGCGCGTCCAAGGGACCCAACATTTTGTTCCATTTCCACCTCGATTCCGCGTAATCCCGTCGTAACTTAATCCTGGAACAGCTCTGCAGCCGGTTGCTCGGAATGCCGGTCGTGCCGTTAATTTCGGATTTTCTTCCCCAAGGAAAATATAATCGCTCGCTTATGGAGATTTCATTCCAGCTCGCATTATAACCGCGGATATTTCATCCTCTAGGCGTGGATTCCACGGCCTCCTTCCTCTTCGCCATCCGCCACTTCTTCCCCGCGTTTCCTACGATTTATTCCTAATGGAGGCAGATGCTGGCGAGGCGGCGATCCTTTTTCTTCGATCTTTCCCCACAAATTCCAGGGAATCGATTCGTACCGCGCCAACTGTGCGCGTTTTTTACCCTCTTTTTTAGTTTCACCCTCTCCGCACCGCGCTCGAGTTCTTTTCCCGCAACTTCCAGGTAAACAGGCCGATCCTCGTAGTCCTGCCAGGCTGGGCGAGGAAGGATAATTGGGGAGTCGAGGACCCGCGATTACCTATTGCGCCTTGTTTTTTTTCCTTCCTTTTTTTGCTTTATTATCCGCTTGGAAGGAAGACGCGGTGGTTGCTTCGTTATTTACGATTTGCTTCGTCGAGGGGTTGACTCTTTGGTGGAACGTTCTGGAATTTCGGGGAGTACAAAGTGTCGATGTCCCTCTGAGGGAGCGTTTTGGATGATTGTATCGAGTTTTGTGTCGATTGAATCGAATGCTTGATGGACCATTACGAGAAATGCTGTGTTGGTGTATTCCGTGCTTCGAGTCGGACGTTATTGGCGGTATCTTTGTATTCGTCGAGTCTTACGCTAAGAGCATTCGCATTAACGCTCGAGATTTCGCAAAGTGAGAAGTTGGGATCTACGTCGAACGCAAGTAGGATAAAGTGAAGTAGAGACATAACAAGAAAGGCAAACGTTTATTTTATCGCTAAGCGGAGCCAACGGCCTGCCACAACCTCTTTATCCTCTGAAACGTGTGAAAATACAGAATATAAAGGAAAAGTGTGCCGGCGCGTCTCCGATAATGTCAATTAGTTTGCATGATTCACTCAAAACATCTAATGATCGAATCTTATTTCTCGATGCTGCGAAGAGGAATTTTACGAAAAAAGCGCAAAAAAGAACGTGACATCGTTATCGTGTCAATGCGCTAGCGACGGAAATGTGTCGCTTCTAATATTGAAATTCTCGAGACTTGTAATACCCAAATAACATTTAGGAACAAACTTAACTCTTAAACCATTTACTAACTATTAACTATAAACTACTTAACTATTACTTAATTTAACCATTAAACATACAATACACGTTTTGTATTATCCATATCCAAGTGAAATGCGTGTAAACCCAAAACACAAAAATTCTCTCTAATTCCAAAATATGTGCGCGTATATGCGTATATTTTTAAAACGCAAAGCGATTTTACAAAAAAATCCCAACTCGACATTTTCGAGTTGCCGCCAGTTCTATAACACATATCAGCTCCTTTCACATAAAAGGTTCGATTTTAATAATAAAACCCCGCTTAAAAGCGAGACATTTGACACGTAACAATCCGTCTCGAACAAGGGTTGCAGGTGGATTGCGTTACGGTTCACCGGGGTCTTTCCATCGGCACTTTCAATTTCCACGTTCCGTGGCGTAATAAAAGGAATCCAAGAAGAAACGTAGCCCCATACGCACCGGTGTCTCATTACCGCAATGTTGTCCGTCGGTGCCTCGTGGTGGAAAACGTGCGCACCTGGAATCTGGTTGGCGCACCGAGCGCCGGTTGCGTGCGATTCCAGCGGAGGCGCTGAAAATCACGTGCGCAAACACGCGGTGTCGTCTTATACTGAACTTTCTTCATCGGCGATCGCGAATTAAGCGGGAGCGAGTGGGCGAGTAATATCGGCCGTAAATCATCCTTCGAGAGGCAACGAACTCCTTTGGCACCGACTGCAAACACCGTCGGGCCGATTTTTCGCCTCGATTGATTTCATCGATCCGCCCGCCCATTAATTACGCTGGCCTACGCTCAAAATCTAGCCGAGTTGAAAATAATTCATTCCTACTCATTTCGATGTGGAAGAAACGAATACGTCGTTTAAAACGTTTACTTAGCTCTCGTTCCCTTGAAAAGTAGGAATTCGTTTTATGATGGAGGGACATTTTTGCGACATTGGTTATTTTTTTATTGCTAGAAATAAAGGCTGGTAACACTGAGTATGTCATATTTTATCCCTAGAGGAAGTTATTTTCTTTACATAAGTGTCCTTTGTCGTGCTTAGAGAAGGCATCCGTTCTTCTGTCTCGATAATTTTCTATGTTTATCCAAGAGCTAACAAAGAAATTCTGGTATGACGTTCTTGTTCTTCGACCTCAATTTGGTTGGAATTGACTATTTTTGCAGAGAATAGAGACAACTTTAATTTCTTTACGGTGTGATTATCCGACGGAGGGGACAATTCTGGAAGTCGTTGAAGCACGATTTTATTTCTGCGAGCGCAAAAGAGATCTCTTTGCGATCGACGAAGGCACGGAGGCGTGATTCGCTGCTCAACTAGCGGGAGATATGATTAAATAAAAAGAATTGCTTTGTTATTTAATCGCTGGCCGCGGGCCAGACTCGGTTGCGCAACGGCTCCACGGTTTCTCGGGACGTCCAATAATTTGTCCGGCGGGACAAATCGATGGACGTGTTTTAAGATAACGGGAGAAAGCTATCTGCGGCTCCAGTAGCAAAGGCCGCGGCGTATGAAAATTATTTCTGCGATTAGTGCACGCCAGATTTCAGAGGACGGCGTCAAAGTTCAAAAGTGGCTTTGCTGAAACGCGAATTGTTCCTGCATTTAATCCCCTTTCAACCCAAATACACAAGTTAAAACGGATTTCTCAAATCGTGGATCGTATTTCGCAATTCCACGCAAACGATAAATATCGATATCCGTGTCTGCGCATAAGAATCTCAGCGTTTCTCTAAGGATTCGTTTGAATATTCAGTTTGGCGCCGAGGCATCGAGGAGGTTGTTTCGCAATAGGATAATTTTGGGAAAGTTAATCGATATTCTCGCCTCAAAACGGCCTTACCTACTTAACGACGCCCTCGAGGGCGAGCTTTATAAGGTGTGTATTCAGCGATTCGCGCACGTACCATACCGGCTAAGTGTATGTAATTAACGACGTCGGGTGTTGATCTCTGCTTACGTGCAATTGCCATTTGTAAATACGCGCGCGGCTCGCAATTACATAAGGACCTCACCTCGAGAGTCCGAATTATGTAACCGCGGGCCCCGACCCGAATCCTATCCTGTCCGTTATTCAAATACTCGCTGACGATTTTATTTGCGCCTCCCTGCTTTTCCTATTCTCGAACAGCGAATTCTACTGAAACCAGCATTTAATTCCAGAGCCAGGAATAACCGTGTTCATTCGCGTGTCGAGAGTCGAATAAAAAATTTGTCACGATTTGCATCATCGGTACGCTTCATCCGGAATCGCGCTGTATCGTTTTTTTTCTGAAAACGAGTAAAGGAGCAGAGCGCAATGATCGAACAAAACTTCGATCCATCGTCGACACGGTTTCCCCTCGCTTTGCATGACGCAATGATGGACAGCGGTCTTGCGAATTTTTCAGCCGCCTCGAAGATTATCCGCTAAATCGTTAACACACGCACAAAATATATTAACACATTGTATGCGGGCAATGTACTTTTACGATTTTATAGTCTCTCACTGCGACGCGGATCATGTAAATATACATTGCGTTATTGTAGTGTTTCTTCCCAGAAGATTTATCTGTCGAGTTACTCGGCCTTTTACTGAGTCACTTGATCTGCTGTCGAATTTCCAGCTTCAGAGCATACGAGTTATACAATTGTAAATGTCACACAATCGTAACCAGAACATACAATCGTAAATACGTTAAATTTATATTCGTAAATTATTCTTTTTGTTCAAATAATCATAGACTACATATATTAATGGGTAAAATAAAAAAGTTTTGTTGAGAAGAACGAAGTAGTTTGCGATTTATCGCGATTTAACTAAATGACCAAACACTCGCTGCACTCGCAATTCCGCGGCGAAGTATACCCGCATGCCAAGCGTTAAAAAATAGCGCGTGATGTAGCGAGTCGCCGATTCCTCATGAATCACCGCCGCGCCTGGGGAAGGGAAGATTATCCTCGAGGAAAAACTGGATGGCGCGGGAAGAGGAATCGCAGGCAGAAATTAAGAGGCCGATGAGTTTGACGGGCGGGAGGGGGGAAATCGCACGGTAGCGCATCGATAAATGGTAATCGATCTGCCGCGTTAATCCGCGCGGGAGAGAACTGCACGCCAGATTGGATTATAGGAAACGATCGGATAATTTTTGTCGGCCGGTTTCGCCTTGCAGGTATCGGCGTTTCGCTGTATCGCTTTACGCGTTCCAAAGGATGAACGCTGGGGGTCGTGGTATTCCTCGAATAGCCGTCTTCCTTCCCGTTACTAAGGCCATCTTAACTTTTGCATCTCGAAGCAGCGCGCACGTTCGTTTGCCCGTCACAAGCGGGGAAAGTAGGAGAGGATAAAAAAGATATATTGAACATCCTTTTTGTATCCGCGATTTATTGCTGTCGATGGTATACGAGCGGTCGGTTAGCAGTAATACGGCACGTCAATCGTAATGTCAGGAACCTCTGTCTGGTCCTGACGGAGAAAGAAGCGGAACTAGTCCCGGAAGATGTAGAAATCGACATAAGAGCCTGTCCACGATTCAGCGCGTGGCTCGTTCATCATTTTTTGCACCCAATATGTCGATCTTCGCGCGATCTCCAATGCTTCTTGTACCCGCGACGCCTCTCGTCATTGTAATGCGTAATATTACACGAAAGGACGCCTCTTATCCTTGAGACCCCGATGTTCCGTCCGTTCTCAAACACGAAGATTACAATGATAAAGCTGGCATTGACGAGTTACGTGCCGCGAGGACGAGAAAGCAATTTGTCTCGATGTTAAAGTTTACCTGCGGAAGCGCCGACGAATTATTCTCACGTCTGTGTATATAAAGTTCGGTCGGATTTACGGCTTTCGACACGAGCACACTGTGTACGCGAGGTTTCCCCGAGATTCTTCATGTAGTACGAGGACTTATGCTGACGCGCGTGCGCTCTACATCTGCAATATACGTACGCCTGTATTTGCTCTGAAGAGCGCGGAGCAAATACAGAGGAGTTTTATGCGGAAGAAAAGACTCTGGCAAGGGGCTTGGAAATTAATCGAGTATTACTTCCTTTTGCTTGCAGGAGCAGAGAGGAGAGGCCATCCAGAATGGTTCTAACCGTGACCGAAGATACGCCTGCGGACATGCTGGCCGGAAGCATGGAGCTTCTGGTCCAGCTACCTCGAGATCATAATCTCCACACGCAGAGGGTCACGGTGCAGAGAAGGTGATTTTCTATTCGTTTATCGCCCACAGATTCGATCCAGGAACTTAATAACTTGCAACTTAATAACTTAATAATCGAACTCTGCATACACGCGAACGAACCGCGCTAAGGCACGGGTACCAGTAGTTCACCATGTATGAGTAGTTGACCAGCTTTTAGAAAAAGGGAAAAAAATAAGGCTTTTATAAGTAAGGCTTGTTTGGAAAAAAAATGCAGCTGTTATGCCAAGTGTGTACGTATGTTACGTGAACTACGCGTAGTAACAGTGGACGACTAAGTTTATTACGGCAAGTAATATGCCTCTATATTGCTATTTCCTTAACGCTTCTGTTAGATACAGCTGCACGGTTGAAGATAAACGATATGAAAATGATTAACTTATTGTAGGAGCTTATATATTATTTAGTATAAGTGGTCAATTACTAGTTTTCTCATTTTTATACATAATCAACTTCTGAAAAAATGACACAAATTTTTAAATATCTTTTAAAAATCTGTATAACACCATTTTTTTTTAATTGGTCCCGTTACGTAATCTAGAAGGCTTAAAGAGCATCTTCACGCATCAGCATTCGCTATTTAATGACATAACAGCTGGCTACTTATTGTCCGTGCGAAAAATGTATCTTAACCAGTAAACTACTGGTACCATTATCTCAATCGTAAACCGAAGTTATCAGCCTAAGTATAGGAACGTGTAACATTTTCTCGCAGGTAACAAGGAGTAACGTCTTTCGATCGATCGAGAATATATTACCGCGCGACGTTGTGTACGCTTATGATTAATGAGGGATTATAATTTTTTTGGCGGCTGCGAGTAGGAAACGAGTGACAAATATTCCCGAGTTATTTGGCCGGCTAACTTTCGAAATGAGGAGCTGAGCAATGGTTCCCTTTAACGGGCGGACAGCATGGTTAGACTTCGCTCCTACATACCGCCACGATTTCTAATCCATGGGGATATTCTAAGAAATGCCAATGGAATCGCTCGAATGGCCGTTTGTAATTAAATCCTGCGAGGAAAAAAAGTCCCTCGACCTAACGGTCCGGAGGTATAGAAATAGAATTGATTAACCGCAGGAAAAATCGGCCGATTTCGGTTCGTTACGGTGGGCCTGGCCGATCGCGGGATCCTCTAATCGATCGAGAAATTGATCTAACGACTCGATTAGCGGATCAGTTTCCTGGATCCTGGAGCTCGATCGCTCGGCGTTGACCTTATTGCGCTGTAACACGTTTCGAGCCGCCACGGGTGTATAATTAACATTTTCTACTTTCTTCCAAATGACAGCTGCAATTTGCGACTTTTACGAGCAACCTCGTGCTTCTCCAAGTGTCCCCTACGCTCGCATACGTTTATTACGCCGGGCGGTTCCCGCTCCTTTTTATAATCTCGTTTGTCCTCGCGAGCCTTTTCAAGGCAACGTTTATAACGCATTCTTATATAACCTAAGAAAAACACGTCTACCACGTGTCCAGCTACACGGTCATCTCAATCGCGATCTTTTCGAATCTATCATAAACGATTTCTCGCCAGTTTGTAGTACACTTTTAACATTATATATTTAATCATATATATATATATCTTTAAGAAGATCTTTATCTCGACATTGCTCAAGGTTTTATCGGTTTATAGAAAAATCGAGATGCGATCTGGTATTCATTACGTTGCAAGGGTTCGAGTCTCCTCAAGATTTTGCGCCTCTCGTTGATAAGGCACGGCTTATTTTTCCCGGAGAGTTTTGTTGGATGTAATCAGAACTCTTTAGGTTACACGTAACCACCATCGCGGATGCATCCTGTGCGCCTGGGATCTCATTAAGGAATAATCCGGAATATCGCTTTTCAAGATGTGGTCGGATGCGCACGCATCGTACGCGGGCAGCCTCATTCATCTGCCATGAGTTAATTGCAAAGAACGGATATAATGATCGTGATTATCGTCCCCGCGGACTCGCCGCAATCGCTTACTTGATATTTAAATTTAATACATCGTTAAATTCCAACCGAGGTAATTTCTCGGCGTCCTCTCGTTGTTCGATCGGACTTCGGCTCCAGGCTATTCCGCGCGGCGCTGCTTTGGAAGATTGTGTCCCTTGCGAGTGCTTAATAGTCTCGCAAATCCGCCAGGGCGACCCTATTAATTTACCAAACCTTTGGAATATCAACCGGCACGCAATCGGGAGCGTGGTTAAACATATTTTCCACGCAATTACTGCTGGTTAAATGGATACTTATGCGGGACAAAAATAGCGGATGGAAATCATCCAATGAGAATATATTCGAGTATACGACTGTAAGCTTTTCTATATATACAAACTTTTTTTTTAAATAGTAGATCAGTTCCTCAAAAAACACGGGAAGCTTCTTTCTTCCGCGTTTTTTTTAGTAGTTTAGTTTTACTTTAGTAATTTCCTATAGTAATATGGGGTATGAAACGTGTGAAAAAAAGGAAAAGTGGTTTTCCTTTCATTCTATAGTTTAAAAATCGTGTAAAAAGACGAAGATGAACATAGTTAGTTCTAATGGTTGTTAAAGAAGTACGACTCAGTGACTAAAGTCTTGTCGCACTCTATCTTGCTTTATCTCCGCCAGGATTGTTAACCGGCCATTGTGTTAAATTGCACCGACAGCCGTAAGCTAATCGCAACGTTCGGAAATACTAGAGCGTTACCAACGTAATCGCCTTTTTTGCACGAAACTATTATTAGCGCTCATCGTCCAAGCGCGATAAACAGGCGCGAAAATTTTTCAGTACAACAACATATCCGAAGCTTGTATCATTGCAATTAACAATCGCGAATTAGGATCAGCACAGTGGTTTAACACAAGTTCTACCCCGTTACGCGATTATTCAAACCGCGCAACGAAGTCGTGGAAAAATACACCTCGACTCGCCAGTTTTGCGCAATTCCTTAGGCCCAAAGACTTCGGGGTGTTACACTGTTTATCAAACACGTTTATCGAGAATATATATAAGGGGAATAAAAATAGGTAGCTACGAACTAAGTCGTGGTCAGATCGAGAAACGTGTACCACTCGGTTCCTCCACTTCGCGCTCTATGTTCGCGCAGAGGCGAATTTCTCCTCGCGGATTAAATAGAGGGGAACGAAAGGAAACGTCGAAGGAAGCACACGTCGTCGAAGCCAGTTGCAAGGCGATACGTGCATCCTCGCAGCATCCTCGCGATCGTTTCGTTTCGCGCATCGACTATCCTGGGCGTATCGTGTCATTACGGCAAGCTTTCTAACGATATTGGGAGAGAACTTCACGGTGGACCGGCTTAGGAGAAATTCGTTGGTTTATTCCTCTTTTTCTCCTCCCTCTGTTTTTTCTCTCCTCGCCCCTCGTTCCTTCACCAGAGCCACTGACTAACGTTCGCACGGCAAAGACACTCGCCATCGAGTTGCTTTCCAGAAATTCGGGTCGCAGCGTGGAAATCGTCGGCCCGCTGATCGATGCGCGGAACTGGGCCTCCGTGAGAAATGATACATCCTCCTCGTCGGTAGGAAGGAAATGTAGATCTCTGGCTGATGTCCTATCCTCGATCCTTCCTCCATTGCAATTCCTCGCGCGCTCGAGATACCATCTAAATTGGAATCGCCGCTTTTTATACGAACCCCTCGTGAGCGAATGCCGCTGTATCCGCGATATTATAAATATTCCAAGAAAATCGGATAAGGCCATACAGACAGCGTGACGTGATATCCCTGCATATATACATCAATTTTTCTGCAATTTTCACTTCAGTACCTTTTTGTATGGACGCATCAGTTCATGTACTAGCTATTGTTACTGAAGATTAATCATGCACTTTTCCTCGTCTAGTAATAATGTAATTAATTTGTTAAAATTCCATCGATCTACTGAACACTGTTTTAAAAAGAATGTGCTCGTCCCTTAAGGATTAAGAAAAATCTGTATAAACCGCAGAAAGAGAAATAAACCGAGCATAATTTCCTCGGTTATTCCATTTAAATGAGTGTATACACACACCCACGGGCATAAGCAGCATAGATTCTACTTTTTAACAGTCCTCTTCTTTGGACATTTACTACTTCGAGATATATAGTCGATAAGTATATCGCCGCGTAGATGATTCGCCGCAACGTGGGTATAAATCATCGGAAAAAATGGCGGTGAGTGGAAAAGCTCGATGCGAGGAAGGTGCCGCAACCGAGCCGCGTTGCAGGCGCGAAAGGGATATCAAGCGGCGTGGAAGTCAATGTCATAAAGCACAATGTCGCAGGTATGGCGATCATAAAAGCGAGGATGATCTCGCGCGCTCAGATGAGTTAATCATTAATGCTCGAGGATTTATCGACTCGCGGAATGGGCGAGCGATAACCGGCGTACAACGCGAAGGATATCGGCTCGATGATGAATGTCGCGCAGCGAGATCGACACGATGAGATCAATTAGAGGTTGCGCAACGGAAGATGAATAAATTAACCGTAGAAAAGGCGCAGAATGTGTCTCGACGGCTAAGCGGCCGGCCTAGCGCGTAATGAGTTACGTAAGATCGCTGGCAACCAGAATTCAAAGTGGGTTACCCTTAAGGAAAACGACTAATGTTGCGTCAAATGTGCATAAGCCGGTCTCGACATTTAACCGGCGGATTCAAGAGCAACGAACGCTCGAAGGGAGTGTATTAAAGAATGTTTGAGGAATTGTCGAGAAATCGTGTCGTTAAATCGAGTTTTACGCCGCTTGCGCAATGACTTTTCATTCGATAATCGACGCCGTGGTACTTCGCGCTGCGATCAAGATCCACGGGCCAGATCCGTGGTCTTGGGTTAAAAACCTTTAGGCTCGATTCCGCGCCATGCCGGACTCCTAATCCCGCTTCTCGTCGCTTCGAAAAACACCAGGATTTGGGTCGAGGAAATTAGAATTCCCGTACGATTGGGCCTGTTCAATCGGCGACATCCTTTCGAGTTGCTTTCCAACGGTAGGACGACCGCTTCTCGATCGGATTGCTTTCGAAACGATTCGGCGCAGCGGGTGATCAATTCAGACTCGTCACGGGGCCCGAATTTCGAAATCCTTTGACGCATCGTCCAGGAAATGGCTAATGCCGGACGAGCCATCGGTTTCGTGAAATCGATGGGCGCGTTGCTCTACGATGGAATTCGATCCGCAGAAAATTTGTACGCCGGAGAACGATCAGGAAGTAAAGCTACACGATGTTCGACATTGCGGTCAATATTCGCTCCTCGAATTTATTGCCTCGATTCGATTTATGGAACTACAGGCACAACGGACTTTCTACGGATATTCTTGATATCCGTATGAGGAAATTTGCGGCTTTTATAAGCGATCGCACGTAACTATGCGTACTGGTTGAGGTAGCGAGCGAAAGGCGTCACTATCGATGCATCGATAATGATCTTAATTACGAGAGAAAACGTACGCGGATAATCAGCACGTGCGCGCGCGCCTCTCGCCGATTTGCTTTTATCCTTTGACAAAGAGTTTGACGAATCCCAGGCGCAACAACATCATCGATCATCTCGACGAAGCTCGAGATTGGGAATTGCAGACACTTTGATTATATGACCTTCGATTATAAAATCAGAACCTACATATATACGCTTTAAACGATTGATCGGAGAGAAAATACGAAGATCTTAGTCGTAATTAGTTACAATTTCTGAAAATCTTGAGAACACCTTCGTTGCCTTCATCTAATACTCGTAGAATGGTTATATACGTAGCAGCAATGTTCTATTCGTAGAATCTTCTTGATTATTTTAAATACCACGCGAGTTGCCTTCCTTTTTATCCCACCAGCACCAATAGTAAAAAATGTTTTAATAATCCTCTGAATTCCTGTTATATCATTTATCATCAATTACTAAGTATAGAGAGGTACAAAAATTATAAATAGCGCTCCATATTCCAACACTACCGACACCATAACAGTTTAGTTCCCAGTCTGAAAAAGAAAGCAACGATAAAACATTTATCGCTGCGTATGATAAATCATTAACGGGTTAATGCCTCATTCGAAAGGATAAATCCAGTGGCCGAGAGACGGCAGCAGTATTTTTCTTCTCTACGTGCATTCTCAGAGAAGGTTGCGAATTTAAGATGAACGGTAAAAATATTGAATCTTCCTAGACGATGGAATGCGGTTTGTGTGCCGCGTATCTAACGCTTCCTTATCTCTTCTCCGACACCGGTTGATAGTCGTAATTCTTCCTACCTCTTTCGTGGATGGCTTCCTGACCATTTGAATTTTAAATTCGCGACTAATTTGTACCTATAAAAGTCCCGCTGGCAAATGCTCCTAAGCCTTTCCACGGATCTGCGCGGGTTTATTGACCACTTTATTTCGCCGATGAGCCTTATTAAAACGTATCGCCCCTCCCGTGTCCCGATTTGCCACAGTAAACACCATCTTTACAGCGTGGAAGGACCTGGGAGGAAAAAAAAGGAACGATCGCTATCGCCGCTCGCGCAGAATTTGAAATTGTTTGAATTACCATCGACTCCGGCTTAAAGCATGCAAATCGCTACGATAATCTCTGTCCTATTTCCACGAATTCGAATCCACG
The DNA here is from genome assembly GCA_038496175.1 of Ampulex compressa. Lineage (NCBI taxonomy): Eukaryota > Metazoa > Arthropoda > Insecta > Hymenoptera > Ampulicidae > Ampulex > Ampulex compressa. The sequence goes on along the minus strand of JBCFXI010000087.1, from coordinate 192,489 downwards.
AAAAATCTCGTGAAATACGACGATCCGTACTGGTTAGAGGCATTAATTAAAGCTTATTCTTATCGACATTGGCGGATCTGTTTTTGTGCTGTCTTCTTATACTACGAATTGATCGTGATTGAAGAAGAAAAAGCTGTATATAAACGAGGCCAAACGCTTGGAGCACGGATATCTCGGGAGAGTATCCCAAGCTGACGTTCATTCGTATCATCCTAGGTCAGGGGTCGGCAAACTTTTGAGAGAGTAGAGCCAATTTGTCAAGGAAAATAGAAAAGTAATATATCAAAGAGCCATATACGTATACATGTATGCACATAGACGCTTTCCATACAGTTGGATTTTTGAGCTTTTATTAAATCATATGTACAGAGAATAAAACCTGATACCAGTCATGATTACTTGACATCATTGACGATCTTATTTATGGATAGAAATTAAATTGCAAGTAAGGTATACGTAAAACGACATTATGACAACGACTGACAAATACTTAACTCTTTATTATAATGTTAAATTATAAAATAACATATATAATATTAATATGTCGATATATAAGTGATATGAAAATAATATTATATATCAAATAAAATATGTATAATTTCTTTAATCGATTATTTAAGTCAGGAATACTCTTCCAGGTACTAAGAATCATCAGACCACTTGTGCCGTGAATTAAATTCACATTTACTTTTCTCCAATATTTCCAAATCAGCATAAAGACGTTCAAATTTAGAACTCCACAATTCTTCATTTTTTTTTTTTAAATTGATTTTCAGCACCTACTGCCAATGTCATTTGATCTAGGACCTACTCGTTTCTTGAACCCAACAGTCGTATTATATTTCGTAATATAACAGTCGTATATATTTCAAAGTTGCTTTATACGAGCATAACTCTCAAAAATTTGAAATTACAATTCAATCAATCTAATCGTAGTGCTAAATTAAACATCGACATTCATGACGTTATAGGCGATGTTCATCGTTATCAGCGTCGTAATCATTTGCGGTAGAGCCACACTCGAGAGGTCAAATAGCCACGGCTTGCCGAGCCCTGTCCTGGGAGATTGCAAAAAGTGTCGTTAGGGGTCGTGTTAAAAAATACGGACACGAAGCGCAGCGCAGAATCCTGAATCGCGCCGGTGCAATTTTCCAAGACGATGTACCATGACGACGAGGCCGCATTTTCCGCGGGGATGATTCCGTGCCATTCTCCTGGCCGCGGCCTCTAAAAGTTTCTTGGGCCTCTGTTCGCAGCACGCCGATGATAGACCTTCTCGTGCAGATCGCCACGGCCCACAAATTGGCCGCCTCCAGTTACACCCTGCAAGCTATCGGCGAGCGTGGCTTGGTTCTACCTCATCAACCCAATACGCCGATAGGCGCACTGGACGCGCTTCAGGTATCGTTGGATACATTTTCCAATTCTCATCCTTCTTCCTCTTTGCGAAGCTCGAAGCTCACGCGTTTCCCCCAAGCCTAACCGAGCTGTTTTAACACTAAACCTACCAAAGTGGTCAAAATGACTGGTCAGTCGTTGTTTCGCTGCACGTCCTCAGAGGGCATTTCTCGAGATTTTCTACGATTCTATTGTAAAGTCTGAATCATTCTATTGAGCTAGAGATATTTTTTCTTTATAGCCTTTTTCTTTGAGCATATACGTGATATATATAAGTATGTCCAGAAAGGGGTTGCTAGGTTTAGTGTTAAGGAAGTGCTCGATGCTGTGGGAAATATCCTACTTCGATTTCACGCGATAGTCTATATATTCCCCTATGTATATGAAATTATAAGTCTGTAAATGTGGAGATGCGTTTGAGATTGTGAATAAATTAAAAATGTCAAGGGAAATCGAGATATTTGTGCAAACTTAATATTTATTTAAAGATATATAAGGAATTTGGGGTTTAACATTAAGTGATTTTCTTTCGTATCGTATTTAGTATACAAGCAATTTTGATCTATCATTTAAAATATCGAAGATGTTTTAAGTATATATAAAACACGCGAGCCGCGTATTTTTCCATCGGCCTCGAGCAGTTATGATATCATACCATCGGATCGATGATCGGGATGATTTTCTCGCGCGTGTCACATGAATTTCAGCGGTAGAATGCACTTTCTAATGACGAAATCTTTGATGCCCCAAACGGATAAGATCGAAAGGCTCCACGAAAAACTATGCGAGGCGGACGTATCGGATATCGTGGCTTGTCGGCGCAGCTCTCGAGGTGCCGTTTATTTGATTGCAGGTTAAATTACTCCCAAAACAAGGTACATTCGTGCCACGAAAAGCGAAGCAAGTCAACCAACCCTTCGAAACGACCTTTCGGTTGCAGGTATATAAAACGAAGATCTGAAATTAGCCTTATTTCTAAAACGTTTGACAATTACGAAAAGTTGCAACCACTGCAGGTGCATCTGCCGAGGAATCAGCTGTATGTGTCCAGGGTCAGCCCAAAGATGAATCTGGGTGACATCCTGACGGAAGTTTGCCGTGAGAAAAATCTTGATCGCAACAAGTATGAGCTTCGTCATCCAGGTAAGATTTCAATACGAAGTGCATACTTAACACTTTCCAGCCCAAACAATTATTTTTTAGTAAGTAAATTAAATGTCGAAGAAAAACAATTTAAGGCTATTCGATTGGTAGAAGCAGATTATAGGGATGATGCCAAATGGCACCGTTGGACTGGAAAGGGTTAACAATGCAATATTATCTAAGAAAATAAGAACTTTAACCGTTTCCTTTTCTTTTAAAGTGATATGAATGGAATATTTATATTATAAGCATGAAAAGTGGACATGTATGTATAACTAAAACCAACATTAATATATCTTTCTTTCAAAATCGGACGTTTGCCAGTTTAAAAAAAAAAGCGACTCGCTCATCTATGTGGTTTTAGAGACACTGGAAAAATTTGCATAGTCTCAGGTTACTCGTGTAGTAACCATTGAATTATTTTGCGATTCCTTGAGACAGTCAAAGGCCATAATCATCACTTATATTTGGAATGACTGGAATCAATTACTTTAGCCCGATTAATTGGTAGTCGCCGATCGGCTCGCTCGGCCAACGTTGCGACATTGGGACACGGAAATAGATTCATGCGTACGTAGCAGGAACATTTGATATTTAAACCGGTAGCACGGGCGGTTTTCAAAGCGTGTACTCTTTTAATCGCTTCAACAAGTTTGAACGATCGATCGTGTCGACGACGCTGGGGAAAAACGAGGAGCGATTTGCCGGCATTATGCGGATACTGTCCGCGATACCAAAAGCAGCCATTATCGTGGGGTCTTGAGATAAGAGCCAAGGTTTCGCAACGAGATAGCATAATAATGATTTATTTAAATGCACACGCAAACGACACGCTCGAGGAACGAACGAGCGGTGGGTTAGAGCCTCGACAACCCCTCTTACGAATGACTACGGGCACTCGAGTTTATAACTAACTCGACGTTTATTGAAATTAAGGCCTGGACGATTGTACAGTGCAAAATAACGTAACGAATGGAATAAAATTAGCGCTCGTTAAGTGCACGGTAAATGTGACGTTCGTTCGGGTTACATATGCGTGTCGGTACTTCAGAATTCCGGTATTAAGGTGGAATAAATAAATGTCGAATCGCTGAAAAAAACGGATATTTCGATCGCCACGCGCAAAATGTCTGGGTAAATAAATGCCGTCGCGCTTTCGCTTTTCGAATAATCATTCGATTTGTGCGATTAATTATGCGAAGTCACTAAGCGCCGTTTTCGTGTCATTTTCTTATGGAGACTCGCGATGTTGGCAAAGCATCTTACCTCCGGGAAGATAATAGCCGATAATTTGAAAGATATTTTAGCGATGCGCGCATTGAACTTATGGGTGCGAAAGTCAATGGCTGTACGTAGACATTAACTCGGTTATACAGTGCGCACGGCTATGGCTTCGGAAGCCAACTGGATTATATGTATGCACATAACATACTCTAAATCCAATTTTCGTGAAATTCTACATTCCTGGCGGGTTCCATGCCGATGAAAGTCTTCTCTGGATTTTGATGCATCAGGTCGATTATCGGCACAATCGTTTGATATGATGATTTATACTTGCTATACGAAGACTTCTAATTCATTCGAATATTCCTCGTTTTTCTGATATCTCTATAGACGTTTTATATACAATCCGTAGACAATTTCCTAAACATCTCAATAGACAATAGAACAGATTTCTTCAGGATTATTTTGTGCTGCATGCACAAGTTAGAATATTTTCGAACCCTCATTTTAAGAAAAACAAGTATTTCTCTTGAAAGATCGTGCATCCATTTATCACATTTGCTTTGAAATAAACCAGCCTTCACTGCTACGAATTAAACGTTACTAATACTCTGCGCGTGCTCCGTTTTCAGCGCCGCGCATCCCTGCGCAAATTGCGATTTACGACAGCGGGCCGTATCTCTGTTAGATGTTACTTATATAGTTCAATATCTCGTAGACAAGTGCAGCGATATCTTTACAATATTTGCGCACGAAGAGGCGCAGGTTTGCATTCGTTATCGCCCCTGCCTACGCCAGCATCGTGCCAACCGAGGCAAATTTTACTTCCATTACGCACCTCTTCTGCCTCGTAAACACCAAATCTTTGGTGAATCCGATTCACTTCGTTATACACGGGATGCTTCGAAGGGTGATCGTGCATCAGGACGAGCGATTCAAACGATCCGAACGACTTCTCATCGCATCGAGAGCCTTAAAACTCGTGGTGCCTGAAGTATTTTTCTGATAAACTCGGAACGAGCTCTTTACGGCGGCTCGCAATCGAGGTGCAGCCGCGCAAGCCACCGAGAAGCTGTATATCTCGGTGCGTTTCCACGTAGCAGTGCACGAGATATTTCAGTTAGCTAGTTACACCGGCCAGTTGTTAAGATCCCTATCGCAAGGTTGCTGGCTGGCTCCTCCACTTGTTACTTCTGGTCGTTAGCCGTGTACCACCGGTGCGTGCACCGCCCTCCCGTCGTCGTCGTTGTCGTCGTCATTTTGATCGCTGATGCTGCACAAGCCCTCAACACCACCCTCGAGGGCGATACGTGCGTACACGTATAATTGATACGCGCAGAGGAGGAAACAGGACGTAATTCCAGTTCTCATTCGCATACCGCACGAGATAACCGGCTACCTGTGCGTGACTTTCGCACTGAGTAGAAAGGAGGATTATTACACGGCTGGAATCCTGCGAAGGGCACCGACTCGAGGCTAATGCTTCCCCGACGACGTATTTCGTGCTATTTCGCGGGAGTTTGTCTTGAAAGTCGTACCGATCGAACGGTGGAAAATGGTGCGCGGTGATCCTGAATCCTCCTCGGGAACGAAGGAAGACGAGACGTTTGTTGCGAAGCTTCGCGGTAGCAGAGGATAGAGTAGAGTCGTTGACACGTTCCGTGCCGCGTGAAGCGTATACGCCCCGCGGTGAATTTTTCATCGAGGTTATTCAGAATTTTCCTTGCAAAACGAAAAATTGAAAATTCTATCGATCTGTTAACACCTCTTCTTAACAGCCATTTTCTTTAACCCATCATATGCTAAAGCTAAGTGCAAATATAAAAAATACACTAATTAATCCATTTCTTATAGTTAGCTCATTAAAGAAAAAATATTTTTATTGACTTTGTAACTTTTATGTGGTTATTTCACGCGGTATACGTGAATATGTCCACAAACTGGCTACTAGATTTAGCGTTAATGAATGGGATTTGAAGCAGGGCGTAAAATAAAAGCGCGAATCAGGCTCGTTCCTCTTTCTCCCCGGCTTAATTGCGAGGTGTGTAATACGTTCCTACAGAAACTCAGTGTCTTGTTTTCTTCGGTGGAAACAAGGGGAGGGGGGAGGGCTGCTGTGGCCTGCCGTTAACCCTTTTGGCTTCGACGCGCTTTAAGAAAAAGTCATTAGCATCGGCACGGCACGATGCTCGTATAACTAATCAGCGTCGTTATACTAATTGTCGAGGGCACGCATTGTTCGCGCACGCAGGATGCTTGCCGATGAATGTTGTATGAATAATAAAATATAAGGTAACGATACGTCTAACATTATGTTGGTTTATTAAACCGGTAAACGCGTTGCACCGAGTAATGTTCATCAAGACCACGTTCACGCCTATCCTGTATATAATATCAGCACTATGGAACATAATAGGTAGACCATATATACATGCATACATACGTACATACATACATGCGCGCGCATGTGTATGTCCACATTCATGTCCAACTCGTATCACTTATTAAGAAAGTAAAAAAAATGTATGTATATATATATACAGTCGCAATGGCTTAAAAGCTACCTTCAAACAGTAGATCCTAGACCTGAGTATACGAAATCAGAATAAAAATCAAATAAAAGCAGACCAAGGACCGAATGACCGGAAATCCGCGATTGCAGCTAACCTGGAGGAGACCCTGGACCTCTCGTTGTCCCTGCAGGACTACCATCTCCAGGAGGTGACGCTGTACGCGAAGCAGGGCAGGACCCTGAGCTCGGCGCTCAGCTCCCAGGACATAATGGCCCTGCAGAGGCAGGAGGAGAGGCGCAGGCAGCAGGCAAAGCAGAGCGTCTTCGGCTTCATGTTCAAAAAATCCAAGGAGAGCTCCCTGAGCACCGACAGCCTTGGCGGACGCAGCGCTTCGCCTGCGAGGAGCGACGAAACCGGAAGAAGCGCCAGTCCCCTTCAGCCACCTGCCAGGCCTCAGAGAAAGCGAAGACCAGCGCCGAAACCGCCTGTTCCCGAGGAGAATGGCTCGAAGGAGAAGATGATCATCAGTCACAGTCGTAACAGCAGCGACAGCTCTGGTTACCACGAGGCTTCCGTGCTGAGCGACAATCCGGAATCGGCTGGCAGACTACCGGAGACTTTGCCAAGGAGAAGCAGAGCACCTGGCGCCTCCGAGGCGCCGAGGAAACTCGCTCATACCTCGCACTCCAGCAAGAGTTTGGGCAACCTGGCAGCAGCGTCTGGTACCCTCGGCCATGGAATCAGCAACACTTCCCTCAGCTCCGCAGGTTGGTGCCTTTTTTGATTGCTTGAGAATTCTTTGAAGCTGCTGCATATATTCATATACATATATGGTGTGTCCCAAAATTCACGCAAGAGATCATTTTGATTGAAAGCACAGGATTATAATTAAAAATTGTAAATCTTTCATGGATTCATAAAGTATACCGTATAGGGTTATACATGGAATAGCATATCGGGTAAATGGTCTGCGCGATTCGGTTTGCGCATGCGCACACTTTTATTCAAATTTTCAAATCTTACATAGATATTGGGACGTGTGAATTTTAAGATGGAGTGTATATACTGATTCACGTAGTAATTCGAATACCCCGGGAATTTCATGAAAAGTCTAGAAGATGTATTCGTACCATATATATCTTGGATAAAAAAAGACGTCGAGTAAAATTAGTCCGTCCAGGTTGTAAAGTATTGTAATACAATCATTCGTTACATGAACAACGTACAATGTGATATCTAATAACGATAGTCAACAGCAGGGATACAAATACCGCTGACAATGCACCTCGAATGACGCGTCCCAAGGAGGAGCGTAATTCTAGCTCAGTAACCTGCACAGTGATCGCACAGTAAAGGCGGTGCACAAAATTCGCGGAAGCTGTACCCACGACATTTATCATTCCAGGCTTGAGGAAGAAAAGAGCAGCGCCTCCACCGCCAGTACCGAGGCCTCTGTCCTCCGCGATCTCGACGCAAGCCCTCGAACGCATAGTCGACTCCGAAGAGTCCCTCACATCGGACATGGACCCTTCGAAGCCGCCCTCCGACATCGGCGCCCCCTCGAAGGTCAGCTCCGACATCGAGGAACGTCCAAAGGCCAATTCCGACATTGGCGTGACGACGATGAGCGCGAAAGCGTCGCAGGACATGAAGTCCTTCAAAGCAAACTCCGACGTGGCCACGACCTCGAAGTCCGACCTGGCGAAGAACTTGAAAAGCAGCGCCAAGCTGGAGGCCGAGGTCCGAGCCAAGGAAGACGCGCGGTCTTTGCGCACTTTCGCGAGATCCTCCAATTTGGATAACACCACGCCCGTAGACGAGAATCCCAAAGTAGAGAACGCTAGAGTAGCAGCTGCGAAAAGAGGTAAGTTAGCTCGTAGTTACGGTAGCATAGAGAACGACGCGCCCTCGTACAGTTTCGTGTCGAGAAACAGCTTGGAGCACACGCTCGAAATGGAGGAGGACGCGGATTATCTCGGTATTAAGAAACGGCCCAGTCTATTCGGCACGGAGAAGCAGAAATTGCAGGCGAGGATCGAGGAGCAGAGGTTGCGGGTATCCTCTAGCTTCAGTAGAAGCAACTCGGAGAGCACACCGAGGAGCCAAAATTCTGATAGGCGATCGGAGACGAAGCGTACTGTGGCGAAGAATAAGAGCAACTATAGAGATAGTAAATCACAGCTAAGCGTGCAAAGGTCTCGAAGTTTAGCGCATTCTGACGTGGAAAAGGGAACGGAGGGGAAGTTGAAGACTGTGAGGGTTCAGAGCAGACAGAAACTATCCGCGGTTCACGGTTCCTTGAACGATGGTTATTACTTCAAACCGTCGAATTCTCCTGACAAAGCGTCGCGCAGTAAGTTGATCAGGATGGAGACTTTGGCGCACTTGGACGGGATAGAGACCGACATCGAGAGCATGCCCGAGTGCGGTGTATTGGAGAGCAGATTCAGCCCGAGGAAGCACGCGGATAATTACATATGCAACGAGAAATGCCACGATCGATTACTAAAGCACAGCTTGAGCTTCCAGAATAACTTCGCGTTGAAGGAGACGAGAATCGTGAATAGTTTCGAGAAGCTGAGCAACTCTCAGAGCTTTTGCGTTAAAGGCAATTGTTCGAGGAGCCGCGATAAGAGACTGGCTTCTGCCAAGGTTCCAAAGCTTGGAGACATTTGCACGACGGAATGCCACGCGGATTTAATAGTCTCCTCCCGGAACAAAGATCGATTCGGCGCTTTGGATTACGAGGATTGCGACGGAAGGATCAACACTTCGCCGCCGCCTTTGAGCAAACTGCAGATATTCGCGATTTCCACGAAGCCTCTGGACATTCAGGTAGCGCCCATAGAGTCGATTCCCAACAACATCGACAAGCTGCCCTCCTTCCCAATTATTCAGCACGCGGAAAATAAATTGGAGCTGGACAAGAAGTTGAGCATCCTAGAGCCGCCGCCTCCGGGCCTCGTGAGTCGCCAAGAATCGAACGAGAATTGGAATCAATTCCTGGTGCAACTAAACTCCATCCTCGAGAGTAGGGCCGGCGAATTCGTCTAAGCGCCTCGAAAGGCACAACTCGTGTTGCCTCCTCCATTTCGGTGCGTGTTGTATAATCAAAAAAATCCCACACTCGACAAACCCTTAGTTTTTCTACGACCCTCCTACCTATTCGCTCTATGTACCTTCTGTATTGTACAAAGGACCTGTGTATATTGCTTGAGTATTGGATTTCATTGCTTAGAGAGGAACCACCCCCGAACTGTAGTTAGAAGGAATCAGGTAATCGAGTAAAAGGCTTTCCTGGAACTCTCTCGCTCCCCCTTACGTCCCATTAGATCATCCGCCAAGCTTCTCGATTCGTTATTCGGTGACGGCTATCTTTCTATTAAACGCAGTTGGAGACGGAGTTCCCCTTCCCAAGCCCCGAAAGATTACCTCAGACAGCGATACTCCGATGCCGCCGAAACCGCCCAAGCGTAGAATACCTCCACCCTCGCCATTGAGTAGAACCATCCACGCGGATTCCAGTAATTTAGACAACCCGCCAGACGCTCCTAGAGTCGAACGCACCTTCGAATCGCCCTCTACCTCTTCGATCTCCGATGTGCAAAGACCGGTAGCAAACGAAAATGGCGTTGCTGGCGCCGATACGAGTCGCGTGGAAGATCACGAGAACAATTCGGATAGCCATATATCATCCGAGGGAACTCGATCGAGGCAGGTCGAGGTTTTCGAAATTCTCGAAGAGGCTAGAGCTAAGCAGGAGGAGGCTTCCTCCGCGCACTTTGATGCGACAGGGGAGCAGCCTTGCAGACCCAGAAGGAACAATGCACGGAGGGTGGACGATGCGATTGCATCGAGCGAACGAGAGAAAGGCGTCGAAGACGCGCGTGTCCAAGGTGAAAGTGCCATGAGAACGATGAAATCGGAGGTAGCGTCGGATAAGAGATCCTGCACGGTGATTTCGACGATACCAAAGTGCGAGCACTTCGACCTGACGACGGAGGACGATGATGATCGTAGAAATATGGGAGATTTTGGCGCGCCTCTCGATCGAGCAGGAACCACGCTCGATTCGATGACGAGTCGCGGTTTGGTGCAGTCCAGTGTCGAGGCGGAGGAGGGTCCCAACGATGTTGGTATCCAAAACGTGGAGATGATCAGAGAAGGCGTGAGGAACGCGAAGCGAGCGAGAATGCTGAGGAGCATGTCGAAGACGAACGATTTCGAGATCAATTCGGCGATGAAGCAAAAGAAGCACCTGTCCTCAAACGCGGAGGACATCACGTGCGCCTTGAATTTGAGCCTGTCTTCCAGCAGCTCGCTGTCGTCCGAAGTATTCAATGTCGAGTTCGATAAGGAACGTGGGAAGGATCGTTCGTCGGTTTCGAGAGACGTGGCTGGAGGAGATTCTGGTCGCGATTTAACCGGGACATCAGGTGCATGTTGCTATACGACTAACATATTTCTCTGGCCGCTGCGCGTGGAAATTATTTCATTCACCTCGACCCTCTTGCGCCAATAAATCGTTCTTCCTTCGTAAAAACGCTTATCTTGAATTCCATCGAATATAAACGAATTTCCTGATCGCTAATGTACGGTTAAGGAAATTAATTGGTTTAAGCGAGATTCACCAGGAGAAATAATTTGCACACGCAGATTCGTAGTGGTAGCTATTTCGATAAGGTTTTGGTTTTTATGCATGCGGATAAGGGTTTTCCTCCTTTATTAATATAAGAACTATACCTCCCGATTAAGGCACAAATTATACTACACAAAATTTAAACCAGAAACGTAATCTTTTGTTATCATAAATGTACACTCGATAATTACACGCTCAATACATTGTTATTGCAATAAAATAACTCTTGCGCAGATGACGCAGCCGGTCCTTCGCAGACTGACATCTTGTTGCAAAAAGTGTCGGATACGTTGTCAGGTACCTTACCAGTGCCCTCCAGCAAGGAAACAACGAGTCAACCTCCTGCTGGCCCCGAACCCGAAGTTTCCAACTCGCAGAAGGCTTCCACGGACGAGTCGATCAAAAAACCCGAGGCTTCGATCGAAACAAAGACGAGCCCCAAAGCGGAGCCACCGAAGGAACCTCGAAAACCTACTATCGAGGCTCCAGAGGAGAAAACGTTGAACGCTAGCACGCCAAATATGACTATAAGCTCGCAGCAGGACACCTCGGATTACGTGTCCGCGGTCGGTGAGGATTTATCCATCACAGAGTGGGAATACCAATTGCCAGCGCCGCCAAGCGCATTTCGCGACAGCAACTCCCCGGTTTTCGACGGCTACGACACGATTACCTTGCGCTCGGTCGAGGCTTTCAAAGAACCAGTACCTAATCACGTAGATCAGATCGATAGTTGCGCAAAGGAGGCGCCAAAGTCCCACGAGAAACTGATAGAGGATCGCTCGGCGAACGAGCTTTCCAATCGAGAAAAGGCGAAGGAGTCGATAAAAGTGGAGAACGAAGTGGAAGTCCAAAATTTAGGCACGGAATCGAAGTCCTGCTCGAAGCAGGTGTCCGTCGATCGACAGAAAGCTCAGCCCAACGCGGTGCTGAAGAAGGAGATCATCTCGGAGCTGGAGAACAAAATAGGATCGGGATCGTTGTCGCAGGCTATGAACAAGGAGACGGAGTCGAGGAGGACGGTGGATCAGTCCTCGACGCCCAGGATCGCGCCCACCGACAACACCCTCTCGAACTTCACCATCACCACGTACAGGAGGCAGAAGAGCCTGAACATATTCGAGGAGATCGACGAGCGACAAAACGTTTCCACCGCGAAACGCACGGACGACAGGTTCGTCAATTCGTTCCCCACGTTGGCCAGGAACAGAGGCACGGTAGACGCCGAGCAGAGGAGCGGAACGAAGGAGGGGGCGAATGGAGTCAACGGAGAGTGCAAAAAGGGAGAACCAAAGATACAGGGTCAGGCAGAGCCGCTGCACAGGTGGCAGTCTTGCAACGGTTCTGGAACGGAGAGAAGCAACGTGCAACGATCCAAGAGTTATTTATCGGCGATCAACGGTGCGGCTCATCATCGAGACGGGCATGGCGGCAGCGAGGAGTGCAGAAATCCGAATTTCGAGACGTCCCCTGGGAGTAAGACCGCGGAGGTGCCGCGGAGCAACGAGAAATTCTCACAGTGGAGGGAGAATATCCTGAAACGGCAGGAGGAACCGACCAAAGAAAAGCAGCTACAGTCTTTGCAGGTGTGTGCCTCATTTTCCACGCGCCAGTCGCGATCAGTCCTGGACTTCCTCGAGGGTTACCCCTTATCTCTTCTTCCTGCAGGTACTCAAGAGCATTTTGCCGCAGTTGAAGAGCGCTCAACAGGCGGAGGAAAATGTGTCCAAAGAATATAGCAATGCAGTATTAAGCGAGACGATTGGGTACGTCGAGGAAAAGGCGATGAACTCGTTCAAATTCGTGTATATCGATGTTCGTATCGCAAGAGGGTTTATAATCTTGCTTTGAGTCGGGCAAGTAACGATTCCTTAGATTAGAATATTCCTTATTCCTTAGATTCCTTAGAGCAGGAACTCGTTGCTTGCTCGACTCAAGACTATAAACCTTCTCGTGATATTCAAGGATTTTTCAACGTGCCTCATGATTATCATCGATGTTCATACATTCTTCTTTTCCACAGATCCGAGAATGCGTCTAACGAACATTCGGTCGAAGCGAATGTAGTTTCGACTCGCGAATCTCAAGGGGCGTCGGTCCCGGAAGAATCGAGGGAGAGACACGAGAAGAGATACACGTACGCCGGACCCCCGGCCATCAGTTTAGGCAGCTGGTCCGAAAGGCCCACGGTCAGTGTCCAAATCAAGATGGACACCGACTACAAACTCGGCAGCAGCAATGGCGCCGCCGCCAACAACAAGACTGTCGTCAATATCGGCTCGATGAAGGCCGAGAAAAATACGAACTCCTCCGAGAGCTTTGGTAAAACGAACGAGAAGAGCTTGGGCAGGAAAAGCGTGGATCAGCAAGAGAATTCAACGAGTCGCGCATCCGTGGAAAACAAAGTGACGGACGGACCGACGAAGAAGTTTATTACGCACACGACGGCGTCTGGATTTAAAAAACCGACCGAAAGTAAAGTCAGTGTTTCGGAATTGAAGTCGAGAGTCGACGACAGGCCGATTGTGACGGGAGTGGAGCTGAAGAAGAACGCCATCGAGGCTGAAGAGACGAGCAAAAGCAAGGAAAGCGCGATCGACACGACGCCCCTGAATTTCAAGGAGCTAACCAAGGCCTTCGGTCAGGACATATGCCTTAGGCCAAAACCCAAACGACTAAGCGCCAATCGATTCTCGGATTGTTACAACGCTCAATCCGAGAGTATCCAGCAGATCACGGATATTAACAACAAGCAAAACGGATACGCCAGCTCGGAGAAAATTCGCAGTCAGGCGGACATCGTGTCGAATAATCAGACCATCACGAATGGCGACGCAAATAAGACGAAGCTAAGGAAATTCACGTCGATCGTCGGCATACATCCTTCGAATCAGAATTATGGTGAGCAAAACGGGGATTTCTCGGTCAAGAATACCGTGAACATCATGAAATCGAATCCCCTGAAACCCGTTGCGAAGGGATTCAAAACCGCGGACGCGAAATTGAACGGTATTCAAATAAGCCAAAATGGTCTGTCGTCGAGCGAGTGCCCGAAAAAAGTCCCACAGCCGCCGAAACCGCCGACAATGCCCGTAATAACGGGCGTGACGCTGAAAAGTGCAAGCGCCAGACCGAAATCCATGCCAGTTCAGATAGATCCCAGGGATGTTCTCCTGGAGTCCATCAGAAACTTCGGTGGTCGTCAAAACTTAAAGAGCGTAAGCATCATGTCCTAAGATAATTTCATTGAAGTTCATATCGTTCGCCATCTTTTCTGGTATTATTAGTAAACCACATGATTATGGCACCTTGCGCATTATGAAAGATAAATATAATTGTTCTCGTTGCAGGCTGCAGAGAGATACTAAGCAAGTATCGCTACGTATCATGACTCGAATTGTCTGATAGCGAGGAGAAATGAGAGATGCACTTTGTCGGAGACGCACTGTGCCGGTATTAATCGAATGAACGTTTTGGTCTTTTGTTGGAGAAATAGACATGGTTGTTGGCTTGCGGGAATGTACATATGGCGTTTGCATAAGCGTAATATTGATTTGCAAATACTGCGGAAAGTATATTTCCTATGGCATACGGTTATAGAAAATTTATTCTTGTTTGTTAAGGAATAATTCTGGTGCTCTAATCATCTTTGATTAGTAATAAGTTATAGCGGATGAGTGTAAAGGCGCTCGGCTTTTGATGAAAGGGGAACGTGAAATCTGGACATACAAAGACAGAACGTATATTTATATTTTTTTAGCCACGAGCTAGCGTGGATAAGGAACACTAACGTCGTGTGATACAGTGATATAATGAAATGTACGCTTCGAATATTATGTTTCGTAAAATCAACTTTGTTACTTGGATTGATCAATTTCTTTTTTTCCCTGATTAATGTATCGACCGATTTGATCTGGCGATCCCGTAATTCGCGTTTACTAAAACGATGTGATAATTCCACGTTAGTCGTGTGTAAATATTGCGTGTAAAAAAAAAACACAAAAGAACTTGTTGATAATAATAATAATCGGGGATGTACATACTAACAGGCGCATTATCTGCTAATTGAAACATAATGGACTTGATTGTAAAAGAAAAAGAAGTTTATTTTATTATTTGAATAGTCGTAAACTTGACATTGCTCATTATCACAGAAATTTAAGTTCTTTCTGTTAAGTTTTCTCTTTAGTTCGATATACCGTTCGAGTCTAGCTTTGGTCGAGTGTGTACTTATGAAGAAATATACCAAAGTTAGTTGTGGACGGATGATACGAGTACTAATAACAACTTACTACTGACTAACATGTCCTAATCCTTGCAATTAACTATAAGTTTCTATCACAGGGACCAAAGGTGACAATTCTTATTTTATATTGTACAACGAATTTAAGAATGTGAAAGATTATTCTAATAACTATGCGATAGTTCTTGACAAAATCTGGTCAGTAAAATTATATGAAATAGATCGGAAACGATAATACGTTATGCTTATTTATTATGTTAGCGAGCATGATTTATAAAATATGAAAGCATACGAAAGGTATTTGAATCTTTATTCAATGGCAAGTATACAAAAATAACAAATTTTTTAATATGATGTGCGTGCATTGACACGGATTACAATTTTTTTCTTTTTTTTTTTCTTAGTGTTACAAAATAACAGATTATTTGTACCTTAATTTCCCGATTTGAATATTGTTTACTTGCTTATACTTATATTATCGTATTCCAGACTATTAATGAACTATACTACATATATAGACTGCCTGCTATATTGAAGAAGTTTTGTACAGAGGTATACATTTCATCGTTTATTATACGATTTTTGGAGTACCAGTTGAGGAAAGAGTTACACTAATTTGAAAGGAAAAGACAATCGTTGTTAGTCATTAAACCCAAAAGTTTTAGTTCTATGTCACGAGTTATGGATTTAAAAATTATCATATTGATGTCAGAAAAAAATTATAATGTAAATAGCATGTAATGTCAATAATGTATTTAATATTTTTCTGATGCAAATATATAATGGCGATACTTCTATTTATATATATTTTAATCTATAAGTATATAAAAATTGTAAGATCCTGAAACATTTTTTTTATATTTCAGAAATATAAGTATTTCTACAATTAGGTATCAAGAACTAGATTCAAACGCCTTAAACGCAAAAGCACCATTTATATTAGTAGATGCAATTTAATGGCATCTATTAAATGCTTCCTGATTAAACAATGACATTTAACTCCTCATTCCAGATCATAATTACATTGCCACTTGTCCATTGCAATATTACACTAAAACAAGGTTTTTATCGCTATGTTCATAAAAATATGAAACTGATATAAACACAAGGTACAACTCCACTTTAAATGTACTGTTAAAATAAAATTTATAAATCCCCCCAACAAGCTTAAATCTTAGGAATAATTCATATGCACCATTAATGGCTTATAATTTACTAATATACATATATTGCTATTTCAATGGAGAGCATCAAAACATTGCTGATGAACATCACAGATCAAGATAATAAATTCAGATATAATTTCAACACGGTATTGTAATACTTACAGGTGACATTCCTCTGTGGTTAGGCACTTTGTGTTCTTCAAACCCCTGCTGACTTTTACATCAACCTGTATCTTATATTTTTCTATTCACGTGTTCTTTCTGTAGCTAAGTGTAGCTATATTTACGTTACTTACGAGTAAAAAAATATGCCATGTTATGTAAATCAGCATAAAAATTTAGAACTTAAAAATTAATCAATCGTTAGGTATCGGCGTATTGCAATTGCCGTGCCATAATTTAGTTTCAGAATCACATCGAGAGTAGTTCCCAAATACATCCATGTAACCACGATCGCGCCACCATGTGCATAATTGTCTGTTCCACCCACAATCCACGGTATGAATCAATTCAGGCTGCTCCATGCCTAAAAGCGTGTAGAAATCCTGATCTCCCAAGTGACCCTGTAAAAATATTTCCAATTATTTTAAGATCAATTTCATGCCTTCCATTAAATAACATATAAAACATGTACAGTTTATCGCTGATTTACCTTGAAATGATATTTTTCTGTCATAAGATCAACGCGTTCCTTCTTTATAATGGAATTGTACGTGGAAGAGTTTCGCAACCTGTCTAAATTAAAGAGGACTACTCCACTGTTATAACCCGGGTATCCTTTAGAATAACCAGGTTCTCCAAACGTTGTATTTTTATGTTTGCTGCGATATAAGTATAGGACATGCCGATACACAGGAGTGAGTTCAGGAGCCAAACCAAACAAAGCTTTGTCCCCAAAATTATTAAACTCCTCAAACAGTTCCTTTATGTCCTTACGAAATTTAGTGTCAACATCAAACATTGCCGCAAGTTTTTGTTCTACTGGTGCTACTCTATGCAAACCAAGGGATAAGAAGAACAGCGCATCCGAATAGTAAGTCCCCGGTTTACTACTAAAATGAGGGGACATAACGGAAACGATGTCTTCCAATTGTGCTGCCAGTTCATGTACATCATAATATTGCACCTAAAAGTATTACAAAATTAACTACCAAAACACAGTTTCCTTGCCTTAACTCGATCCTCATTAGCAACCAACGCTGATCTTGCCAAAATAAACTTATCCAAATAGCATTTCAACGATCGACCAAGGTAAGTCCCAACGCACGGTAACAAGACAAAGCATCTCCTTGACGTACCTTCATATCCTTCCCAGTGGCCATCGTAGCCTCTCGTATAACCACCTCTGCAACGTCTCGACTGTCGTCATCGCATATCACGTGAAACGCTACACCGACGGAGGCCAATCTGTGCAGAGACTCGACGAAGATTCCGAACTTTCTTCGCATAGGCGAGTTGATCGTGACCTTGGTGAAGATGCACCAAACATTGTAGTAGACCCTCTCCCCTGATCCACCACCCTTTGCATACGAGATGGAGGACGAGCCATCGATGGAGGCGGTGACCGCGGTTAGGGCGGCCGAAAGGTTGCCCTGGCTAGCATTGCGCGGGCTCGGTACGATCCACCGTATACCATTCGAGGTCTGATAGCAGTAAAAGAGCACCAGGAGTACCGCGAGTGCCGTGAGGTTCAGCAGCACCTTGCGTAGCAAGAACATTTAATCACACCCGCGGCGCGTCATCGAGCCACGGTTATCTCTTCCATCGTGCATCACCTGATCCGTGCAGTTCCTCGAAATCGCCAAACCCCCCTGGTGCTCGTCATCATACCCTACGCTTGTATATTGCGTCCCGGCTGACTGACAGAAAAACAAACGAAATCGCACAGGTGGTAACGAACGACGACCGCGCTCGATCGCGGCGCCTCCGCTAACTGCGATCTCCCTTCTGCGCTCAAGACATTGACCCCCCACCTCCCCATGAAGCCGATTATATACCTTGATGCTAACGAGTTTTACGCCTGCTTTGTTATAGGTATCCTGCAGGTATTTCCTTTTTAATCAATTCTGCGTAGTGATTGCTAATTGATTTATAATGTATAACTTAATATAATATAATATAACGTACTCCATTAATGATGACAATAAATGTATAGGAGCATGTGTAATCCTGAACTGCCACAACGCTCTGAATGATCAATTCGCGATTTCTTAGAAAAATGATAATAATTTATGAAGGTGCACTTCCAAAGAATCTTTGTCGATGTTGTTGGGAATAATCAAGTGGATGTACTTATCTGTCCTCTTTGTCCTTCTATTTTTCCTTCTCTTTTGCTATATATCCTGAATAATCGCGCAGTCGGATAATTTTTATTTGTTCCCCGCTAAACCACGTTACAGCTTACCCTGTATTACGAGTATTATTTAAACTTTTGGTTAATACACTATGCGTGTAAATGCTGATATAATTTTATCGTTCGTATTGATATTTTATGTATTGTATGAAAACTGCTATACTCGGCCAAAAATTACAAAGGATTTGTTTATTCGTAGGTTAGTACAATAATAGACTATAAATTCGTACGTGGGTTTAGATTACGTTATCGATATAGCATATATTCTACTGACTTATCATGATTGGTTGTTATTTGACATTTACGAGCCAACAGATGACTGCAATAATTACAGAAACTCATCATAGAAATTAAATGTTTATAACGAAGAAACAAGAAGTGGAAGGAGTAATCGACACATTATCTTTCGAAATTATATGGAAATATCAAGGGGATTTCGTTGCTTATCTTATCATTATAAATTACTGACTTCTATTGTTGGGTATCATCGAAAGATAAGTCGTACCCATAAAACCCGAATATTTGGTATCAGTTTTCGTCGCAAGCTCACATCGTGAATTAGTGCTTTCTCGTGTGATGATTTGCAATTGTGTTTGACATTGCATCCTCTAATATAAAACATAAAAGTACCGCGCCAATTCCGAGTTCTGCAAGGAGAGAATAACTTTCAATGTTTCGTGAATTAAAATATTTGTGTTCAAATAGAAATTAGGATTACAAATCAGTACTGCGAGACGATCTGTCACAGATAAGAGCTTCAATAGGTTTAACAACCGATATCGCCAGATTTTTTTACCTAGTCAGGCCTTACATTTCATTTAGGGATTAATTAAAAATTCAATGTCATGGCATCAGCGTTTAAAACGATGCTGAAACGCCAATTTTC
Organism: Ampulex compressa; assembly: GCA_038496175.1. Lineage (NCBI taxonomy): Eukaryota > Metazoa > Arthropoda > Insecta > Hymenoptera > Ampulicidae > Ampulex > Ampulex compressa. The sequence goes on along the minus strand of JBCFXI010000087.1, from coordinate 172,924 downwards.
GTATCCCTTGCGTCCGAAATCGGTTGGTGACAACGAAACAAACGTGACGGTACGAGAAATGCAAGAAAATCCAAATAATTATCTACACCAGAATAACCATTCGATGGATTATAAAAGTGCCGTGGATGCGACGTTGCTCTTGGAGAAAAAAAATAAACGAAGATATAGGTGAGAATACAGGGGAAATTTCAAAAATATACTCTTTCCTGTGCTTGCTTCATGTACAAAAAAAAATTTGCATTCAGCTTTTACTGACAAATTATATTATGTATTTCTTCTCATTAGATGTTTTTTTACTTGATTTATAATATAGATCGTCAGAGTTTTCACCTATCGAGAATATATTACAATGTACGATTTGTATGAAAAGAATGACTTTGCCAAAGATGCTACCTTGCCAACACACTTTTTGTCTCCAGTGCTTAAACAATCAGTTCGAAAATACCACCGACGAAGGTACGACAAATATTTATATGTACGTGTTTTAATATAAGAATAATTCTAGAGATATCATACAATATCATAAATCTTTAAAAACACTCCTGCGTGTTTAAATGTAAGTTTATATACAAGAATATAATTGCTACACATCTCGTAACACGTGTGGCCGAAATATAAGTCATCGTCCTTTATTATCAGATCTTCGATATGAATCGTGATTATTCGGGCACGGCTTATCGTGAAAGTGGTTTTACGTACTCGCACATTTCCAAATATTCCAGGAAACACACCCAGATATGGTTGTCGATGTTTATACAAAAAAAAGATCCACTTGAATTCGTCATCCTGTTATTCCCTTTATACATAAATCCATGTTTTATCTCTTACACGCATATATAAAACTAAGCTGTATTTTTGGGTATTATTCGTATTAATTAAAGTCAAATAATATGTTATACGTACACTAGTTTTTATGTCAGGATAGTTAATGAAAGTAAAACACGTCTTGCAGGCAATTTTATTACATGTCCCGTCTGCGAATTAAAGGCGACGAATATCGTCTCGGACGAACTGCCAACGAATTTGTACATCGAATCCGTGTTGAAAGTTATGGAAAAATCGAACAAAATGAACATTAGCCCAAAGAGCCCAACCGTTAGATTTGCACCTTTGCCAGAAGAGATAAACGAGAAATCGAGCGTCTTAAATCCTCAAACAAAGTGTCACTTGTGCAAGACATCTAGAAAAAATGAAAGCAGGTGCAAACATTGCAGACAAGTAGGTTAAAAATTCCTCTCGTTGAATAATACAATAAAGCATTCTATCCAAACTAATGTATATATTGTGACGTCAAGTCAAATTTAACATTCGCCTTTAATGCAGATGTTCTGCCAAAATTGCTGGCTGTCTCACATCGAGGATCTCAAAGGACAATTGAAACATATACACGATCATCTGAACTCAACGACACGCAAGTTCGATAATAAAATCGAAGATTTTCGGGTAATTCTTGCCTCTACGAAAGACATTCGATCGAAAAACGATTTTAGTATAATAACAATATATAGTGCTATCAAAGATATTCCTTCTCTTGTAAAGAACAGGATCGACGAAGCAAAAGAATTTATCAACAAGGATATCGAACAGAGGATCGCCGAATTGAGGGAAGAACAAGAGGACAGGATAAAAAGAGCGGACGAGATGGCCGCTGTTGTCGAGATGTCTGCGGAAGACATCAAGCGTAGAATACATAAAACTCGGCACGATATAGAAGAACATAAGGAGGAACTATTCGACTCTTTATCCGACAATCAGGAAAAGGTAAGTGCTCCAGTGACAAAATATTCTTTTACTCGTTTTCACCAAAACTCCAGCAAACCCATAAAATATATTAAAATTCCATCTAGTCCCATATTCAAACCTAAATCACTTAAGAGCATCAAAATTCCGCGAAAGCCATGGACAACATGATCTCCGAATCGCGCGAGATTTTCTCTCGAAAATAGTTTTTCAAGGACACATCTGCAGAGATTGATACACGCGATACAGTAACTATCCATTTTTTCTCCCCTCCTCCCTCGCATCAGCGCTCTGCTGAAATCTGGACCAGCACCCTACCTGTCCCGTGCAGGAGGCCTCTCGCAGTATTGATCACTCCAGGAGGAAGGCACGTTGGGGGTGGATGGCGAACACGTGGGACTGGCCGAGACTGGGAGCCAGAGGGAGGGTTTTGGTTGCCAACGTTTTCTCATAAACCAGAAAGTAGAGAGGGAAGCGGAAAAATGTCGGAAAGACGTTGAGAACGAGATAAGAGAATATAAGACGAATTCCCTTAACCGAATTAACGAATCTATCGAGCAAGGGACGATGAGAAAACTATGGAAAGGCTTTGCGCACATTCGACGACTGAGAAAACGTTGTTTTCCTCCTTTGTCACCCTTTATATACAATATATACAACCTTTGGGTAATAAACGATAACTACATCGTGTTTCACAATGTTAGCATAACCCAAGATATGTTTAAAAAAGAGGATAAAGATGAGAAGTCTCCTAAAATAATTATGCAACAGACAACAACAACCTTTGTGCGACATGACGTAAAAAAGTAATTAATTATTATCTGATGCAATGAATCGTGTATAACGAAGAGCTAAAAGGTTTCCAAGTCCAAGTGGATCGGAAAGTGATATAAATCGCTTATCGTGGATGTTGAGTGTGGGTATAAAACGCTTATTAAGCGTAGAAAATGAGAACGAGGAAAAGCGTGCTTTAAACTGCACTTCCTTTCATACGATAAGACCTACACGTATACCTATCGATACCACGAAAGCGGACGGTATAAAAACAAGGAGAGTGCAGGAGAGATTAAGGAATTCCAGTGGCAAATACGAGATTTGCTCGAGGTTGATGAATCCATGGAAGGTGTAGAAGAAGGAGGGAGGCTGGCGAGGAGAGATCGAAGAGAAACAGGGAAAAAACCAAGAGGGGGATGAAGGCAGAGGGGCTGATGGTACCGGCAAACCGATAGGAGCTCGAGAGCGGGGTAATGGTGTTGGTATATAAGGCAGGAGCTGCCGAGGTCTGCTCCTGACAGCCCATTACCACTGTACAAACGCGAGCACGACGCTTTGGGAGGACGCTGCTGGCTCCTCTCTCTTCCTCTGTCTCTTTCTCCTCATTGCCTCGCTTTCCAACCCGCCCTCGACGATCTTCCTTGGCCCTTGCGGTTCGACGAGGAAAATTGGAGACCGCCGTCACGATTAAAAACCACCAAAAATCCTCAACCACGATTTCAAAGTCATCCGTATCATCTACGTATATTATCGCCACTGCGTATATTACGAGTCCTTCTTGCGTGTTAATGTATTGCACAGAGTTTTTTATTCAATCAAAAATCATACGACCACTCATATCGAGATATTAACTTAATTATGGAAAGTAAGTAACAGCTTATCAATGGTTTAAAGAAATCTTCAATTCTGCATAAAGCCTTTTAAGCTTTCTCTTTTTCGTGGACCAAGGCATAACTCGCAGTCAATTTTCCTCGTCCGCCGCGTAAGCACTTGTGCATAAGACATGGAATTCATCTGGAATCAATTTTCGGTATATCGTCGGCACGAGGGCAGCCGGGTCTTTGCCGAGCGTAGGCGCTCTGGCCACGCCCCCCACCCCCGTGCCGCTGGTAGGCCACGCCCACTTACGAACCTACCCCCGGAGGCTCAGGAGGGCCCAAGGGCTAATAATTCACGTCACTAGCACACCCCACCATAAAGAGTCAACTACAGACACCGTATATTCGGTATCACCGGCCTCTGCGCCGCATAAACGTTATCCAGTTCCAGTTACTGTTAATTACCGATCATCTTTTATAATTTATTGCCGGTATACGAGAACGAGAGACCGGCGTAACGATGCCGGAAAATCCGATGACTGACTGGACTGACAATTATGTAACGCCGGCCGATTCGCGTTTCGACGGTTCGTCACGATCATTGGCGGGGAGCTCGATGATTATTAACCATCGAAGTGTCGTTAGGAGGGCCGACACTTCGGATCGTCATGAGCTAATATTGCCCTTTGCGGGGCGTTTTACCTTATCGCGATTCGCGGCAAAAATGGCGGGCTCCACTGCTCCCTGATATTTTTATTGTTTCCATCGTGACACGACGCGTGTAAGAGGACGTATTATAGAATCAGTGCCATAAATCATCTTCCTTTCTTTGCCTAAAAATGTTACTACGACAAATATAATTGTGCGGGCAATATCAAAGGATCGTAGGTTTTAAAAACAGGAGGATAGAGCGAACAGAATGGAAAGCTACAAATCCGTATCAAGGCTCCCGCGATTTTCTACTCCATGGACATTGGGGGATGAGGACCGTGGGGAAGGCGGATTCGTTAGAAAGAGCGACTTTCGACGCACCGTACGCCGGTGGTGGTCGGTAGTTGGCCCCTAAAATTAGCCACAGTGACATATTGAAGAGCGCTCCGCTTGGACCCGTGCATGCACACCGTAAAACGTCCCCCCCTCCCCCTGTCGATCCGCTATTAGGCACAAAAGCAGTGCCCTGGGAAAATCAACTGACGCGTAACTAAACGGTGTATCATTAATTCCGACGTGTATGTTTATATCCGTCCCGTTAAAGAGCGTGTAGCGCGCGTTAGCGCGGCCAATTTTCCATGACGAGGGCGGCCTGGCCAGCGCGTGTTTTCGCTCGTCTTCCTATTTTTTTCCTTTTCCCCCTTTTTGTTTCCTTCTTCCTCCTCTTTTTTTTCCCCTATTTTCGCGACACTCCAGGCTGGATACGCCGATACCTTTCCGTGCCAATCATTTTGATTAAGGCGGACAAAGGCGGCCCGGCCGATAATCCACCCACCGAGAAATCGACATTTCCGCCACGACGGTGAGATCCGACGAAATCTTTTGTACGTACCGCCGCTATTGTCTACGCGCTTTAATTGCGGCGGTCAGGGTGGTCCTGGGTTTACAAATGAAAGCACGAGGTGCGATCAGAATTACCTCAAAAACATTCCTCCCGAGGCTACGTGAAGCCACGAGTTACGAGCGAACCGAGCAAAGTCACGTTAAGATACTTCGTTTCCAACAAGAGTGGTATATTGGATAGAAACTTGGACTTCGTCTATCACCTCTGATTTTTTCACGTGATATGGATACCGTAGCTGAACCTACCTTAAACTAAAGATCCTAGGTCAAATGATAGGTCCAGTTCGGCCCAGTACCCAGTTTAAAATTCCAAATAATTCAATTTGCTCACACATAATAATGCCGCAAATCAATTGTACACTACGCAGAAACTTATAGTCATGATCAGTATAATACATATCGATATATTTAATTGCATTGCTCATAGAAACAGGCTCCCGCCCTGATACGAAAATCGAAATTGGCCCGTCGATGGAAAAAGTTGTCCAACCCTGATTTTCGCAATCGGTGTAGAAAATGAATTTAAAAAAAAAATCTTCCTTTCCTCGCATAAGATAAGCCCGACGCTATGCCTCGATACCGGTTATTACCGAAACAACACGTTTTTCGTATGTCACACGGAACGCACATTTAGCGAGCGCAATCTCTCCACTCGATCGGAGATCGCGACAATCGCTTATTCCATCGGAGATCGCCACGGTGGTCCTCCGGGGCAAACAGGCTTTCGACCGCCAAGCCTATTTGGTACACGTGTCCTTGCACGTAGGGCCACGGCGCGATCTCCTCCCTTGCTACCTCGCGGAGGAGAGCCGTCGGTCCCGACAATGGCGCCGCACGTTTCGCCACGTGACCGCCGACCTCGGGGTGCACGTAAGTGCCAGAAAGCACGGGTGTGCCTGACCCACCTCCCCCCCCCCTCCTCCTCCCCCGGCCTGTGCTTTTCGATTCTTTCCACCGTCACCGCCGATTGCCCGCAATTTAGTGCCGCGTCGTTGGAGCCGGCCTGGAGAAACGTCAACCGCATTGCTCTGCATATTTCACTTCGACCCGTCTGCCCTTTCCTCTCCTAAGGCTCCAGGGAGGCAAGAACGAGACTCGATTTTTGCAACAATTTTTTTTTATGCATCGGGTACTCCTAACCTCCCTGCTCGTGGCATATTTAAGACTACTCGAGAATGGAGTTTTGTCGGACAATTAGTTTTCGCGCTTAATAATTTCTCCATCTGCTCATGGTGGATTTAAATTATAGTTGTCCGAGCGACATTGCGTGTGAGAGAGTTGATCATTTTTGTTCACTTTGGTGCGTGGCTTGTTGATTGAGGTTTAATCGAATTTTGGGATAAATGAAATAGAAAATCTGGAATATAAGGCGGTGAATTAAGTAGTGTTAGGGAAAAGGGCGTGGAAAAATTGGATGCTGGGGTAATTAGGCCGGGATTTTTTTTTTGATTCATTTTTGGCCCAGGAGTTACTGTTCAAGGTGGGTTGCGAGCCACCAGAGCTATAGAATATATGTTACATGGAAAAATCAGTGGTGATGAGCGGGAGGATTCGAATCCGGGTCTCCCGCGAGTCGAAGCTTTTCCACTACAGCCCCGCACTCTTATTCACAACATTTGTCACGATCGGTTTTAGTTATAGATGCTAAGATAAATAAAGATACCGGTCAATGAACTTTAATTTAAGGTATGCGATTGATCGTCCACGCACAGGTTAGAGCGTTCCTGAATTTTCAACAAAGGGCCACGGAGTTGGAGGCTACGGTCTCTATCTGGGAGTCGGAGACGAGTAATGGCGAGTTGATTTGCAATGGAAAAAGAGTTTCTGAACTTGAGACCAGTAACGAAGATCCAAAAGCTTTCTATAGGTAATCGAAGATTGGGTTTATCCGCGTCTGTGTTCTGTATTTGTTTGTAATTTGCATTTAGAAACACTTTCTTTTATATCATATGATAATGAATGAAAGGATGAAGGATATATAATAATGAGTGATATTTAATAGGCAGAGATCGTTTAAAGCAAAGACGATTGCAAACCGCGATGTAGTGCAGCGTCCGTCGGCTCTGGCCATCGATCCTTGGCGAGATCACGTTATTGTCGCTTGCCCAGCCTCCGGCCAGGTCGTTATTCTGGACAAAAAATACAAAGTAGTTCGCAGGATTCACCATCAGGACATGATGGCACCCCAAGGAGTCGTCTTCGTCCAAGAAACCGAAGAAATATTCGTGACAGGTATATTCTACTTTGAGAATTCACTTATAGCACAAACAACGCGTTTAAAATTTCGTCAACCAGTTATTAACATCATGATGTCATTTAATATTTTCCACCAGGAATGCACAGCATATAAAGTAGATCTATGTAAACTATTGATGTTTCAGACAAATGGAAACACTGCATTTTCGTGTTCAACCGAAACGGCGAATTGATTCGCCGTATCTGCAGCAAAGGCCAGCGCGAGTCCCAGCTTCGTTCGCCCGAAGGAATGGCGTTGCATCCAAAGCTTAATACGCTCTATGTCGCGGATACTGGGAACGATAGAGTCCAGATCATGCGACGCGATGGCACGTACATCGGCAGCATTGGCCCGACTGACAGATACACGATGAACATCACCAAATCTGGCAAAGTGACCAATATCGTCGTAAATCAACTGAACCAACCGACGGACGTCGTAGTTTCACTGTTGAACGTAGTTGTGGCCGACTGTGGTAATCATAAAGTCAAAGTAAGAATTCTCTACTGCTTCCACGATTTCGAAACGAAATATGCCCATAATGTAATTTCACGTACATATACATTAAGAATATGGATTTGATATCATGTTATTGTATGGTGATATTGATATACCATATATGTAAGAATGAATTGTTTTTTAGATTCTTTACATTTCAATAAGATATTTCATATTTTAAGGTGTTCGATCACGATGGGCAAATTTTACACACGATAGGGGGATTGGGTGTACGTAGAGGTCTCTTCAAGTTAGTATATATCAAAATTAGGACCGAATATGGTGATTTTAAATCTTATGATTCATATTCGACGTATTCACGGATTTAGATCTCCAGAAGTGGTGGACATTGACAACATGGGTTGTATCATCGTGGGTGACGCTGGCAACGGAAGGGTACAAATATTTTCCAGTAATGGAGAATTCCTGCAAGTCTTAGGTGGCAATGGCGGCAAGACGAAACCGTTTGAATGGGTGTCTGGTATATTAATGCATAACAATCGCATTTTCATATCTGACAGTAAAAGTAACACCATTCAAGCATTTTAACCTTCGACAAAAACGTAGATTTTACCATTCATTCTATATTTAAAACCTTAAAGCGCATTGATTTTAGCAAATATACAAATAATAGCTACAAGAATTGAATGAATATTAAGATCAGCTGGTCCTCTAGTGCATAAAATATAGTACATCTCAATATACTGTAAATTATTCTAAGCATAAAATGAAGTATTACAGGATTAGAAGGATATACGATATTCGATACAATGGTAAAATAAACATAGATTTACATAATACGTCTAAACTAATCATAAACAATAATACTATTATTAAAGCCTATCTATTAAAGATTTATTTATCCATCGATAAGTTATATATACCTTCGTACAAACGTAAGGCGCGTTTTCCGTACTGAGTTTTTTATTTACCTTTCCCAAACCAGATTTCGTCCGCAAAGCAAACAGATCCACGGTGTAAAAGACGCCGCATAACCTAGTGAGCATATTTGACCAATAAATAATTTAGCAAACAAATTGATCCCCAGAGACTATAAACAGATACTTAGAGGCACGCGCTCGTTCGGGCCATTAAGACGAAGAATTACTGTCCATCCCAGTAACGTGATCAGTGCGAAGCTGATGCATCGGTATCGCGAAACTTCGGACAATTTCTGGTCCGCCGGTTATGAGACCCCTACTGTGAGAACCGAAGAGGGGCCCGCGGCGTGAAATCTCTATTATCGAGGGGTTGGAACGGTACCCCCTTGTTACGTGTATATATACACACATCACCACGAGTGTGCCACGCGTGTATGGGACCTTGGTTCAGACTGGTGCTGACAGCGGACCCGCCTGGTCCTTGCCCTTTGAAAATAATGTAATCGCGAATTAAATGTTTGCCTGGATCTCCGCAATGCCCCCACCTACTTTGGACCTAGGAGGTACTCGCCTCGGACTCTTAACCCCATTAGTACCTTGCGATTTTCACCGTGTATTGCCCTGAAATGAAATGATGAAATGCTGCTAGCCAACTCGCCTGGTCCTTGCTCTTTGAAAATAATGTAATTCTACCTTTTTGAAAAATGTAAACCACCTACTTTGGATCTAGGAGACACTCGCTCCGGTATCTTAACCCTATTAGTATCTCGCGATTTTCATCGTGTATCAGTTTGAAATATCTTGAAAAATATCAATATCGAGTGACTCCTTAGGAGTCAGCTTTGTGCGCTGTTATCGATGCGGAAAAAATTAGAAGTAAAACGAGACTTGGTTAAACGTTTTATTTTATTCGGTTTATTCCTTTACAGTAGTACGGTTCTTTATCTTAATTCATAAAGATTGGGTGTTATTACATATATAATAAATGTATGACATAGAAATATTCGATTTACCTAACGTATATTTAGTAGTTAATTCGCACGGGAAATACTTTTCGCATATTTTTTAAAAAAACCCGTTGTTGCCATAATTGTTTTTTTTAGAACGGCGACAAGGCGTATTGTAAAAATTATCCTTGAAATTAATAATCAAGTGTACGTCAAATTGAGGTAAAGTTTATCGGTGTCGCGTGGAAAAAAAGTCACAAACATATCTACGCGATCTCCGCATACCCGGCACTCCCCTCGAACGTGACAAATTGAGATAAATAATCGTTTGTGGGGACACAATGCTCTCTCGAAATTTGTCATGGCGATACTCGAAACTGCACGCTCCCAGGCATTTGCGAACAGATACTAGTACAAACAGTACTCGAGTTACATTCGGTTTGTATCTCTTTCGCAGATATAACATAGAAACATATTATCGTCGAAAATGAAGGTATCCGATTAAATCGCCGGTTTAAAATACCAAACGTTTTCACCGATTTAAATGATGGAAAGAAAGCCTTCGTTTTTACCCATGTCTATTATATTATCCCTCGCAGATCTTGTATCGTCTTGCAGATTATTGTATAATCTTGCAGATCTCGCAAAAGTTTGTAGTCGTTGCGAACGAAAATTCAAGTCTCTAACTTTAGCGGCACGATCTCAGATCGAAGCTCTATCGTGGGACGATCGTGTTAACGCGAAGTACCGAAGCGGCGGATTTCTCGTCGCGAGATAATATCGAAATATGCAAATCGCCCGTGGAATCGTGAGGATCGATCCTAAGCCAGAAGGACGTACAAGAGCATCGGTGTTCTCATACCCCGCAAAACTAATCCCAATTATATGTATATCGTGCGGTGGTGGCCCCGACAATAATAACTCGGTACGATTTATAAGTCTCGTCGAGCTCCTACCGAGAGTTCAAAACTCCTGCACCCAGGATGACAAAACTTTGTCGGTTCGTAGGTACAACCCTACCGAATCACTATTGTGATCGTATTAACACCTTGCATAATTGCATCGCCACCGACGCCGCAGCGTCTATCATTGTGCGTGTACTAAACACACCTCATTTGAATATTGGCCCATTCATATCTCTGGGAAGGCTAATAATCGCACACTCGAAAGGGTACCGAGCTCCGATCGGGACTTGCCTCATCGATGAGAATACTTTCCTTTCGAGCATGGAACAAGCTCGAAACTTGACCGTGGATTATTACTTCGGATAAAGTGGAAAATGAATGAATAAATAAAGAGGTTAGAAAGACAAATACACTTTCCAAAGGATTTTGATACTCTCTTCCTCAATATATCGTGACCTTATACAAATCGCACGAGAGAATAGTATTTTTTGATCAAGCCTTGGTGTAAAATATTTTTACTGAATCTAGGAAGAAAAGGAGATCTGATATCCGCGATGGATTTAAAGTACTCGTAAGATCGAGTTCCAAGTATGCAACGTGCAGGCGGCATAGTGAAGGGACCAAGAAGAGCGTGGAATTAAACAAAAACACGTTAATCCGCGAACGCTTATTAAGTATTATAGAGGGCAACGTGCATCGGTCGTAACAAAAGAATTCTTTTCCATCAAGAGGATTTCATAACATTTCGGCGGACCATCCACCACCAAATTGAAACTCCTCTTCCCCATTTATCCCTCCCTCGATCGTGAATAAATCCACTCCCGGGCCCCCACCCACCTTCCAGAGTCAGCATAGGCGGGAGTACGGTGGAAATAAAATTTTTCACCGGCAGTAACAATGAACCGCAGGACCTCCACGTCGTTTCCACGGGGTAAGCCTTCGCTATTAAGCGGCCATCCAATCCCAAAAAGCTCTGATAGTCGCATGGATCCACGGTGAGCGCCGATTGGCCGTGTACCCGCCCAGGGGTTGGTATCGATCATCCCCCTCGTCCTCGAGGGACTTTTCATATATAAGGCAGACTCCCCAGGGAGATCGTCGATAGTCGGAATCGTTACATCCCCCGCACAGCTTATCCCGCGAAAGATATCCGCGAAGTGAACGTCGACTTCCTCGAAAAAGGGGGAAAATCATCGAGAACACCCCAAAAGCAAAAATATCACGCGAGGTTCTTCGAGATTTTTCGAGGATATTCACTGTCGAAAAGGGGGAATTTGTTCATCGCTCATCGCGTTTACTGGAAACGTTTCTGTACATTATCTTGGTGTCGGCATCCGGGCATTTGTCGTGTCGAAAGGACGACGAATGCACCTGTGAGTTGTGCTCGGAGAAGGCATGGCGAATCATCCTGCGTATGATTACGAGGACCGAGGGCAGAGGATCCGACATCGTGTCGGTACCACTTCGAGGCCCGCCGACTCCACGGTTGCGTGTACCAGGTAATCCTTCTGGTAGATCAAGGTAGATCGGGATAGATCTTTCCGCCGCTTTTGCGTACAGCTAATGAGGGACAAATTTTTGTACGTTGAATTTTCCAACGGAAGGTACCAATGTCAACTTTGTTTCGCGGGTCGAATGATCTTCCTTTTATTTACTACGTTACCGGATTATTATTGAAGAAAACTATGTACATATTTGGTGTTTAACACTAGAACTACTAGCAACTTTCTGGGCATATTAAAATACAACGTGTATCTTTAAAAAAATGGGAGAGTAAATGGAAATGTCGGTAAATCAAAATGATGATCTAAATACCACATGAATATCATGGAAAATCTCAAATGATGCATCGTTATAAAGCACTACGATTTTTTGCAGAAAAGACTCACCAGTCATTTTGACTGGTTTGGTAATTCTAGTGTTAATAGAATAGTGAAATCCAGCATAAAACTTAACGTAAGAAAACAGGGCTTTGATGTATTTATCATGGGTGTTATCAAATATTCCTTTACAGTACTCAGTATTATGTGGGACCGAACAGTGACATCAGCGAGGAAGATCTGTCCGAATTACCCTCTTGCGTTTATGCGGGAAGGCCGGCCCAACACATCGCGCACACGTCTCCGCATACTCACTCGCCTTTACATTACCATATGCCAGTTTCTACACCAGGTAATTCATTCACACCAGAAATCACGCTCCTATTACAATGCACCTTGTATCTTAGCCGACGTGGAAATTTCTAATTTTCCTGCGCGATTTATAACGATATTTACTTTGTCTCGTAGACCATAACGATACCGATATGAACGGCGTGGAAGAGGGATATTACCCTAACGGTAGTCCGTATAGAATTCAACGGCACGCCGCCAATATTCGAGAAAGAAAACGCATGCTGAGGTGAGAAATTGTTGGTACTGAATGTGAAATACGATGTTCTATCCAGCAAGCACTTTCGCATAGCCGATTACAAAGATAATATTGTGTCTATACTTCCCGCCAGATTCTTGCGAAGCGCTTTACGATAGCAGTGCCATCGTTGGTTTTGTAATAAACGGATTGTCAGTGTGATTAAAATTTTTAGCAGCATCAACTCGGCTTTCGACGAGCTCAGGGTTCACGTACCGACGTTCCCTTACGAGAAGAGGCTGTCGAAAATTGACACGCTGCGCTTGGCAATCGCGTACATAGCCCTGCTGCGAGAGGTATTAGCTGCGAGACTTGATCCATTGACGTACGTTGAGAGGTGCCTTAGAGGAGAGATAAACGGAGAACGTGCCGAATGGAACACAAGCGGTGAGAAAGGATTTTAAGGACATTTAGCCTAGCAAACAAGCAATTTCCATTCGCATACATTGATAGTACACGGTGAAAACACACGAAATAGATGAACTGCTAAATATTTATCCGAGCATAAAACCAATTTCCATTGGCATACATTAACACTATTCCTACGAGCTACTTTTTAGACACGATTAGGTGTACTAAATATATCCTTATAAGAAAGAGGACAAAGGAAAAATGTTAATAGATTAATTTATCCATCCGTACGCTGCAAGGAAATCATGAAAAATCTCAGAAGTGATCGCGCATCAATTTTCTACAATTTTTCAAAGAAATCACTCGTCGTGGTAGGAATGGTGATAATAGTATGCGGTGAAAACACACGAAATAAATGAACATTGGTCTTGATGCGAAGCGTAGCTTATCGCAAGATTTTTATTAATGACATTAAACGGTTTTATTATAATTCATCGTTCGCATAAAGTATTTAGTGTAGAGTATATGCTTGTTGATTACAGACCTGACGGCGCGACTGTCTTGGATAAATTGGGAGAATTTGGGGGTGAATCCAAACCGACGTTCGGTTCTCACAACCCTTGCGCTAACGACCGACAATATGAATTGAAAATCGACGAACGTGATAAATGAAGCTATTCTCTGTTTCTTTGTAAATATTTTCAGGCTAGATGTAGCGCAAAAAGACGTAACCCTCAGTTCTAGTCTACGTGCAATACGAGCGACGACATTGTATTTCGTATTTATATGTATATGTAAAGAAATGATAGCTAGCGTAAATTAGTATTTCGTTTGGAATAAAACCAATGCTCATGAGAAGCTACGACAATCTGAGATTATGAAAATAAATCCTTGGATTTCATAAGGTATTGACGTAATGGCGTTTCAAAAGTCTAAGACAAATGTGGAGCACGTTTCAGACGTTGATCAAATTTAAGACAGTCGTATACAGAAGTTCTAACAATATAAAAAGCAGTCTTCGCGATTTTTTATCATTTGCATGAAATAAATCAAGCGAGAAAAACGAGTTTTAATTCACACATTATTTTTATATATATATGATACTAATTCGAATATGATTCTTGAATAGGTGGCTCTGTAGCCTAACGCCTAAAAGAAACATTTGAAACGCGTATAAGCCGCGACGTTTTGTGCCAGTACCTTGTCAATGATGTTATTCAAGCTTAATTCCAGATACAAATAGAAGTGTTAATTAGAAGTGTAATTCGCAATTATACTAACCTAAACATCAACATCATATTGAGTATCACAAATCAAGTTTCACGATTGCACACCTCACGTGCTGTGCACCTCATTGAATTTCTTGATATAATTTTAAACTACTGAATAGAACTTCCTGAATTTAAGGTGTAGCAATACATTTTCTCTTGCTACAAAGTAAACCATTCTTCTGCAAGATTTTGTACACCTCTCGCACATTCAACGGAAACATGGAATCAAGTAGTAACTCACGATACTAGCAACCAACAGAGTTTGCGAAGCTCTTTGTGTCTAAGGTTACATGGAAGAATTAGAGACCATACGCGATCCATCGAAAGAAAATTTGAGAGATTCGAAAGAGAAGAGCCAAAGCGCGCTGGAAGACCACAACGTGTACGTTACAGCTTTAATAAGAAAAAGATTGGATCATCCCGAGATCAGAAATATTCCAACGTATTGTCAGAACCAGCAATCGGCTCTTTCTGCGATCAAAAATACCACGGATAAAATCTACGTGGAGAGAAGGGAGGTTGTTCTGCTGGAACGTAAATCCATACGGCGAAAGGGTAAGAAGGAGGAAAATTCAAGCGATCGAGATATGGCCGGTCAGGATGATAAGAAAACCAAGATGGCGATCTGCAGGGAGCTCGAGGTCGAAATGTTATCAGTGGCGCATCCTGACGACGGAGGTACGGATTGCTCAGCGAGCGCTGATTACGAAAATATGGAGATTCTGCAAAAACTTCCGGCCGGCACTATAGTGATAAAAAGACCGAAATTAAGCAAGGATGATAGTGATTACGTCAAAGATTCGACGGAGACTAACAGCAGCGGTGGTAGCAGCACTACATCAGGATATGCGGCGGGAAAAGTCAAAAGAATTCATCGTGCTATTCGAAATCGAAAGTAAGTCGATATATATTCTAATATAACTGCCCTAAAATTGCGATTATAATGAATTATTTCTGCAAGCAGTGTTGATCTTTTTAAAGCCTAAAAGCCATTGTTGACTTTTTAAATATGGGGAATACGTTATTCAAATATCTATCATGATTAAATTATTCTGATATAGGATTTAATTATGACGTATATACTTCTCTAGTGCACTACAATGTAATTAATTAATCTTACACGCGCGTTTTTTAAAGACTATGTAAATTGAATATAATTTTTTATATCATTTACGTTTATTTTTCGCTAATTTTCTTTAACATATTACCGCTAAATATTCGAGTTGACATGCATTTGCAATATATCGATAGATCATTTTATAAGTATACCTAAGTAAAGATAGAATTGAACATAGTATATACATAATTCGATTCTTTTTACGCTTGGATAAAGTTCGATTGTCTAAGATAGATGTATTGGTAAAAAATTGAGAGTTCAATCGTTTGCCAGTCGCGTGGGCATGGATGTAAGAAGAAACTCAACGCGGATGCGGAAGAAGGACGCGAATGCCGATCTGTCTCGGCCTAGGCAAAGATTACTCTCGGCAAAGAAGAAAGAATCCTTGTCCGGCATAGAGTCGATTAAACGTACAAAACTTTCAACGATGCCGTACATGAACACGAGATCGGTAACACGAAAAATGTACAATGTCGGCGCCACTTATCAGGCACCCTCGATAAAGGATGAAACCGAGTGGAAGGAGTGGCCCGTACACGGCATGCACGAGAGACCAGTTTTTCATCCTCGAGTAAGTTAAACAAAATTATTTTTGTATTATCAATTAGGTTTCAATTTGACTTAACTAAACAAAAAAATAATACCATTATTGAGATGAGCTGATAGATCCTTGAGTTATTTGTTAATACATTGCGTTGCAGGCTGGTTTGGCGGCTGAATATTTAGGCAAATATTATACGAGCTTAGACGGATATTCATATCAGGAGATAATCGATCCGCTGGAAATAGAAGTAGTCTCTGTCGATCCTCGTTGCGAGTGTCCCACATCCTCCAGCGAGAAAAAGAGAGGAAAAAAAGCAAAGGTCATCCGTGAAACTCCAAGATCAATTGGCAAAGTGGAATCGACACTTTTGAACGAGAATAAGTCCTTCGAAATCTGCATGCATGGTAGCCTTCATTCTGTCCTTGGCTACTGTTCACAAGTTATGACACCATCGTACCAGCACGGTGTTGAGGAAAAACTGATCGAGTCTGAACGAGATGACAAACCTGTTGAACTTACTACTCGCAAAAATGACTTACAAATAGAAATGAAAGAAAATCAAGGAAAGCACAATATTACTAATGAAAGCAAGGAGAAAGCAGTAAAAGAAAACAGGAATGACAGTTTGCAAATTCATGGTACCAAGGAAAACTCTTTGGAGAATTACACAATTGCAGTTTCTCCAAACATTCGAAATTCCATGAAGAATTCACCATTAAGGCGTCGTGTTCTTCCAATGCAAGCAATGTACGTCACAGAACCACAAAAGTCACGCGTTACTTTTACTAATTTTAGGGCTGTGCAAAACGAACAAGTAAAACTCCAGGATGTTTGTAGGACTGGACTAGGAAGTTCTCTGATTCTGGTAAAAACGTCCGATGGTAAGGTGGCTGAATGTTACAATGCAGCTACTCGTGATCGCATATTGAAAATGTCATCAGCGGATTTGAACATCACAAAATTGGAAGATACATCCATAAGCGATGAGACATTGATGGAGATGTCCTCTATGTACAAAAATCTTATGTCCAACAATGACCTCAAATCCGACCATAATAATTCTAATGTTCTGGGAAGAAACCTCTCAGGTCAGAAAAAATCGCTCGTGAAACGGGGAAATCAATTAACAGAATTTGCAGCACGAAAGTGTCTCTTCGCTGAGAAGGAACAAGAAAAAGTAGGAGACCCACATGAATGCCAGAATAAATATATCCAGACAACTTATGATAAAGCGTGGCAAACTAACGAGACTTCCGAAATAGCGAGAATACTTTCTGAGTACAACAGGAGCAACACAAGAAAGTCAGCAATACAAAGTCACGGTTTGTCCACAGTTACGAGATGTAGTAATCCCAATATAAGTGTTTTTACAGATTCTAACGATTCATGTAACACAAACGCATTGCTTAGCTTGCCCAAACACAATATTGGCGAGAAAAATTCAAACGTCAATTTACTGCAAGGAAAATGGAGAAAGTTCCATTTTACAGTCGAAAAGTTAAAGGAATCCAGACTTCTGGACCTACGCGATAAAGGTAAAAATGTCTTCCTGGGCTACCAACGATCATCATTATTACCAACGAATAACACGAATATCAACCAAGTAGTCACGGATACTAATTTTGAAATTGTCGAAAACGAAACTGTCAGTAGTGCTTCTAAATCTCAGCACTTACACGAAAAGAAACAAGCCTTAAACCAGAAAGACAATACATCGATTAACACTGAAGAAGAGTCGAAGGTACGACCATTGCAAGAACTGCTAGAGAACACAGCTGTACTCTACTGTGCAGCTACCAGTGTTCACCAGAGTGATTTAGTTAATTACATTGACAATTTGGATGCCAAACAAAGTATACAATGGTTGGAAACGTGGGATAATTCGGTGGTATAAGGTCACCGAAATATAGTTCAGTATTTATATGTTGCAGATATACCGACTAAGTCTTCCCGTTGATATATTATTTATGGTCAAGTTTCATCATTTAAGAAAAGATTATCTTTAATTCTGAATTTATGTTTCGCCAATTTTAGTTTTAGCAGGTGAAAATCTCTAACGGAGATAGATTTAATATCTTGTAGTACAAACACGTTTTATTTTTAATTGAGATATATCGTTCAGTATTATTGTTAGAATATTCTAAACCTTTAACAATAAGACACAATGTTCATTTAGAAGAGTACGTCGATGTAAGACTCTAGTACGATATATCCTCTATCCTAATTTTACTTTACTCCCCAAGTATTACATCGAGTTCCTTGTTCATAATAATACAAGCAAAACTAATCCATTCGATCCGAGTAAAAAGTCCGCTTTGTTCTCGTTGTTAATACCATACCGCCATTAATTCCGGCATGTATAAAAAGCATGCAAACAATGAGAATTGCTAAGTAGACGAACAGCAATCCAACGATGCCAAGACTTCGTTGTCAATCTCTACTCTGCCGCCGCTTTCGATGACTATATCTGCACATCCAAAACGTACAGTAATTACTCACTTGTCTACCAATTTTTTATTTATTTAAGAACAGTAAGAAATTAGCCTGGAGCTTAAGAGCTATTGGACGAATTGATGTATAAAATTTACCCTTTCCTCTCAGGTTCAGATTCGCTGCTTTCGCTGACGGTCTTACTGTCGTCCAACACTTCTGTCGAGGACTCATTTTCCGAATCTCGCTTTGCTTTTCTACTAGAACTCTTGCTGGAATCCTCGTTTCGACTCTTCATCTTCAAACTGTCCGATGCCTTTCTTTCGACTTTCTCAGAAGACTTCTTGTTTATCCTTCGTTTTTGGCTGTCATCGTCGGAAGAAGCTTCTTTCCTCGAATCCTCTCTACGAGACTTTTCCTTTCCATCTCGCTTACGAGATTTGTTATGTTTGCTCGAGTTGCGCGAACTCGAAGTGGAGTAACCAGTGTCCTGTCTCGTTTTCCTATAATAATAATATAAGAAGTGATTTTGAATAAGAAAGAGGTAAAAGATGATATTGAAATTGTGCTGCTACTCAATTGCTACATTTGATCTACGTTTTCTTTTCAAGATATAAGATGATTTAAGTATGCTAAGCTTTTATACAACGAATCGGTACTATACCGTTTAGAGCGTCGCACGTTCATTGGGGAGGAGTCGAATTTATCCACTTCTTCCGTGGAATCCTCGGTCTCCGAATAATTTGCCTCCACGTCTCTCTCTCGTCGTTTCTTTCGTTTCCTCTCGTCCTGGCATCTCCTGTTCTTCACGTCTTTATACATATCCCCGCGAGATATGATACTTATACTCGCCACTTCGCCCTTTTTCTTGCGCTTGCTCTTGTTTTCGCTCTGCACGACGTACAGCCTATAGAGTTGCAGGAGTATCACCAAGGTATTTTTGCAAGTAAAGAAAATATTCATATAGCTCACTATCTGATAATGGATTATTAATATCAGTCGAAAAGCCAGAAACGGCCCATCCTGCAAAAAAAGAATATAGATGTGCTTGAAGCAGTGGTTAAATAAAATTTGGTTTTTAAATCATGAATAATATAATTTTTACGATTGAAGAAGTATAGCTTCGATATCCTTGATTATATGTGATAGTCAAATCAATTGTGATAGTAATTATGCTGTATTAAAGTATAGCATATATACTGTCATTAATTATAATTTAAGACGTACTTGTAACAGCATGTTAAGTGCAATGCCCCAAACGTCGATGCTGCAACAGCTAGTTTCCGCTTGCACCCTTTTCTTTAAGGTACTTCCGGAAGATAAGCGCGACTTCCGCGATTTCGTTGCCGTGAGTACGACCGTAAATTGCATGAGGGACCATGCCCAAATACCTAAAGTCAGATAAACCAACACCGGCTCGCGGGCTATCCTGTCCTCCTTGAAGGAATCGAAGAATTCGATTATATCAGCCGCAGTCCCGATGTATACCAACAATAGCTGACTCAGCTGATCTCGCGTTAAATCACCCTTCGGCAACATCCACCTTCCAATAATCAGGATCAGCATTAAAAACTGCTCGATCAGCGTCACCCAGGTTTCCGTCGATATCTGTATGTCGGGCAGGTGAATGTTTACCTGCAGAATCATCGAGCATGATTTTATATTTAAATGCCTTCACGTTTAAATAAAGCGTCGGTTTTAAAAGGTGGAGAACTGATCAAAGGAATGATCTGATTAGCAGAATGTATTTGCATACTCCCAAAGCTTTCTCTAAGTGCTTCAAGTCCCCTGCTGCTAAATTGCTCAGGTCGAAATTCTCCGATATGTTGATGTTCGTTTCGAAGGACTTCAGCCTCCTGTCCACTTTGTCCAATTCTAAAAGCCATATCGCCGGCACCACGCTACTGAGGTAGAGGAACACCGAGGGACAGAACCTACGGCAAGATGTTATTTAATTTTGTTTCTTTTTGTTTAATTCATTTTCCGCACCGACTGCTGAGGTCATTTGATATAGGATCTACTGTTTAAGGTGAGTTCCGAACTACCAGAACTACGGTATACATGTCACATGGAAGAACCAGAGATGATGAGCAGGATTCGAACGAGGGTCTCCTGCGTGGAAGCTTCTATCCACTACACCACCGTAGTTCTTTTAATTTTGTTCGAGACAAGAAAAAAAAAGAAAATCTTTTCCAGGCATCATTTCTAAGCGTTAGTAAAATCTATAACCGCAGTAATTATTGTGTACTTTAAATAAGCAAAATCCTGATGTAGTAATGTAGAGCAATGAGGTGCTCGATACGCGTGAGATTTACATTTAAAATCGATCGGCCACTTGCGATGAACGGAGAGGAATTGTACGAAACGAGGTCACTGTTACATGACATATTACGAGTGTCAATAATTTTTTACTCGATTCGTGCCGCGTCACAAAGTGGATTCCAACTTGCCCCGCTCGTGTTACTAATGCTCCAATTTCCGTCTGTCAAACTGAGACGGACCCACAAAAACACACCCTTCCTCAGCCAAGGGTGGAGACTCGTCTACTACAGAGTTTCATTCATTGGAAAATCATCTTGTTAGGAACTCTTTACAAATGACATCGCACAGATCGATTTTATATAAATTTTTCGGTTACTCTCGGGATTATCAATCCATTTTCTCGTGAAAATGCATAAGCGAAATCTTTTTTTATGGTAAGTATTAAAAATCTTTGCTGGCCTGTATTACAAGACAAAAAAAAATTGACTATAATACAGATGAAAAAAAAGAGATATTGTTAAGCCGTGTTTACACACCGCGGAATATATTAACTATTTTATTTCTCGTCGGAGATACAAGCAATTAGGATCAATAGAAACACTGATAGAAAGATTTGTCTGCTACTATATGTATAAATTAAAATAGTTTAATAACGATGGATATCGTGACTCACCATTTCCATTCCTGATTTTCTTTTATGGTGAGAGTAAAAATACCTTCGAAGAAGAGCAATAAAATCGGGCAGCTTAAGTACCAAAATAATGGATTTCTTTTGAAAGTAGTCACTTGCCAAATCGCAATAAATCCATGAGAAGCGAACACCAAACGCGTAATTATCGCTTTAATGGTCGCCAAAAACTTTGCCATTGTCACTTAATGTTTTATTCTATTTTTTAACCCGATCTACACGCGCTAAGGGCTTATAAAAATGAATACAACAACGCGAAATATATTTCAACCAAAATAAATCCAAAATCAAAATAGTTGCAACGTGATTTTTTCCTCTACACTACATTTTTCAACTTATAAACGAGTATAGGGGCGTATAAGCCGTAATCCGCATTCTTTGGTGTGTAGCAACGAATTGCACAGGTCGTGCTCGAACTAAGCGACGCACGAAGAAAATCCTGAGATCTGTCCTTTGGATTTCAAATACCCGCGCGCAGGCGTAAATGCATTTCATGCCAAGTACCCTCTATAAGGAAGACTCCTAACTTTTTCAACAGCTCTGTCGATAAGCAACTGCATTTCATATTCGATAATATATCGCATTCCTCGAAAAACTCGGCTACCATATTTTATCAAACAACATTTAACAAGAAAATATATATTCAGGTATCATAGGATTCTGATTAATATTACGACAAAAAGTGCGAGTTTTTAATTCTGACAAGGATATTATAAGAAGGTTTACATTCTACATAATAAGTATAACAGTTTAAAGCTGTCTATTGATTTGTGCCAGAATTCGAGTTACCTAAACATTACCAGCATATGAGAATATAATTGCATTATTAGCCTGTGTCAATTCGCGTGCACTTATTAATTACAATACCAGAGGACGGTAAATTCAAGGCAACGTCATTGTTATCGTGCAATTGGCATCGAGCGCCGCAATGCAATGTGGAGAGCGCCCCTATCAATCGTATCCAGAATCAAGAGAAATGTCGACCGACGTATTTAGTGGATTAATATTCTCTTGTAAAGATGTAAATAAACTGTTAATTAGCTGACTAGTTTACGTGATGGATTGTATAAGACTTGCAATATGTGTGTAGCTATATATGTGGCTGCTAGTTATCCGAAAATCCAAAGGTACGTAAGCCCTTCGGACGAACCGATCATATTCCCTATGCGGGCACAGCATATGCTCGTCCTCGTTTATCGTCACGTTGTCTCTGATACGGCCAGATTTCATCCGGAGCTTTCGCGAAAGCGCCATTAAGTCGCTCCCCGATGCGTACGCGATCGATGTTTCGCCTGCGACCGATTTCTTCCCTTTCATTAGCCCGCGACATTGTCGGCAACTTGACTTGTCCGCTATGCTTGACATATACCACTGCAGTGTTATTTACATCTTTGCAGTTTCCATCCAGTAGTACGTCAATATGACCTTTGTTCATCTATGAATGAAAACTAGATAATGTCGATGATCTACCTGCTCACGGAGTGATTGACAAAATTTGATATTGATGGTACCGGTTGTAGAATCAATCTCGATGATTCTTGAATCACGCCCCCCTCCCCGCCCCCCCCCCACCATTGTATATGTAAACAGAAATTTATTTCGAAATCTTTTTTCGGATCTAGAAACTATTTTCTATTCTGTCAAGTATCATGACACATGCCCAGCCAGTATTGAACGGAATTGTTCGTCAATTTAATTTGACAAATAGGAAATTTCCAATAATGTATTTTTCTCCCATTATCTCTGTGTGACCCGCTTGCCTTTTCAGATAGCTGTAATACGTAACGCTGCAACTGTTCAAATATAAATTAAACACGTATCGCACGAGTTATTACACTTATAAATCTTTCTTAATGATAATCGAATTGTAAACTTGGATTCTTAATTATTTTAGATGAACGTTTCATTATATGGAGTTATTGGGGCTGTTGTGACGTTGGTTGTTTACATCCTTGGAATAGGAACGATCATAAAAATTTTTATTTGTCTGCTGGCGTTAATTTTAGGGTAACCTGTTTGATATTATGTATTTACAAAAAAAAATCTAGGATAACGATTTATAACAGAAAATTGTTTATATTATTTTAGAACGATGACCTGTGTATATAGGACGTATGCTCCAAATATTGACAATTTAATTAAATCTGAAAGGGAAGACTTAACTAAGAAGACTGACAAGTTCCGGCAGGTAAATGAATGTTATCAATTATGAGATTCTTTTTCTTTGATCATGCAAATAACTCATATTACTTGTGTTATTCTTATAGTATATCCTACACTTATCCAAGCAAAAGATGAACTTTACTTTAGATAGAAGAATTACTGGTAGCCGTGTTATCGATGAATCCCTGCAAGTACATACCCAAGTTTTTAAACAGTACAAGTCAGCTACTCATGTAGAATGATACATGTAATTTGACACTGTTATCATTCCATTCACAGGAAATATTAGATTTTGTTATCAGAGATTATGTAGAACCATGGTACAGTGTCATAACAGATGACGAAGAATTCATCCATTCTGTTCGTGATACTGCTCAAAAAATAGCTATCAACATTGCAAACCAGTATGTAATTTTTACTACGCTAAATTAAATATAAGACATATAAAAAAATTAATATGTAAGCTGCTTCTTATTTTCTTTGTGTATATCTATAAATGTATATTATTTCAAGAACTGCTTTTTTCTACAGGGTAAAAGGTGTTGATTGGATACCTTATTTAACAACACGCCTTGTCGACGATGCAGCTTCACATGTTAGGCTGTATCGCCAAGCTAGAGCAAGAATGAAACAAGTGAGATCGAACAAAGTTCAAAAAGGTAGCGCAAGTTCAAGCACTTCTGGAGGTACTCCAAAGAAGACGCCCACCCATCGCAGAAATAAAAGCGAAACAGATGTATCGTGGTACTCTCAATCAAAGTTTTACATTCCAAATCTAACATCTCTTGTTGAACCGATCGACCCGGCAGAGGAAAAGGAAGATGAGTCTTTAGAAAAGATATTCTTTGATCTAGAAGTGCAAATGGAAAATAATTTGATATGCAGAGATCTGGTGTGCACAAATAATGCTCAAGAGTTGGAATTTTTAGGTGAAATATCAGAAATTCTGTTATATCTGGTATTACCAAAGGAGAATTTTGATTGTCTGGCTATGAGATTTATTTTAAGAGAGTTGTTAGTAAACATAATAATTAGACCGTTGTTGGATTTGTTCTCTGACCCTGATTATATTAATCAGGCATGTATATGGCTGTGTACGAAAGAGGGTAGCTTACCAAGTGATGTCTTTTTGACAGTGATTAGAATAACCGATAGTTTAGATGAATTGACAGCAACAAAAAACATAGTGTGTAAAGAAATAGCGCACTTGCGTTCTAAAGATTCAGGTGGTGATGATGACTTATCAGTGAAGCAACAGCTCAACAGTTTGCTTTATGTAAAGAAAATATTGGAAACCAGAATAATAGGAATGCAAGAAGGTTTGGAAACAGAGAGTGACGGAATTGGTGCTCAACCTGAATGGAATAGATTGCTCATTCCTGGCCAAAAGTTAGTGAATTTACCACTGGACGAACTGCTAAAGAACAATATAGCTCTTAGTTATTTTATTGATTACATGACATCAATAAATGCAGAAGCCTACCTGTATTTTTATTTAAACATTTATGGATGGAAAGTTTCTGCTGAGCAACAAATATCTGATATCGAACTGCAAAAAATTCATGCAGCGCAATCGACATCAAGCATTATTGGCTCAAAACGGAAGAACGTTGATTTGGATAACTTGAAAGAAGCAGCTATAAAGATTCACCAACAATATTTAAGTGATAAAGCATCTCCTAAGCTACAACTAGATGATACATTAGTTAAGAACCTACTAATAAAGATAAGATCAGAGGCCGTGAAAGAGACTTGGTTTGATGATTTGCGTAATTGTTGCTACGAAAAATTACAAAACGAAGATAGGTTTTTGCCAGGCTTTAAAAGATCTCTTGGTTATGTCAAACTTCTGGCAGAATTGGATTTATTAAAGGATCCGGCATCCGAGGAGGACACAAAATCATTGGATAGTATAAGCTTGTCGAGCACAAATAATGAACTAGACACGTTAGAAGAATTGGCAGAAACATATAGGATAGATGAAGGAAAAGCAATGGACTTGGCAGAGAGTAAATTAAAATCAAATTCTTCTACGAGTTTAGCTAGCATGGCAGAGCAAACTGAAAACAAAACGTGCGATGAAGTTACCACAGAATCTATGGCAAACTATAAAGCAGCGCGACCTGTGCGTAAAGCAGCCAGCATTGATTCTGATGCGGTTAGTGAAGGAAAAGATGTTACGTTTTATTTAGAATCGAACGCAGAGCAATATGTTAAGTTAGAAGAAAATAATTACGATCAAAATGCCATTAAAAAATTACAGCAAGGCCGTTTCGAGATAACTGCCAAGATCATAGAAACCGGTATCGTTAACGATCGTGGAAAAACGTATGGCATTTATGCCGTAGCTGTTACGAAAACTTACGATTCTGGTTATCAGGAAAAGTGGCATATCTACAGAAGATATTCTGACTTTCATGATCTACATCAGAGAGTGAAAGAAAAATATTATGACCTCGCAAAAATACCTTTCCCCGCTAAGAAAGCTTTCCACAATATGGAAAGAGCAGTACTAGAAAGAAGGATGTCGATGTTAAACGACTGGATGTATCAAGTTATGAGGCCAGCGATTGTTGATGGTCATATGGGATTGCAAAACTTACTGTTATCTTTCTTAGAGCAAGGGGATTACGATAAAGGAGTGACCGGTGGACAGATCTCAAGGACGGTAAATAAATCAAACATTATATCCATATATCTATATCAGTACCATCAATTAACGTATATTTTTAACACTTGCAGATAGATACCTTAATAAATCCCTTAAAAACATCTATGAAAAACGTAACTCAAGCTGTCAAAACGATGCCAGATAATATGTTAAATACAGTGGACGGTGTAATGGACAATATCAGCAAGTTTTTTGGAAATCCAAAAAAATCTAATATCTTTTATGAAAATACCAAAGTCGGTGCTGGTCTCGATGTGGAGGTACTTCTACTTGTGCATCCATAGATTTTTTAACCAATACACCACGATCATGATACATAAGACTTAATTTCAGACTGACGATAATATACCATTACGGATTATGTTATTGCTCATGGATGAAATATTCGACTTAAAAGTTAGGAATCAATGGCTCAGGAGAAGAATCATAACGTTGTTAAGACAAATCATTCGCACGATGTTCGGCGACATAGTGAATAGGAGGATAGTGGAGTACGTATCGTTACTGACCAGTCCATCCAAGGTTGCGGGATATTTAAAGCTGTTTAAGTACGTACGATCGTGCATCGAACCTTCTCCATTTCCACGACAAAATCTGACAACACCGATTTTTGCAGGAACAGCTTTTGGCCCAATGGCGTCAAAGCCGAGAGCAAACCACCGCGAGATCCGGAGATGAAGAACAGAACACGTGTAGCAGCTAAAGTCGCTTTGCTTTCTTGTCTTTCAGATGAACTGAAACATATCATAGGTAGCGAAACAACAAGACGCGGGCTTTTAAGAGTGTTCGAGCTTTTTCAGCGACCTGTACTAAATAGAAGACTGTTATACGTATTATTTGAGGGAATAATAGAGACTCTATTTCCCCAAAATAATTTAGTAGAAATTTTCAGGAAACTCTATTCCAATTCTCCGAGAGTTAAGAATAGAAATAAAGCTAAGTCTTGATGGAGGAACGAAGCGGGCTAATGTCCGTTTGCAATGGATATCGTTTATTTTACAGTGATAGCGGCGTAGTGGTATATTCAGTGTTCTTAAAATAAGTAACTTTTATCGAACTATTAATAACTCTGGATGCAGGCTAAGAAATTCATCTGTTCGGATATAGCTTAGATATTTATAACCTTAGAGAGATATTTATGTCTATGGCGATTAAAAACCAGAGAATGGAACATACATAGGATAACACAATTTCCGACACTCGAATACTAGGCTTTCTAAGATATTATTGATGTTAGAGTTCAGCAGATATTACTGGGCATAGGAAAGAAAATATAAGTCCTTCACATTCCATTGCAGCGGACACATGCCATGTACTTTCGACTGGGAACAAATTGAAAGTTGGATACTTTCGTAATGTCTACTATTTATATGTTCTATAACGACTAAGTGCAGTGATCTAGTGGCCAAAAATATGATATACAAATTTAAATCGTTTAATCGAGCCCGATGTTGGCTACAATTCTTGTCGGTATTACATAGGATAAAAGAAAAGTGGACTTCTTGCGATTACCTTTGTAGAAAAGTGTAATAAGGGCTATGGACACATTCCAATCGCATTTTGAGATGTACTTGACCTTAAAATAACTCTCTTTTTACACGCAGTTAAGATCAACATAATCTATAAACACGAAAGATACATTACTGTACGTCGCATAAGCCTAGACTCTTAAGGCACCCGTGGAACAAATATGTGATCCTAATTTATTTTACATCATAAATCATCATCAAAATGCTACGCATCATTAATGCTGCCTATTTATTTATTAGCAAAATCGTACACTCTTGAAGATATTTTCGTGCGCCTTTGTAGGTATGCAAAATTAATTTAATTTTCTTGTAAGACGTTAAAAAAAAAAGAAATTGGTACAAGAACCTGTAAAATTGTTGTACATTAATGTCGCACGGCTGTATATAAAGGTATTTCTATCGTGTTAGAGCGCCATACGAATTACGTTCACTTATTAAAAGTAATCATTCATATTCCCGATTCTTATTATCATAACGATAAGGAATTCTTCACTGGTTTTACGATCTTCCGTTTTTCACATCCTCAGCGTTTTCCACGCTGGACCGATGGAGACGATGGAAAGATCAGCACAATCGCCTTTTCGTCATTAAATTATCGTCGTACTTATCCCTTCTCGATCTCATCCCAACATTTATCATCTACATTCTTCCTATCTGTTGCATATCGATGCCAACAATACAACGTCTTTATACGATCCGTGCGTGAAAGAAAGGAAAAGAAAAAAAAAAGATACCGAAAATCGCTTTCGCAACATCAGCAACCCTCGAGCCCTCGAAAAAAACCGGACAACCCCGATCTTGCGGCAGTGCCGGAAGAGCAAAACGAAGAGTCAACCCAGCCGAATCCGTCGGTGCGTAGCACCGGTTCCCGAACAATGAGGGAAAGGACAGAGAAGAAAGGGATCGGAGGCGAGCAAGGGAAGGAGGGTGGCCAAAGACAAAAGAAGTTTATTAGCAGGGTTGGCCGAGGAACTCTCCGCGGTATTTGGAGATCGGAGAGAGAATGAGGAACATTAGAAAAAGAGGAGGGGACAGGGTTAGGGGGGTGGTTACAAGAGGCACCATCTCACCACGCTGCGCGTCATATACGGGGACATTTTGCTTGGGCGAAACGCACGTCGAAAGGAAGGAGGGGAGGGGGGGAGGGGGCACGAGGGCTTCGGACGGTGGATTCGATGGTAAGAGTAAGAGAGGAAGAGAGAAAGAGAGCGTGACGGGGGTTAGAGAAGGGAGAGGGTGAGGGATATGGCGGAGCAGAGGGGCCGAGCAAGGGCCATTGTGCAAAAAGAATTGGGTACCGCTCCTACGGTGGGTTCGCGCGCGCAGTATGCGTTTTCAGAAGGGGTTCGCGGCGCTCGGCCCCCGGGCTTTCTGAAAGAAGAAGAGGGGATCGCCGGCGCGGTGGCTCGATGCATACGTAGGACTCTAACCGAACGGCGTACTAACGAAAGAAAATCGATATGCATGATTCACGCACGCGAGAGACCGTGCCGTGGGGACTGTGCCGAGCGGGTAGGTGCAGAGTGCCGGACGAGGGAAAGACAGAGGGCGGAGGGGGTAAAGGGGAGGGGAGCAGAGAACGGGAGAGCCACTTCTCCCTCGTCCTCCCCTTTGCTCGAAGCAAGGGGACGGAGAGCCTATGTACGATGAGCGGGCACACACGTAATTCTATACAAGCGCACGAGGAGGGGTATTCCTACAATGCTACCCCCTCGGTCACTCGATCAGTCGTGTCCGAAGTCCCATGCCGTTGTAAACTGCGCGACTCCGGTGCCGCTCCACGGCAAGACCGATTGCCAGGCTTTTTCGTTGCTGCCTATTCACCGAACTGTACTGCCGCATTAAAGAGGAGCTTTGATCGAGAAAAATACACGGTGCCGCGGGTATTTATTGTGACGTTGAAGGTGCACGAAGACCGCCGCTGGCGGCGACGTCACGTGGATTTGAATCGCGACGTTTTATGCGCGCGCGCGCGCGCACTCTTGGCACCGTTTTCTCGCAGCTCGTGGAATCGAATCGAACACGCCGATCCACGCTGGTATTTGAAAGTGCGCGACATTTCGCGGCATTTGGGCCGGGCCGCGGGAAAAAGCGGCTTGCAAGCTTAACCCCCGGGTTTGTACAGTGCACACGCCACGGTCTCGAGGTACGCTCAAGGCACAACGCGCAAGCTCGAAACGAATGACACGTTGTTGCTGGAAAGTGCGTAAAAAGCCCAAGTCCAACGACCATTAAGCCACGTTCATCGTCGCGCGTGCAAAGAGGGAGTACGGAACTGCGGGAAAACCGGAAATGTCGTCGTGGTCCTGTCGTGCAGTATAAGAAGGTGATGTAGGTAAAGGTCTCCGTTACAAAAGACGGAATTAATATCGATTACAGGGGTTCGGACATTTGTTGGCAAGTGCAGGGAGATGTGAACAGATAGGCAGAATTAGTAGAATGACTTACTTTAATATAAAAATCGATCGATAGCTGCAGCGTGACCTACTACGCTTCACCAATCGCCTCTTTTTTAGATTCACGTTTGTTATCCTTTACTTTATATACAAGAGGGGATTAGGAATGAAAGGAAAATATATCCTACTGGCAAACTGCCCCGATGGAAATTTTGTTTCC
Organism: Ampulex compressa; assembly: GCA_038496175.1. Classification (NCBI taxonomy): domain Eukaryota; kingdom Metazoa; phylum Arthropoda; class Insecta; order Hymenoptera; family Ampulicidae; genus Ampulex; species Ampulex compressa. The sequence goes on along the minus strand of JBCFXI010000087.1, from coordinate 142,520 downwards.
TTCGTATCGTATATCATTGAATACTTTTGGCGATGAACCGAAATACTCGTTATTAGTAATTACAACTGTGCACGTTTCGTATCAATGAACGGGATCGTACAAATCTTAGAAATACTGTGCTTAACGGTGAATAATTAATTCCATCTACTTCACGTATAGCCAAAACCATTCGCGTTTTATCCAAGATCTATTGAACAAAAGATGTTCATACTATTGTCCGGCTCTTACTCGAGTAGACATTATCTTTTATTATTACCAACGTAGGATTTTGTATCGAGATAAATTCGACGGTGTCGATGTAAATCTTACGATTTTTATACATTATTCGATGGATTGGTGGGCAAATTTTGGTACGACGCTCTCGAAGGATCGGGGCAGAGACGTTAAGCGGGATGAACGGTTTTGGCGAGTAGAAGCTTCCTCGTAGGGGGTGGCTCAGGGATTTCGATGCAAGGCGAGCAACGCGCAGCGTTGTGACGCACAGATACGCTCAGCGATTGGCCCATCGCCGTCACGGTTCTCCTTGCCTTTTGCCGTCGCTCTTTCTCTCTCTTAACCACGTTCCACGCTCTATCTCTATCACGGTCGATCTCATTTTTTCCTATTAATTTGCACCAACACCGGCGCGTCGCGTAATGCAAGAAAATAAAACGAGAAAACGATGCCAGGCTGCGGTCAGCTGGGTCTGGTTCCGAAACAAGATACGCCTGAGACTTAAAATAAACAAACAGTAATGTCGCGACTTTGCGCAGTAATAGAAGCTAGATCGTGACCAACGTTGGTTCATCGACTAGAGACCGTTCTGACTGCACGTAAGTGCCCATAATTTATTTCATAATTATCTCCCGTTAACGGGGACCTTCCGAGGATCTGAAGAGAGTACTGAAATTTATTACAACTTCGACGTTTATTGTATACCGATATACTTATGGGCGATCTCCTTAGAATATTTTAAATTCTGCTGTTCTTTTTTACTCGTTTGCCATATTCGCATCCTGGCCTCGCTAAATAAATTCATCCATAGTACAAACTTATAACATCAATGAATTTCTTGAAATCAATAAAAGACATTCATGGCTCCGTATATATGTTTCGATATAAAATAGTAGATTCGTTACGACGATCGATACAATTCCGATCGGGTTTATTTAAGTATAACCATTAATGACGTCACAGGGAGTCGATTATCTCATGCGCGCCACAAAGGGATAGATATAACTTCTCGCGTGTATCAAAATAAAAATATTCCAGTTTAATTTAGACACTCGATTGGACGTTCCCTGTAAGTAGCAGACATCGGATATTTCCGTTAACTGCACGTAAGCGCGCGCCGAGCAATGCACAGGAGGACGCAGTCGTAGGAACACCTGCGTTGTTGGGAAATAGCCATGAGCATCTGCCCTGCGATCTAGTGCCCTATTTCCAGCTGCGTTTCACCCCGGAAATAAACGCGCCCTGATTAATCACGAATTATTCGAAAGTGCCGGGCCAAAAGCCAAGAAAATTCCGAACGCCAGTGGTAGATAGGCATCGATATGCGGCGGGTTAATGAATTTCCATGAGTACATCTGTCGCGGTGAAAATGCAATTTTTATTGTCGGATCATTCCTGATAATTATATTCGGTTCATCGTTCGATACTGAGGCAAATCTTGAATCGATATATATAATATATATATATATATATATATATATATATGGGTTACCACTATTAGATGTTTATTCGGGAACAACGCTCACCCGAGTATTTCGACGCGACAAATTCCCTGATTAGATTACTAACCTATTGAAAGCCATACTCACTATGCATTATATAACGTGGTATGTAAATCACTGCTAATAGAGAACAGAGGTTTCGAAATTGTTGCTAAACACTTTTATTATTTTTAAATATCCTGGATTATCATAATTATAAAGGCGTATAAGTGTTCGCTTCAGTTATTATTAAAACGTCCGTTTATTGGTATTGCGCACCTCACTTAGGTGTATATACAGTACTGACCTAGAGAAACCACAAAAATTAATGCCTTTTACGAGTCGGGTATCCGCGCTCGCAGAATACAATACATTATGCGCTGCTGTGATTATGATATCTTCGCGGAGATGGGACGCAATGCTCCAGGGTGTTAGCTTACTTTGCCTCTAAAAAAGACGCGCAAATGATCGTTATACTCTATCCTAGTCGTTCTTACCGCCAAGGTTGTCGCACTTGAAGGAACACCTGCCCGAGTCTTTTGCGGCTGAAAAGCACGCTCGAAAAGGGAGAAAGTACCTAAAGAATTCCTGGCATTTAGCCGCGGCAATCGAAAATTTTTCTCGCAGTCCCACTCATGCCACGCATATAAGGCTTCCACTTAAAGCATCACTTTTCTGCAACAACGGAGATGGTCACGTGTTAATTTGTTTACACACATCCAGGAGAATTATATGCGCGCGGATCGATAACGAATACCCGATGGCGTATGCATCACTATGAATAACTCATTGTGCTCGTTCCCTTCGATAGAGCAATCGAATCTGGGATCGTTTCTCCAGATATTCCACTCCTCTCAGAGCAATAGCACGGTGAATTTTATCCGTGAAAAGGTAGCATCGAGAGGAAACTCTCGAGGCAATAACCGTACTGCCTAAACTTGCTCGAAGTCTTTTCTCCAACGCGGAACTGCCGTTTCCTCCCTCCCCGGATGCCAAACCGAAGGGGTCATCTGTTCTCGCAGGAACAGAAGCGCGGACAGGAAGAGGAGGCTAGTACAAAGAGGACAGAAAAAGAGGCGAGCATAGGTGGTCGCAATTTGCACCTAGCATGGAGAACGCCGATATCTAGTATCCCGTCGCATTATTACGCTCGAGGGCCTCCGTAAGGGGAACGGAGGTCCAGAGATGGCTGCCAGACGGGTCGGGGGGTAGGTGTAGGCTTACTTTGGACTCTGGTGTGGGATTACCGTACTTATATTCAAGTCTAATATTAAGTTACCATTTTGCTTTACGGCAAGTGAACAGGCAGCCTGCATATAGGAAGCCATCCGAGCGCTCCTGAGACAGTCTGGCCTGCCGTTCTGAGCCCACCTACGATATAGAAAACTTCGGTGCATCCTCCGGTGTTCGACGCAGCTTCCCTTAATCGCGTCTGAAAAGAAGTGACGATTCTCACTAGCCGTTCGAACGTACTAGAGCTTAGCTTTGGCCGGCGTTAGAGGCGCAAGAGGGAGGTATGTAATAAGTGTGTACCTTGAGAGCGATATTTTTTTGCTTCTCCGCGAGGGACGCGAGAAGGGTGAATTAATTTGCGGATCGCGAAGCTTTTTGTTCAGACGTGCGACGCCAGTAAGCAGGCCCGTCCTGCATATTTTATGCGGGAACAAAAGGTAAAAAGAGAGAAGCGTTGCTAATAGAGGATATGCGTTTGCGAGGTATAACGGTCTTATCATAATCTGTTCTGCTCAATGAAATTCTTGGAGCATTCTGTAGAACCTTGAGCGTATTACCGCCGGGAGCTTATAAGGTTGCACTTAGCAAACGGCCGAGAACTTTGTGTTGTCGGATTGAGAAATGAATGACGCTTTGCATAGTTTATTGTCAATACCTAAACGTTGAAATTATACGTTTGTAGGCGTAGAAGTACTGACGTTGGGTGTTACAAGCAAAATAAATAAATAAATAAATATGTGTATTATATATATATATATATATATTTGTTTATTTATTTATTCAAGTGTGTGTGTAAATTAAATATGAGGTAAATCGCTGTAACATCATACGTGACGTGTTTTGCGAACTACGGTTTTGTTTTAGTAGTGCCATTTTAAGTACAGCGCGCTTTTTACCCGTGAAAGTTATATAAAAGCAGGGTACCCTTCTTGCATAAAGCCTTATTACGTCAAAGGCGCGTATTATTCGCAAGAGATTCATATTATGTGTGACGTCCGCGTGTATTTATTTTTGTTGAATAAAAAATCGATAGACATGTAGTGCACGAATTGCACACACTAATACGAAATAGAGGTACCAGCGAAAAATTGTTATATAGGATTAGGCTAAAATAAGTAGATCTCCAATATTAATTATTGCGGAAGCAAAGGAACAACTTCGACTGTAAGAAGACAGAAGTACTGATTTCTGTGAGTGCTGGGGTTTGTGGTGGACTTCCTAGCACCATTTGAAATCCGTATTACTCTTCTTAGCAATCTACAAAGGGTCTTAGGCAATCGCATGACCGATAACGGCAGATGGCTACGTGATATATTTTTGAAAGGAATACAAATTCTGGAAATAGTAAAAGTCAGAGCAAAACCATTGTCATAATAGAAATAACTTTATATTAAAACATTACCTGATGTTTTATATATCCTTCTGATTTCTTTTAATATAATATTTACGTACAATTCGGAATTTGACACAAATATACGTTATTGTACATTTTTGTGCGGTATTCTTTGTCTTATATTTATAATTATCTACTACTTCGTTTATAAAGACTCTTTAATACGGAATAATTACAATATATATATATATATAGAATTATACACTATGTAAATATCATTACATACATATGTATATATTTATTGTTTTGCGAGGAAGTATGAAATATTTTAATAAATAGTTTTTATGTCCACGTGACTTGGGACTACGATAATGACTGCAACGATGGCATAAGAGAATATGTGTCTATATACAATATTAGGTTCCAGCGCGATAAGTCTATAACACGATATACATTTGATACACTCTCTTTCGACGTTCAAAAAGTATATCCAGCTAAAATACTAACAACAAATCCATGTCGCCGGTGAGTGTTTCATCAAAAAACTAAAACCTATCTTTATCAAACGCGCTGCTCGTTTTCTCATTACGTGCATAAATTAATTATTACCAAACGTCGAACAATGTACCAGGCCTCGAATAATCATAAAGTAGCAGTGACGTTTAGTTACAATATTGCGGCGACATTATTTCAGGATACTCATCGTATTATTCAATAACACGTTGGATTGAAATTTGCGACGTAACACTGCGCATATCAAACAGGCGTCAAGCGTCGTTTTGTAAGGTACGACCTTGTAAAACATCTTGTACAGCCATTCCTCGTGACAAACCTCTCCGTTCATCGACGTATGCAAATCTACTTATAGTCCACCGGTCAATCTTACTAGTAATAATGACTTATCACTACTACTTAATTAGCGAGTACTGGAACGATATCACCCAGGCCTCAAGCGATACGAATGTTGCGAGCTAATTTCGAGCAGAGTTGGGCTCTGCATTATCGTGAAATACGAATAGCCCCAACGACATAACGACAACAGCGATGTTTGCGCGATCCGTGTCGACGAATACCCGGCGGTTAAGTGGAGTCCTTGCTTCGACTCGTCGCTTGCAGCCTCGTCCAGGTCTCGCCTAACGCCTTAGCGAAGTGGTCGTCGACTGAAACCAAAAAGGTAAGATATATCCGATCAGAAACGTCTCTTTGGACATGCGCCGAGAATTTATCTGTAGATCTTTTGGAAAGCTCGATCGTGTGATCGCATTAACGATCGACTCACCGCTCAGGCCAGTCTCTTTGTCGGCAGTTGTCGCGTTAAAGACGGCAGCGTACTCCTCCAGGCCCAGGGACCGTTTAAAGTGTTCGTCTATCGCAGGGTCGGTCACGCCACCCGCTGTCCTAATACCGGTCCTCTGACCTCCAATCGCCGCGGACGGCGTAGACGTTGGGGTAGGCGCAACTGCCGTGTCCTCGATTGTAGTTCCTGCAAAACAAGAACAGCCCACTTTTATGCAATTGTTCGCATTGTAGAAATATGCAAGGCATAATATATTTATCTATATATATATATATATATATATTTTTTTTTTAATCAAGCGAATATACGACGTGAACTAACAAAAATCATATTTACTATAAAAGAAACTTGACAGATCTGATTCCGTATAAGCCCATTCTTCTCAATATCTCATGATACCTCATTAATAATACAAATTACAAAACGTCATATCGTTATAACTCCTGCAAACGGTAATATTATCCATCATAATAAATCTCATTTCCTTCGGTATCCCAACAAAGCATATCTAATAGGAAGGATCGAAGATCCGCCGGATATGACACGGCCGATAATTAATCTTTCGCCAGGCGCACCTCTGGCGCCGTAATCCTTATATTTTGCGCCCGGCCATTGTCGGGAGCTTATTTTTCCAAGGGCAATGACGATGAGAGCGGAGCGCGTCGAAACGCGAAGCGCGATCGGGGTCCACCCCCCCCCCCCTTCAATGGGGCATGCGCACCCCGTACCCCGGGCGTGACTTATGCGACGATTTATGTTTCAGGAAAAAGCTCTAAACGCGGAATTCTGCGGGGCGCGGGATTAACCGTATTCCCATTCAGAGAACAGCCACGCATCTGCGCCCCGTGCATCGTGGTGCATTGTCACAGGACGCAGTCACCCCTGTGCGCAGACAATGGAGAGGAAGAGTGAGTAAGTGTGCCAGAGAGAGAGAGAGAGAGAGAGAGAGAGAGAGAGAGAGAGAGAGAAAGACAGAGTGAAAGAGAGAGAGAGAGAGAGAGAGAGAGAGACGCAGGAGCCTGCTGCAACTAGGAACAACGCATTGCCTAACGAATCCCCCGTTTCACCGGCTGCTTACCAGGCTGTGGCGTCGTAGGAACGATCACGCTGGGCCTGCTGTGATGGTGATGCACCCTGGCCGCCGACATGTCGAGCGCCTCGCTCTGGATCGGATCCCTCCTACGCTCCTTGCGCCACGCGCTGCTGGGCTTTCGATGCAGATTCGTCGCCTTCGGTCGCTCCTCTGGAAATAAATCTTTCGTTAGCGCGCTTCGAACCGGGAAACGCCGGATATTTCGTTGTCCTTTGTTCCCTTCATTGACCATTTAGTACGTATCGAGGCGTACGCGTGCATCGTTGGACATTGACGGAGAGAGATTAAAAATTGCATCATCGTACCGACGGACGATTTTTTACCTCTTGATTATTGAAGAAGCAGAGAAGTTTTGTTCTCTGAATTGAGTTACGAAAGGAATTGAATTGGTACAGAGTTACGGATACGTTATGCGTGATCGTGGCGGATTACTCGAGGACGCGAGGAAAAAAAAGTGAAAAGATCCCCTTCCGCGAGAAGCAGTTGCGCGGGTTTCAATGCTAATGTTCTACTGATTAATTTCAATTGACGCGGTAGTGGCATCTATGTGGCATTCTGCCTGTGAATTTCGTCACTAATATCGTGGCTCTATGGCGGTCGTACTTGAAAATTTTCATTATCCAAAAGTTAAATCGATATTTATTTCTACCTCGTATGCTTCGATTAACGTTTGATACCCGCTTCCGTGCAATTATCTTGCTAATCGAGAGTAAACATTTTTCCTATCAGTCGTACGAGAATAAAAGAGTTCAATGGAAGTACGTTGTTCTGAACAGATCGTATGAGGCGGAATATGCGGAGTTTTGTATATATTCCTCGCCACTTTCACCCGACCATAATATGATTAAGTGCAGCTAGACGTGTTCCCACCATATGTCCGAATTCCAGCTACTCATCATTATTTCCATACGACTCAAGCTATTATACTGTTCGGTGCACATAAGCATATTTTCGCATACCATCGATGGAAGAACAAAAAGAAATATTTTCAATGTCATTAACAATATCGCGCGGTGCACGTTTTCAGACGATAACGCGCGCATAAATTTGTATAAACCCCTCGAAAATCGGCGATAATCCTGCTAAATTTATAGCCCAGATACGCTTAACATTGCGTTACATGCTATCGTCGTTACATAAACCTCCAGTTAGCCCGAAAATACCAACGAGCGTTAAGGGGTAGACGACGAAGTTCTAATACGCGTCGTACGTTCGCCCTTGAAGCTGCACTATCGATTGATATTCATCAAGCAACGAGGGTCACCTATTTCCGTACCCTGAGACATCTAAAATTGGATACCGATCTAATGACAACCCCTAAAGCGATCGCGAACAGGAGGTGGAGGTAGCGATGCCAAAGGGATGGGCAGGGTGATAGAAACGGGTTCGGTTCCCAGGATGGGGCAGGAAGTGCCTAATAGCCGTGAGAGGATCGCCAGGAAGACAGTCAAACTGGTTTAGAGGCAAAGGACGAGGTATGAAACTGGTAAAAGATGAATGGACCGAAAATGGATGGAAGCTAAGATACGCGCCTCTGCGTGGCGTTAACTTTTTAATCTCGATCGCTCCATAGATTTATCATGGCTGAGTACAAAGTTCAATGGCCGCTTCATTGATCATATTATACGTACGATCTTGTATACACATAAAAGGAAAATATTGAGGTGGTCAATATGTTTTTAATGTGGATGCAAAAATACACAGCAGATCTGCTTATGCCTAAGAAAAGCTTGCTTCATTTAATCACCGTCCGATTCCACGTTTTGGGAATCTTCGGTGCCGCACACTGGAGACGAAGGGGATCATCGCGATTATCGAATAAACCGTTTATCGTCCACTTCTCTTTGTTATAAAATTAACTTCTTGTTTACGCCGTTGAAGAGTGAAAACAAAACAGCGAAGGAGTATCTTAAATTTCTTAAAATAAATATCCCACGACGCGTAAACTTCAGCAGTCGTTTAATGGACCAAAATGTTTTGCGACCAGTTCGCGATGCATACCTCCCGATTTGTAGGCCGAACGCAGGCTTTCAACGTTGAGCCACGGCTGCCAAAGGCACCTTCTCCTGGACGAGATCTCCATGCTCTCGACCTTGAGAGCATTAACCGGGAAGAAGAGCCGAACTACCGAACCCTCCTTATTATGAAAAGCCAAATAAGAGCTCGATCAACACTGGCCGCTCCTCGGGGAGATTTATGAACCTTCGCAAGTGACTTTTTCTTGAAACCGAAAGTTGAATGACTCGTTGATCTTCCGAGAAGAGTTTTACTTTTCCCAGTATTTATCGACTCGCCAGTTTTAAGTCAACGATTCTTCTTGCGCTTGAAAATGATACAACGAAAGCTTTTGAGTAAAACAATTTCTTGCACGAGCTCTACAAACTGTTCCAGTGTACGTGTTCAAAATTCCACGAATATCTTCATGCACATTGAACGGGACTATCTTATTTCGATCGTACGATCATCACTCATCGGCGGTTATTAGGCCATGATTTTCGATCCCGTTTCCCAACTGAGAAACAATATTCGTGATAGAAAATACTCGACACTCAGTACTCTTCCCTTTTCAAGTTCAGCGAGTATCCACACCGCAAGTCCACACTTCGTATTGAGCTCGGATCAAAGAAGAAGATTCGAGTAACAAGTGCGGCGTACGAGCGCGGTCTCGCAGAAGTACGAAAATAAAATGAGAAACCACCAATGATCACGCACACACGGTCGGGGACGCAGTGCACAATGGTTTTCAGGATCCGGTCGGATGCGATGATATATCGTGCGAACCGACGGAAAAGCGTTTCTGAAAAGCGGCCGTGGTTTCGTGAATGCCCCTCTTACGACTGCCTTAAGATTCATTCATTCATCCGGCTCGTCTCATCGTTTGCCCCCTCCACGTAAAACCAAGGAGGTTGCCTCTGCCACACATGCAGAACCGCTGCGCATGGTTGCGATGGCTTAAGCGCGACTTACAGGACACACACGCACGCATACGCACACAAGTACGCGCGCGCATACGACCAGTCCACGGCTCTGGCCACTAACTCGGCCCTCTGTTCTTTTTCTTCCTCTCTACCCTTTCTCAGGTAGGCAGAATACTCGCGGTGTCGATCGATGCACGCGTACCGATGCACGTGTACGAATGCACGTGGACACGTTTACGAGAAACCCACGGTGCGTGTGGGTGTGTGCGATCATCACGCGAGAGAAACTCTCCATCAGCACCGCGCCGTGTCTCTTTGCCGATCATACAGGTTAGAGCCCGATGTCGGCCTGAGCACGAGGAAACGTAAGAGAAGTCGACGTTAAGATTCGCGGCGATCTTAATACGCAAGAGCTCGATCATCGAGGAATTTCTTGCGTATATAAGATCGATACTTCGTATGAAGCTGTAAACCGAGTAATTTGTGGATGAGAGGCGTAAGAGATTTTTGAGCAAAGAAAAAAAGTAAAAACACGAAATGTAGAAAAATGCGAAAACCTTCTAAATAAAGTGAATAATTTGGATATCATCCACGTTTATTTTTACAAACGTGGCGGTCGTTCTTGATTAACGCATATTTTCTTAATAGCAGATAATAGCTGTACGAGTTAAAACGACTTCCCCGGTTAACGAATTAATAAGCTGTTGCACCACGAAACTTTTCCTACGGACGCACTTCGCTCCTGCTCGCGTAGTTTATTTCGGTGTTGTTTTCACGAGACTACGATCTTCGAAGGATGTTTTGCATATTGAGAGTGAAGAGGTTTGGAGTCGCGAAGTTTGCATCGTCGATCGGGGGAATATCGCGATGCGGCATCGGCGTATTTCATTTACCGGGAGATATCTTTGTAGTATGGCGCGGGTGACGGCGGAGAATATAAAATAAGAAAGGCAGAAGCTACCGAAGTCTAATAAAAGCCACTTCGCTGTGCGTCAACTTTTACGCTAAACGGTGTGCAATACATGTACCTATCTATACCTCCATCGCAAAACATATATATTTAACACTGACATTCACAATAAAAAGAGTACGGGGGACAGTGTAAGAAAGCGTGTAGTAATCGGGTACGTTATTGCCACAAGCGTAAAAGAATGTGTACTCAGCAGGCGCGCTTGTGCATTACACCCGATAAATATCTTCGAATAACATGCAATATGTGCGGGGCGGCGTTATAAGCGATGTGCCTTGCATGAATTAATATGCAACGCAAACCAAATCCGCGTTATCGACGAAGTACCAAAAAATGTCTAAGCTTTCCGCACGATAAAAATAATTGGCCAGCCACGGCGTAAAAACATGAGGTATCGGGGTAGATCGGTAAGTAATACGAGCGCCGAGTATGCAAGCATGCGTGTTCGGCCAAATATATAAAAAGACAAGATCAAAGAAATCGAGATTGAGCAGCGAGATTGCCGCTCGTTATTATCAAATTTGTGCGATGGGATAATAAGCTGACCTATGCCCCGAACACCTGCGACAATAACAAACACATCGACGGATCTTCATCGTAGCTTACGCAGTTAACGTCTTATTGCATCCAGTATAATTTCGAAATTAAACAGACGTTTTTCCTCGTGGCGGAGATAAACGCAACCGGTATTTAACGTGTAATCCAACATGAGCCTTCCGTCGAACCTCTAATATAGTTTTTAGTAATCGAGTACCATATTATTAACCGGAATGAGAATGAGGCATTACGCAAGAATTCCGAGTTTTTCGCTTCAATAATCACCGTCGTACGAAGGTAATGTAATCATAGAATTTCGTCGAACGTCGAATCGCGGATCGTGCTCGTAAATTCATAGAACGAGACACGGGCTAGCAGTGCTTTTAAAACGCGGTTTAAATGTGCCGATGGAGAGCACGTTATCTCCCGCTTCTGTGTACTCAAGGAGCGCGTCAATAATTGCTGCTCCGTTAACTACGCAGGAATTTCTTTTTTCTTTCCTCGCACAGGACGCACATTAATTTGGCCCGAGAAAAAGAAAAAGACGTTTAACGAGTTACGCGTGTCCGTAGAAAACAATTCCGTTAACGGACTATGGAATGTGCTGAATTATAAAATAACACCGGTTCGAGTGGTTTAATTGTACAAGAATTGGAAATTTATAATGTGGCAAATACCAGAAACCATTTTAAGGTAACGAATTACGTTAAAAGTTTGAGCAGTACTATAGTCTGCAACCTATCTTGAAAATTCTCGGTATAAATAGCTTGTTCATGGCATAGCTCTACGCATCTATATCGCAGATATTTCGCTGGATGTTATAGCGGTTATCTTTAGTATAACACGATTCGTCTTTCATTACTCCTATATTTCAAGCAAATTTACCTTTTCACTTCGTTGCAATTATTTTCTTGCTCAATGTATATCGTCGATAATTTCTGTTTAGAGTTAATATAATCGATACAAGGAGCGGAGAAATTGAAAAATATCGCAAGTGGTACCCGAAGGAATGCAGATGTGCTTGCGTCACATCATATCAACGATCTTCGCAATATTTCGCAGCGAGGATTGATTATAAAAAAAGTCTGATGAGCAGGCGGTATGCATTCGCATACCAAGAATGCATATTGATTGTCTTCTACCGAGAATACATTGGGAAAGTCATGCGATGTTGCGATATCAGAGTCTTGCTCAAAAAACTTTTATTTGCGTTATTTAAAAAACATATCTGACCGTTTCTTCCCCTATTTTTACCAACGAAGTTACACTATCCACCACTTCATTATATTCTCTCCTGTGCTTTTACATCCCATATACAATACATACAAAAATGTTATTCCACAAAAATATTTGCTTCGTATGATTATCGAGTATAGTAATATTAGCGTATAATCTTCTTAATCTCACGATATATTCAAATTTATTCAAAGAAATCAGTAATTAAATATATGTTATATAAAAAATTTTCGCATTTACTATATATGACAGAATTCAGAAATTTTCTAGAAAAATAGTCCCTTTTATTTACTGCGCATGGTGCGATTAAATTGCGAAATTGAATATAGGAAAGACACTAATCGCGCCATCATTCGTCGCAGAGTATAACTACAGCCGGTATTCGGAACAGGTTCGAACCTCGGCATGCCATCACAACAAACCACATAAACGAGTCACATTCATAATGGAGCGGAGACTACTATTACAGTCTGGTATTTGTCTGATACACCCAATCGCACGTATGATTTATGAAAATCATCATAGAGTCTGGCTATCTGGCGATCGAATTCCAGAGATATCACGTTGTATACGAGACGTGCCTGCTTTTAACTATGTTACTCCCAAATCATGTACGGAGGACGAAACGTTATCAAAGATAAAAATCCTCGTATCTATATACCTTATTGCGTGTCGTTATCGCGGACGCAACGGCTAAGCGACGAAAATTAAGAAAATTACATTAAGCAGATTATACGTATTCATTCAAGGTACTTCAGCAGTACGTATAATTTGACTTAAGCGAGTATTAAAAATTTAATGAACTTATATAAGAGAACTGCAACACATTCTGCACTTGGCAAGCAGGCTATAGAAAAACGGTGCTTATGTATCTAACATGCATTACTGCGTAAGCTCACATAATACATATTTTATCCTTCCACGTAACAATATTATAATCAATATCGTTGATCTGACATTGACTTTGTGCATTGAATATATGCAACAAAAAATGAGTTTGAAATTCCTGGCCGAGTCGTTAATAATCCTCCTCTTTCAGAATCGATCGTTTCTTTGTGTAATCTGGTTGATAATGTGTTTATAATATATATTGTTAGACTAAACGGCGAAAACGATGAGATCGTTCAAAATAACTTGGTAGTTATAATATCCACGATTCTTATAGATTGTGGGTATAAATCATCAGCTTAACTACTAATCACGCGTTTATTGTGCATACATATCAATCCTGCATTCTGCCCACTAAGATGAATATAGTAGAGAAGCTTTACTATTGCCCCGATTTCGAGTGTACCGAAGTATATGCCGAAGCCTGGCATACGGCGCCACGGAAGGATCTAAAATAAACACTGCACAATGTTATCTAATTCAACGTGAAATCGGTATTTCATCGGAATGCGGGCTCAAACTGGAGCAACATAACGTAGAAACGGTATAGTTCGTAGTGCTTGCCCATGCTTTTGTATTCAGACAAAGCACAGCATAAATGAAATATTTACCGCGTGAATATTTCGTTATTATAGCGACAAGCTCTTCAGGAAAACCAACATTCTTAACCGTTAGTATTCGCGTGCGTACAAATAATAGTCAGAGTCGGGACAACCGCTAAACCACGATAAGGAAAACAATTCGTTGCAATTTGTAAGCTAATAATAGTAGATTGATACAAACCATGTTCGTAATATATATGTCGTATAAATCTATAGCTATTTTGAGCGAGTAAACAATACAATTCGCATTCTTTATTTACGTAGTATCGTATCCCGAAATTCCGCCACGTTCTAATGCGTTTTTTCAAGCGCGGAGGATTCAAACCAAGGTTACTCCTTAGCTACTTCAAAAGTTGTACCCTTCGAGAAATAGCGAACTGAACGCATTGGGGATAGTAGCCCGCTCAGATCGTACATAAGCGCTTATCTCGAGGCGAGAATATTTAGCAAGAGTCCGCGTTCATTATCGGCGTATACGGCAATACAGAAAAAGTCTTTCGAAGCACGAACTTGGACCTCGGTGGAATTACGCCACCGTAAAGCAGTGACGAAACCACCGTCTCCGAGTGTTCGGTTATGCGAGGAGCAGCGGCTCGCGTAAATCGTCAGGAATTCAACTGGTGTAAACTGACCTTGCACCATTGTCGCCGCCCTGGAGAGGACGTCCAAGGCGCTCTCGACCGCCGACATATCCTCCCTTTTCGCTCTGCCTGATACTCGTCCGCTCTTCCTCGAGCTCGTCCACCGTACTCCCTTGTCCACCCTTCGGGCAGCTGCGGTCTGCACCCTTCGAAAGCTGCGAAACACGCGTGCGCTCGAGTAAAAATCCTCCGTTAACGGGGATCTTCACCCTCGATTCGTAGCCAAAAGTCTCCGCGGACACGTTCGAGCACGGGTCTTCTCGAGGATAGACCTCGAGGCGTACACAGAGCGGATTCAAACTACCCGCGAAAAATCGGCAGTAGACCGGCTCCGTATGTAAGGAGGAGGTGCTGTATAGGGACAGAAGTCGAACTTAACTGTTTGGGGGCCTTCCTCGCGGCCGAAGCCAGCACAAATAAAGTAAAACGGGGATTAAAAAACGTGACATTGTCTGTGGAATGCGGACCCCTCACCAGAAGCTCTCCCCTCCTTTCCTCCTCCTCCCTGCGCCTCTCCTGTCGCCCCACCCTCGCGCGGTCGCTTCGCGACTCTCCCCTCTCCCCGTCCTTCCTTCACCTCCTCGTTCTCAACGTCTTTCTTACTCTTACCACGTCTCCTCTCTCGCTCCCCCCTTCTTCTCGACCCACCCGCGGAACGTCTAAGGCCCGCCACTCGGTTCGGGCGTTACATTTCTTCCCAACAATATAAACAACGTTTTCCTCTTTGCCTTCGGTATAACTCGGCGACGTGACGATTTCCCGGAATGAGGGGAATATCGTCTAATCGTGATATTAGGCGTTATTGGTCGAGAGGAACGAGCAGGAAAAGGATCTTGGACGTTCGATACAGCGACGAACGATCCGGATGAGTTTTATTGTGAATTTTTTAAAAGACCGATCGCCGCTCTAGCGCGCGTACGCAGTTTTTTTTTCCTCCTTTTTCCACGCGAATGCCCGACAGACGAAGACGGTCGGCGCTCTTACTGTCCAGTAAGTAGTACAATACTTACACGCGTTATGAATCATGCGATACACGTGCGCGTACTCCTTAAACGAAAGAACTGTCCAAATCGAGAATACACGGTATGATTGAAAGTTATGGGGTTTGCGATGTATCGTACATGTAAATGGGACATTCCTTTGAGGTCCGGTTTATCGTGTACGCTACCGTTTATTTTAGATGGGCATTCGTACGTGGTGCGCGTTTAATGAAAATTAAACCTGTATTTCACCAATTCGCTGATATATTGAGCATGATTTTTGCAAGGATTGCTGATAGTGCTGTTTCTTTCTTATACACAGTACATGCACCTTTTTACGTAAAGCTTTTATGTTGTACGCGAATTTAACGTACATATATCAAGTAGCACGTGTTGTACTGTAATCATTCAGTTATCGTGCAATGCAAAAATTTAATTAAGACGGATTAAATTGATTTTAAATAAACCGTTTTACCTGGTAATCGGAAAATCGGTGGATACTTTATATATTAAATACATATATATATTTCAAGCAACAAACGATATTGCTACTTGGCTGTCTAATAACTCAGTTTTTATCGACGTATAATAGACGATGAGCATATCAGTGGTAATGCAGTGCGATAGATAAATTCTGATTAACGACGAAAATAGAACGTTTTTAAATATCGTAAATAATTCTTAAAGGATCAAGAAGAAAGCACTTTCCTAGCTACCGCGTCTGTCGTTTGCAGGAATCAATAGAGGAATGCGGCGTAGCATAAAAAAAACGAAGTACGCATTCCTTAAGGTAAATCAAATGTCTTTTTCTTTTTGCGATTGTCTACTCACCTATCTGCTCGCGATGACACTCACGAAAACGCAGTATCAGAGGTCCAGCACGTTATATTCCGTCATGTCGAAGTACGATACGGCACGTATTTTCATTGAAAACGATGAAAATCTAATGGTATGCGGGCGGACACACAGAACACGGCCCGTTTGACACGAGAGGTAGGCTCAGTCCCCACCACTTGAACATTACACTGGAATGCATGGCATTCGGTTGCTCGACGCGCTCTACAGGCAAAACTGCCAACCGTGCATATGCCACAGTCCGTGTAAATATGGTCTAGTCTGTCTCGTCTCCCTTGTTTGTCATGTGCGTTTACCTATGTAGCTTATACGCACATCACATGCATATTTGATTATATATATATATATATATATATATATATAATTACTCAAAGTTAAACGTCCTGTAGCGTATAGCTTGCCAAACGTCGATAAGATGATAGACACAAATATGAATATATTTGTCAAAACGTAAATAAAATTTTTCTCAGATAATGAAAAATTAACACTAGAAATGATTTGTAGCACATAGAAAAATATCGTTAACATCATAGTTTTATTTTTCACATCTGCCTAACTCTGAGATAATTTAAAAATTGCTATGTTATTTCGAATATGTATGTAGTTGATTAACCATCACAGTATGTGATACTTTTATATTTCGCAGAAAGTATAAAATCAGTAACTAAAATTAGGATGTAGGACAAGTTTCATATTTTTTTATTTTAGACTTATGTCAATGACTTTGTAACACTTGTATAAAACTGTTATATAAAAATCACAGCTGCTTGTCATAAATGAGTAGGTGCTAATTAGAAAATTATGTACCAGCAATGTACATATATACGGGGTATCAGTGTTATATAAAATGCAAGACAAGTACACATTATAAAACTAAATGTCACGTGCAGTAGAGCCTGTTAAAATAATGGCAAATAGTTTGATAGACTCTATATGATTGAAAATTTTTGCATGTGCATCAAGTGTTAAATCGTATGTGTCATACATTTAAATATATTTTCAACAATGATTTCAATTGATATTTCTTCTACCTTTCAGAATATCTCCTAAACATGCATATATCTTTGGATTTGATATTTAAATTATTTTGTGTGGTTGCTCATCATCGTCACTTGAGGTATCCAAGGCATAACAAAGCTAAAAAATTAATGCAACGTAAGACAAAATTTTTAGTATTGGAGATAAAATATAAATAATGTCTACCTCATCTAGGTCAGGTCTTTTTAGTATCTCGTCGAGACCTGAGAGCTTTTCCAAGTAATTAGGTGTATTACATGCATCAAGTATAAAAGCAAATCCACGCTTTTCATACTCTTTAATCAGAGGAGTTGAACAGGCAGTACAGGATGGAAATCTGTGAGTGATTGTTAATTGCATGTCGTAGTTCCACAGAGATCCTCGTATTGTGTGTGGTATGCCACCTAATAAGCCTAACAATGCATTTTTATCGTGGGATTCGGTATCATCCTTATTATTATTCATAAGTGCATTTGCAGCAATGCTATAAAAAAGAGAATATATTTATTAAATGGATCAAAAGAAATTTTGAATACGTGTAATTATAAGTAAATACATTACCCCTGTGGATGTTGCATCAAAGCTATTAGCAATTCAACCGCTAAACCTGCTGCCATTTGTGATAAACCTGGCCTGCTAACGGTACACTGTTGGTCCAATGTCCTATCCACTTGTGACTATGATATAATCATTAATACAAATTAGGTTATTTTTAGACATTTTTTTTTTTATATTACACAAAGCATTAATTCATTCATACATTTCCTGGTTGTGTCACATCATTGCAAAAATAACAACCTAAATCTTGTCCAGAAGGATTTTGTAGTGTCAGATCAGGTATGCATTGATCAGAAATATTACGTGTTCCATGCCTCTGAACTGTATAAGAATCAAAACCCAATGCTGCATTAATCGCTATTTTATTCATTGCTGCACATAATACAGTAGGTAACCATCTAGCTTCTCGTGAATCCAATAATAAAAACACTACGTCATTCTGTTTTATAAGTTCCTCCAATTTTTGTACTGCCTCTTGAGTAGATTGCATCATACTTTGTCCAACAACATGACCAGGCATTGGAATTTGTAAAACAACACCACCAGCATTCTGTTTCGTAAAATAGGGAATGTAGCCAACAAACACTATGAAGAATACAGATATTTGTAGTGTAGAATAAAATAAAATACCACAATATTCACCATATTTGGACGTATGTTGAGCATAGCATCCTTTGCTGCATCAACTTTAAAACGATGCTGAACAGCATCTTGATGAGTGTATAAACTTTGTCTGACAGTGTTACTGTGAGATACAGTAGAATTATCGACAAAAGTAATACTGTTAACTCCCCATCCAAGAAGTGTTCTAGCTACTGCGCATCCTAAAGTTCCAGCTCCTAACAAGAGACATCTGATGTTACTGATTTTTTCTAAATCTAAGTTTGGAACTAAACGCCATTTCATCAATTTTAAATTAAGATTAATTGCTCTGTCACATAATCTGAAATAATATAAGAGTGATATTAAAAACATGTAGCAGATAATCAGATTAGCATAAGCATTGTATGTATTAAATTCAGTAGTTTCACAATTAGCGATACTTGAAAATGAATTACTTGGCTGGATCCATAGAACTGGATAGATCAGCAATATTAGGACCCATTTTGCCATTTGTATTAATTTCCCAACCGACTAGTCGACTTTCAAGGATGGTCTTTTTTATTGTTTCATGGTCTATTGCTTGTTTTATTCTAAGTGTAAACACAATACTTCTTAATTTCTCTGCCTTATTTCCTCTGATTGACAAAATATTAATGTTTTGTGTCGAGCAGAACCCAGCATGATGCCAATATAGCAAACACAGTAGATTACGCAATGGCCATCCTGGCTCTTTACTTGCACAAGGATCATAAAAAGCGAAATAAGCGTTACAACTTGCCTACAAAAAACTATAAATGTAGTATAATAAAGCCAACATGAATAATAGATATGCAGAAATTATTTGCATAAATAGTAATATATTACCTGTTTTACTTCATGGTTACTGCTTTTTGTTTTAATATATTTTAAACATTCCGATAGGGTTACAATCTTTACATCATCTCCAGGTGCGATCACACCAAAGTAATTTTTAGATTGGGAATCCAATTGAAGAAAATTAGTGTACAATTTATCTAATTGAGTAGACTTAAATATTTCATGTCCTGGTTTAGGTGGTTCTTTGTGATCCATCTCAGGTAAAGAAAATATTGTTGGGTGTGCACCCCAATAATGAAATCGATATCTCTTTAAATCAGCGTAAGAGAAGAGTAAAAATGTTGCCAATCTCCAAGGTTTTTCTAATGCAGTACCATCTTTGATACTGTCAATGATAGTTTTTCCTAATGTATCAATGAATTCTTCTGGATTTGTTTCTCGAAATGCCTCAAAAGTGTTAGTGTTAATCATATATCCATAACACGCTACACCTGATTTATGAGAAGTTGTTTCCACACATCTGAAACTCAACTAAATGAAGCTTATTTTGTTAAACATAATCCTATAAAATATTATATTTCATTACTAATTAATCACTATACTTTATAAGAGAATATATATATTATATTCATAACTTACTCATTAAACGATGTACAATCCAATATTAAAGGATTAGTCTTTCCTTCATCTAAACATTGAAGATGATAACTTCCCCATATATTTATTTTACATTTATCATCCAGTTTTAATTTATCTATCTTTAACTCTGCAAATTTTGCCCAAAATGTGGGGTCTGTCGCAGATCTTAATTTTGAAAATCTCACGTGTTCAGTTGTCATTTTAACGGATTAAATAACAGTACCTAAAACTAAAAGAAGATTGCACTTTATTACAAAACCGTAAATTCTACGTTGTAGACAGCAGAATGTATGGGGTAGATAATATTAAATGTAGTATTTAATATTGACAGCTATACCTTCCATTAAAAAACATGCATATATAGGTAGAGGCAATGTGCTTATTATTAATATTCATATTGCTATACAAAATGAATAAGCGGCCATAATGAGGAGAAAATTCTGATTACACAAAGAAAGATTTCTGACTCACGCGTACTTTCATGCACTCGCAACTCTATTTTCACGTTATAATTTACACGAGTAGACGCATGCGCGAGTGGAACGCAAGTAGCAAGCGTCCAGAAATCTCTCCAATCAGTTTTTTTTTTTTTTTTTTTTAATGATCCACTTCATTTTTATTCGTAAAATACAAACTGAAAGATAGCGGTAAAAGTTACTTCAAATAATTCTAATGCAATCGGAGTAATTTATAAACCGCTGATCCTAATATCAATCATAAATGTATGAAGCGTCTGAATGGTCACTGTTCTATTCCCTTTTCATAGTATTTAGTAAATGATATCGTAACGGTCACACATGAGAGTAATCTGCATTACTGTCAGTCAATGGTATCGAACTGTTATCAATTTTGTACATTCTAATTTATAACGAGAGGCGTGTTCTAAGTTGACAGCACGATCATAGATATCAGCAGAGCCCCATGCAACGCAAGTTGTTTTCTTTTCTACCGCTCATGTATAATGCATTTAGATTTCCCCTTCACATAATATTGTGTATCAGTTAACTTATATTTCAAAAATTGTTATATTCTTCTTTTATTTTATATGATTGAAGTTGCTAACCTATCTTAGGAGAAGAATGGGATTATGATATTAAATTCACTATGTTAGAAAAGGGCAGTAAGGAAACAGTCGTCAGTTAGGGAAGTTTGCACTGCAGATGCGTAGTTCAATTCGTTGCATGGTCAGACGTGTGGAATTTACGGCACTGGGTACTTGGTGACGTCACGGAGGCAATATGGCCGGACGGCATCGGCTGTCTGCATTGTAACTATAAAAAGGGCTTGCTGGGGGTTCTAAGGGAATTTTAAATAAATATGTCGGATTACTTAAAATCTGCTTTAGGCTACTTAAACGGAGGGACGAGCACAAATGAATACATCGGTCAAATATTGGAAGTCAATAATGTAAAGCTACGCGTGACCAGGCTTCTTGGCGAGGGTAAGTTCTTGGTGTTTTAAATTTCCGTACTTTATCCAAATGTCAACTTTATAATCGATGACTCTTTATAGAGATTGCATGAAATGTTTCATCTTAAAAAAAAACAGTTTACGATTACAAAAATAATACGTGTACAATGTTTTAACACTTTCAAAAGTAGATTTCTTAACATGTGTTAGATGCATGTTTTGACATCTAACTAAATCAACGATTTGAATATAATTTCAAACAATAAATGGTCTTTTTGATATATTTTGTGTCACACATATGCTGCAATGCGAGCGAATTTTTTTCTCTTGCATACATATGTCATAATATAGCTAGTGAATTTCTAACATTCATATATTGTTTTATAGTTATAGTATGTGCTTGACATATGATGTTAAAAATATCAAAAGTAGTTTGCCATAGACAATATTGATGTATATTCGACTACTGATTACAAAAGATGCTCATATAAAATACAACTATCAACATTCGAAGCAGCGATTAACTGTTTTGTATTGATAATTACCTGCAGGTTATAATTATTAAAAAACATAATATATTAAAAAAAGATATAGCATTATTCTCTACGAAAATGTAATATCAAATGGATTATAGTTTTATTCAATAAACATTGCCTTTTATAATAATTTACTAGCGTAGGTAATGTTATTTTAAGGTATAAGTTATACTATTATCAATACCAGGCATGAAACTGTTTATGGCAAAAAAGACTTCAAAATATAAACAGAATTACAAATTATTACAAACACGAATATCATAACTAAATATCCATGATATTAACAGTATTGTTATCCAGTTTAAGGAAAATATTTTAAAACAAAATCTATATTTATATGAATATTCCCTTATTCAATACACATCAAAGAACAATAAAAAAAGTGCAAGATGTGGAATGCAAGTTACTGTAATGAAATGATCTATGATTATCAATATTTAGATAATTTGTGGCAAACATCGTATCAACAGGTGGTTGGGCTTTGGTGTTTGCGGTAGAAGACATTAGTACTGGGAAAGAATTTGCACTTAAGGTAAGTTATTGTAAACATTACACAGACCCTTCTATACTTTTGAGATCATTTAACTTATTAACTTATAATATCACATAGCGACTCATAGCTGTAGATGAAGATTCAAATAAAAATATTTTGCAAGAGATAGAAACATTGAAGAAGTTATCTGGACACCCGAATATTATCAAGTATTTATACGCTCAAGGCATAGAAAGAGATGATCGTAAAGGTGTTGAATATCTAGTGTTAACCGAATTATGCCCCGGTGGCACAGTAGCTGACATACTCAGAAATGTGTCTGCTAATTCCTTAACTCTTGCCCAAGTTTGTAAGATAGCCTACCAGGCAGCGAGAGCTGTACATCATATGCATAGCCAGCGGCCTGAGCCTATTGTTCACCGAGATATTAAACTAGAAAATTTCTTAATTGGAAGTGATGGACTCGTAAAACTTTGTGACTTTGGAAGTGCTACAACAGAACAGATTTTACCAAATCCATCATGGAATGCTCAAAAACGTGCTACCCTAGAGGACCAGATGGCAAAGTATACAACACCTATGTATCGTGCACCAGAGGTGATGGATACATGGAACAATGAGCCAATAGGTCCGCCAATAGATTGTTGGGCATTGGGATGTATTCTATATTCTCTAATTACGCTACGTCATCCCTTTCCAGAAGGTAAATTTTTATTTCTTGCAGACTTAGTATATGTTATGTTAATGATATTTATACACAGCTGTTTTGCTATTTTCTTCTGTGCTTTAATTTAGTATATTGGTAAGATTTTGTAATGTTTATTTAAAATTTTCAGGCAATAAATTAGCCATTGTTAATGGCAAATATCCGCAAATACCACCTAATCCTCGTTTTGCGTGTCTCAATGAATTAGTGAGGGGATGTTTACAAGTATCGGTTGTAGAAAGACTTACAACGTCAATGCTTTTAGAACGACTAGCAGCAGTTGCTGAATCAAATAATTTTGATCCCAGAGAACCCCCATCAATTGAAGTTACACTAAAACCTCCACCTCCTCCAAGACCAACGCCACCACCTAGTACACCTACTCCACCTCCACGTCCTTCTCCACCAGTCGCAATGCCACCACCAAGACCAGCGCCAATACAAACAGCTGCAGCTAAAGTTCCAGCAACACAGCCTACAGGCCTATTTAGTTCATTAAAGGGAGGTGCTGGTAGCATCTTACGAAATTTAAAAGACACATCAAGTAAAGTGATGCATTCCGTTCAACAAAGTATGGCAAGAACTGAATTAGACGCAAGTTACTTAACATCCCGTATATTAATAATGCCATATCCGGCTGATGGAATAGAATCTGCTTATCGAGCTAATCACATAGAAGACGTGAGAGCTTTTATTCAAGCTCGTCACCCACCTCCGGCTCGCATACAGTTGTACAATCTTTCACGTGGTCGACCAAATGTGACCCGACTTCCTGGTAGACATATTGACTGCTCATTCGCCTATGCGTCTTCAGATTCTAATGCTCCTTTATTATCGGCGTTATATCAAATTTGTCAAGATATTTACCGATATTTAAATGCTGACTTTAATCATGTCGTAGTGTTATACTGTACTGTGAGTATAAATTTATCAAATGATTTATAATTCGACTCGATGTATGATAATATTTTGAATAATTTTACTTTCAGGATGGATATAGAGCTAGTGCAACAATTGCTTGTACGTTGCTCATTTATGCTAGAGCGTTAACAACGCCCGAAGAGGCAATAGCATTGTTCACTACTAGGCGATGTCAGCCACCACAATTACAACCCTCGGAATTACGCAGTATTAATTACATGAGTTTATTGAGTAGCAGTATGCATCCACATACTAAACCATTAATACTACGTTCTCTACTGATACAACCGGTGCCATTATTCACCAGAGCAAAAGATGGTTGTCGGCCATATATTGAAATTTATAGTAATGGTGCATTAGTCTTTTCAACTAAACGGCCGGAATATGAGGAAATGAGATTATTTGGCATGATGGAAGGAAAAGTGTGCTTAATTCTTGGAGATGCGACAGTACGGGGGGATGTTACCATTGTGATATTCCATGCCAGGCAACAACTCGGTCGCGTGATTGGAATTAAAATTGCGTCAATGCATTTTCACACAGGATACGTGCCCCTGACTGAAAGTGCTTTAACATTTAAGAAACGCGATTTAGATGATATACCTGAAGTCGGTGGAAAATTCCGTGTTGTAATAAACGTAATAATAGGTGAAGAAAATGCAAAATTAGCCAGAGTCCCTGCGCCGTGGGAAGCAGAATCGTCTGCCCCTACACCAGATCCCTTATTTGGTTCTACATTAGAGATGGAAGAGACATTAGAAAATTTTAGGACCACTAATCATCCAGAGGAGGTGAGATGTCATAGAGTTTATGTACTGCAATATAAATATATTGTACCGTTTTAAATGTTACAGAGTCAAAAAGATGCATCAAGTGCAGCTGTATCCAACACATCGGCTGATATTACAGTGCCGCAAGAAGTACATCAAGAAGTAGAAAGTCCAGAGGAAGAGGCACCGAAAGTGGAACACAAATTTCTAGAAGCCGATCTACTGAACCTTGGAATGCCAGATACCAGTATTTCGAATACTCCACAACCTGCGGCTAGTCCAGGGTTGGATATATTTTCTGGTTCTAGTCAAAGCGAAAATGATCTCTTAGGTGGGTTTGGTGTTTTTACTCAAGCGGAACCTAAAAATACCGTACCGACAAACAACCCTACCCAAAATGATTTACTATTTGGGCATAGCCAACCTGCTAAGAACAATAATGCCAATAACAATCTTAACGTGAATAATTTACTATTCGGCCAAAATCAAACTCCCAACAAAGACATTGGCGACTTGTTATTCGATCCCTTGGGCGGAAGTACGGGAAATAATCTACTGGGTGGACCGTCGTACAACAAATCGAATACCGCAAAGTCACCGAACGCGGAGGACAATTTTCCAAGGAACGCAAGCGTACCGAATTTTGGAGCGCAAACCAAAGATCCGTTTGCGAATCTGGCTGGATCTCTTGGAGCAGGTCTTACGTCTAGCTGGAACGGAACGCCAAAAAATTCCAACACCCCTCAATCAGCCAGCCCTGCACCGGCGAGCACGCCAATTCATGCGAGCCCCAGTATGCACAAATCTAATATAGGAAACGATACAAACGGAGGTGACGCTAACGCGTCTGCCAGTAAGTCGACGAAGGGCGACGCCTTCGAGGACCTACTTGGCAGCCAAGGATACAATTTCTTCAGCTCGCGAAAGGCAGAAAAAGACAGTCCGAAGACAATAAATCAAATGAGGAAGGTGGAGGCGGCTAAGACGATGGACCCAGATAGAATGAAAATAGCAGAATGGACGGAGGGCAAGAAAGGGAACTTACGTGCCCTTCTTTGCTCACTGCACACCGTCCTGTGGCCAGAAGCGGATAGGTGGCAACGTTGTGAGATGCACCAGCTGGTCACTGCTGCGGATGTCAAGAAAGCATACAGAAAGGCTTGCCTAGCCGTACATCCGGACAAGGTATTCAAATTATACCTTATGCTCTACAAATATTCATTGATATTAATAAGAATTAATTCTTTATTACAAATTACACCTGTATTATTCTGCAGCAAGCGGGAACTGCCAACGAGAACATCGCAAAATTGATCTTCATGGAACTAAACAACGCTTGGAGCACCTTTGAGAATGATGCGTCGCAGCAAAACCTATTTAGCTAATTACAACAACTGTTATTTGTTATCGAAGACGCAAACTACGTTTGTATCGAGGGTAGTTCCTAGTACAGGGAGCTAAGAATATTACGTTATGTGTAAGATAATTCCATACTGCATTCCGACACTATTATATTATAGCTGTAGTGACAAAGTAACGTCAACTGCAAAGAAAAGAAATCAAAGCTTACATTTTATTGGCTACTGTGTACATGTATCTGTATTATTCAAAGCCTTATAAAATCAATTACTCTTCTAATCATACTACGGCATAATATATATGTATATATGGCAATTGTAAATTAAAAAAGATTCCAAATATATGAAGATATTTTCTGGCCGAAACACTTTTTTGCGCTTTTATTGCCCCGATTCAAATCCCGTTTTATGTCCCATAAAAGCAAAGACCATTTTCCCGGCATGCCCATGAAAAATAGTTTTCATTGATAATAAAACTGAATCGATGCGCCGAATTACCAATGTCGCATAAAATTTATTTTATCACGAAAATATCATTTTACATGATCCTTGTTGTAGTCGATAAAAATAGACAGATTTGTGGAACCCGTACATGGGCAATCTCAAATTCGCGTTTTATTTTTTGGCCAAATAGAATCGTACCATTCGTATTGCTGGACAGGTAATGTCGTCATACCGACCACAGTCAGAATTGCGTATAGACATGCATCTATAGATACGTACAGCTATTCGTGTTGTGTGATTATAGGGGTGAAATTTAAAGGGAGGGGCTGCTCGAAAATGGCTGTTACGCACGGGGTAGGACGTCCGGGAGAGGGCAAGTGATGCTTCAACCCTGTCTTCCACACTGACCAATTGACATTATTTTGTGACAATTGATACAGTTAACTAATCAATAGCTATTATGTGGCGGCTAAGAACCAATCTTCGGACACTTCTTAAACCACCCCCCGATGCACGGTACTCCATTCGCCCAGTCGGAAGGTAAATTCTTCACGATTTTCGCTGGTTTTTTGCGATTTCTCATAGAAACGCGATGCTGCGCGTAATTTGCTTTTATTCTTAACTTCTTTTTTCACTGAGAATTGTCGAACGTAGTATCGTCAAAGAAAAAAACCGAAAGAATTTATATAGCCTCGCATTCGTACGAAAATACATATTTTCGGTGATCAGATAATCCCGGCAAATGAAACGAAGTACGATTAATTCGTGATTGAAAAGCAAGATCCTGATGGGAAATAGGTATTCGCGAAACACGCGACAGATCATTTGTTTATCCGTTGTTCTCGATCACTTAATTATGCCCAAGAGTTTGTAAATAATGATGCACCACATCGATCATAGGTATTTCGTAACACGCGTTTTTTTATAGGCGATTATAATAAAGTGTTTATTAATAATAATCTTTTCTCTTGATAGATTGCCTTACGTTTATGATGTAACCCAGGACAGTTAAGTGGACAAAAAGAAAAAAAGAGGAGAAATACAAGAAGCTTGAAGATGCTTAACTCCCCTTTAAGGGTTGTATTTCTCCTTTTGACAGGAGCTTTGGTTTGCTCTCTTATAGTTTGCAGAGCAGACACTCTTAGAAATACCAGAGCCACAAAGGCTCGGCTCAGAGCATCCTACGCCTCGTGGCGCATTGTGGTCTGCCTGACACAGCCTCAAACACCATTGAAAGCAGACGTTCAAAGAGCATGGGAAGAGGCAAGGCTGCAATCTCCACAGGCGGACATGGACGTATCCTACATAGAAGCCAGAATGACACCAATGACAGACTCACTGTCATATCCATTGTCATTGCTGAATAAATTTTGTACTGACATCGAAGGTGGAAAGACGGTACTGAGCCTCATTATTGGTGGTGGATCTGCTGCAAGATTTCTCGTTACAGCTGCAGCTGCCCTTAATCTGCCAGCGCTATGGTTGCCATTCATGCACAGGGATTTTCTTAGGCAGGTGAGTGCCGATTAATATATATTTATCATGTTGAGCGCAGAGCCAATGTTGCTCTATTTTGGATTTATGCGGCACATTGCGATTATCAATCACTGGGTTGTTAAGTTACGATGTCTACTGTTGGTCCCACAGATTGTTGTCGCCCAAGCAAAAAGTTCATTATTCATCCCCAAGGGCTGATGCTGCAATTAACATTTTAAAGCATCACCATGGTAGCACTAATGCACATGTACGATAAAATTTGTTTGCAGGGCAATCTTGGACGCTTTGAAACACGTATAGGTTCAAGTTCAAAAGAGGTCGGAGCGGCAGCTGCAGCATTAATGCACAGAGCTAACTGGCACGCATTTACTCTTCTTATCGATACTACCTTACTTCCAGTCAATCATCTTCTACAGACAAATCAACCTATTCTAACACCCAGATCAATTATACACCTTCCAACAAATGATAAGACTTTAAGGCTGAGATTAAGAAGAGTTGCCGAAGAAGGTGGTACTGGTGGAGTGGTGGTTATGGGCTGTGATCTGAACAATGCACGAAGAATCCTTGCCGCGGCCAGTAAGTTTGAAATGCTTTCTGGAAGATTTCTGTGGCTTTGGTTGGATCTTAAAGCGGAACTGCGACCTAACGAACCGAACATCATCAATTCGCATATATTGCACAGTTCACGGTCATCGATCGCAACGAATGAGAATTCTTCCCCGCTCGAAAATATAGAAAGAAATGCAAATCTCATACTGGAAAGTGAATTAACGTTAAATTCTTTACCAAGCTTAACAAACGACATACATCGACTGCAAGAATATAGATGGAAAAATGAGAAAATCATAATGAAAAGAGAGGAGAAGGGTTTCAACTTTGACGACGAGGAAGAATTTAGAATGATGGATAAAGAGTTGAATTCCAAAAGTTTTATGCCAGTTGGTATGCTAGCATTAAGACCCTCCGGTATAAAGATTATGGGCGGTGATACTATACTATCTAGAATGCTAAGAGAGACGTCTCAGGCTTTGGATGAAACACTTACAGATGTAAAACCTAGAATAAATCGTTTAAGAGAGTCCCAGCTGAAAGATCACTTTATACCAGAATGCTTCCCAGATCGTAATTCTAAATTTTTAGTAAGCGAAGTCAGAGAAAATGTTTCTAAGACGTTAACAAATAAGCTAAGAAAATTCATGGGGCAAATATCCAAAGACAAGGCTGAATTCCAATTACTAAATTTACAAGCTGTGCGGTATCCAGGAAATAAGACGCAGTTAAGGTTGTTTTAAATGATCAATTGGTATTGATGCTTATGGAAGTAATCTGTATAACAGCATATGTATTATCCTTCTACAGATGGACCAAGGTGGGTACTGTAAAGGGAGGGAGAGAAGTTCGTCTCGACACCATAGTTTGGCCGGGAGGCGGGATCGTACCGGCATACCTTGAACAGGGTGGAGAAAAAATTGGTATGCCCGTGTATCGTATAGTGACAGCGCTCGCATCACCATTTACCATGGCAGCGAATCTGCAAGAAGGACTTTGCCTGAGAGGATTACCATGCCGTTTAGAAAATACCGTCATGTGCTGCTACGGATTGAGCATGGATCTATTGTCTTTAGTAGCCCGTGAAATGGGATTTCGTTTTGATTTGTATTTAGTGAGGGATGGACTATTTGGAAAAAGAAATAGTACAAACGGCACGTGGAATGGCATCATGGGTGAATTAGTTTCTGGGCGTGCACAGTTGGCATTTGCTCCTATGAGCGTGTCCGCTCATAGAGCAGAGGTGGTTGATTTTACGACGCCTTATTTCTTCAGTGGAGTAAGCTTCCTCACTGCGCCGAAACTAAGATCCGAGATACCACTCTTTGCGTTTCTCAGTCCTTTTAGTATGGAATTGTGGATTGCCGTTTTCACTTCTTTAAATTTTACTGCAATAGCAGTTGCTCTGTACGAATGGTTTAGCCCATTTGGTCTGAATCCATGGGGCAGACAAAGAAGCAAGAATTTTTCAATAGCATCTGCCTTATGGGTTATGTGGGGACTTCTGTGTGGTCATCTTGTAGCTTTTAAAGCTCCAAAATCTTGGCCTAACAAATTTCTAATCAACATTTGGGGAGGTTTCTCTGTTATTTTTGTGGCTTCTTATACAGCCAATATAGCTGCTCTTATTGCAGGTCTTTCTTTACAATCTGCTGTAAGCAATTATCGCGATAAAAGCGTAAGTATCTGCTCAGTTGCCATTGGTAATTGCACTATAAAATATTTTATACCGTTTCATAATTTTTAATAGTACAACCATAATAATTGGTCGCTATTACAGTTGTTATCACAGAAAGTTGGTGCACCGAGAGCATCTGCAGCCGAATACTATGTACAAAAGGCATATCCACAATTGTGGTCACACATGGCTCAGTATTCATTATCCAATGTTGCTGAGGGTGTCGAAAGCTTGCGAAATGGTAGTTTAGATATTCTTATAGCAGATACCCCTATTTTGGATTATTATCGGGCGATCGACGATGGTTGCCGTCTACAAAAAATTGGAGATACCATTAACGAAGACACTTATGCTATCGCACTTACTAAAGGACACCCCCTAAAAGAAAGCATATCTAAAGTAATAGCAAATTATACGAGTAATGGACTACTTGATATTCTACAAGAAAAATGGTAAACTCAGAATATTACGTCCAATCCCTCGCCCAAGTGTGTTTAACTTATTTTATCATCAATGAAAGGAAGAACGCTGATGTCTGATACCATTCTACAGGTATGGTGGACTACCATGCATTCGAGGAAGAGAAGGCATGGAAGCTGGTCTTGAACCTGAACCTGGTGGGCAACCTAGACCTTTGGGAGTGGCTTACGTAGCTGGAGTATTTTGTTTACTTGGAATGGGTGTTGTGCTTGGTGCTATAATTCTAGCAGGAGAACATTTATTTTATAAATATACACTACCCAGATTAAGGCATAGGCCGGAAGATTCTATATGGCGTAGCCGGAACGTAATGTTTTTCTCACAAAAGTTATACAGATTCATCAACTGTGTTGAACTGGTATCACCCCATCATGCCGCTAAAGAGTTAGTCCATACCGTGCGCCAAGGTCAGATTGCTTCCCTCTTTCAGAAGAGCGTAAAGCGAGTAAGTATTCTTCGATTTCATTCCGTATGTACCTTTACATACCTACAGAGTAACCATGTTCCAGAAGGAACATGAACAACGTCGAAGACGTAAGAGCAAAGCTCAATTCTTCGAGATGATACAAGAAATCAGAAGGCGAGTAGCAATTATATGTGTATGATGTACAAGAAATGGAAAGCAGTAACGATTGTGAGTTTAAACTTTTTAGAGTTCAACAAGAAGAAAAGATAGAAGCGGTCGTAGAAGAGCCAGAGACAGTCAGCCCAGTTAAAGAAGAGAAAGTTATTAGAGGAAGGGAAAGAAGTCGGAGTAAAAGCCCGCTAATGCCTTGTAGCCCCAAACGTTCTGAAAAGAGCAGAAGTTCGACAAACTTATCGAGCTCTAGACTTGGATTATCTCCCATCAATCTCGAAACGCCAATAAAGCCAAGAGAGTTTACGCTCAGTAGCACAAATCTCAGAGCGAGGAGTCCACTCGAAACAGTGGGTCGCAGATTAAGCCATGGCGATGGTGGTTCTCCACCACCTCGTTTGGGATCTCACTTTGGTGGGAGTGCAACGTTACGCCCATTAGCGCCAACCAAAAGCGACTTCACAGGAGGTGGTACTCCGACGATCAAGAGCGACACCGCAGGAGGCGGTGCACCTACCCCAAGATATTCTCGTAGTCCAGCCAAACGAGGACAATCCTTTCCTGTATTTGCCACTTTACGGCCACCGCATTCATCTGGACATCAAATGTCCAAAAGTCCTTTACTGTCTCCCAATAGCGAACTGACATCCGCCATTGGTAGAAAATTATCACGGGATTGGGGTTCTGGAACTATAGATCTTACAAGATCTTCGGAAGCGGTAGCTAGTGGCTCGACGTACACTTTAAATCAGGAGACCACATTGTCTCTTGAACGTGCAGAGAGGGAAAAGCGGCAGGAAGATATTATACCAATCAAGAAGCCTATACGTCGCGCAAGAAGTCACGAAAATAGAGACAGCGGTAAGCTAATGGCTGACTTACCCTCACCACGATTAACTGCCCAACCTGTGGTAGGAGGCCGATCGGTAAGCGAACGCACCAAAAAACAACTCGAATCTGAGTTAAAAGCTATTTTAAGTGCCAGAGCCCATCACCGTGATTTACATCCTCCTTGATAGATTAACTATCCACTGTAAGAGTTCTTGAAAGCGACAGGCTTTGAGGATGGTTGCCTCTGAGGGGCTTTGATTGATTTAAGCAATATCAGATTTATAGGTCAATTTGTAGAAAAATCTGAAACTTAACAGAGAAATTAAGGAATAGGCAGTCTTGGGAGTAATGTAACAAAGGGAGATTTATGGAGAAAAAAATCCTGTCATCTGTTCATATGTTGTTACATACATTGATAATATTATAGGATATGTTGATAAAAAGTGCTATAAACTTTAGTAGGAATGTCTTAAAAAGTAGTTCATACATGAATACTAAAATATTTTCTTGTTGGCATTTTAACTCTACATTAACCGTCAGCCTGGGTGAGTCTCTCTTTTGATCGCAATGGTGTTGAATATTGTATACTACAGTATTTCTCAACGGAATTTAAACGACTAATGATAATTATGCATGAAATGAATTTCTTACTTTTCTCTTTTCAATAGTCACTGCAATATTCCATGATAATAATTTACTATTACATAAATGTAAAATCATTAACATAATCGTACTGAACTCTAATTTATATGTTAACCTAGTAAAAAGAAGCATTAATGGGAGCAGTTCTTGGGATTGGTAAAAATGTGCTACTCTAGTAAGCATGGGAGGCATATATAAAAGTTGAGAAACGCTGATCTACTGTATTTTGCTGCATTGGACTGCATACTGCCAATTAATAATTCTTGTGACTGTGGAAGGGGAGACTCGCTTGAAGGACTCTCGGTGTAGAATGACCACTTACTACAAAATGCATAATCTTATAATTATTACGCCTGTTAAAACAAAGTATTAGAGGCGGATGAAATTTTAACCAAACAAGTCATTTTTGTACCGATTGCAGGGAACTAATGTACTAGAGTATGAGTCCAGCAACACAAAAATATGAACAATTTGCATTATTAACATAGGATATCATATAATTTTATTCCTAAAAATTAACATATATTACAAATAAGCATGTCATGATAATGCAAATAAGTGTTTGCTGTGACTGATAAAATCCTCTTAAAGTATACCCTCTTTCGGATTACTAGACTGATAGATGAAATTTATTCAGGAATTGTAAGTGAAACATCATTGGAATTGAGTCACTGTTATTGATCAATGTGTATGTCCCAACTTCATCTATAAATCCTTTCAGTCAAACGAAAGTGATAAACTCGTTTAATCTTATTATTCTAATTAGACTGTTAGAATGGATGTGTGGGACTAAATTAATTTTAAACGATTCATGAGAGAGGCCTTAGGAGTAGTTATATCCGCCCAATACTTTACTTGAATAGTATTATTGTATTAGAGTATTTTACAATATTATATTACATAGAAATAGATATTTAGTTTCATAGTTCCTCGTTAGATGCTATATTCAAACTTATAATTAAATTCTTGAAAGTCTTAAACAGTAGGTTCCTGTAAATGTATGTTGTATGAATTTCATTGAACACAGGATGCAATTGCTAATTGTAAATGAGTTGCATGTACCATGTTAGGTTTAAATTTTGGTAGGAAATGTATCAATATCTTTGTTAGCGGTCGTGTATGATTTAATATTTTTATTTTACTGCATGTTAGTAACACGCGACTGCTATTAATGAAAGTGTCCTGAATGATTGCATTACTTATACATTATCGCCTGTATATTACAACTTATCAACCATTTAGGAACACTAATGTGTAAGTGCATATTAGCTAAACAATCTTTATCTTTACGACTTTCATAATTATCTGTGGATTTACAAAAATTCTACAACCGTTACGTTTTCCTCTTCTATTACAGATCCTAAATTCATTTTTTATGCTACAGTTACACTTTCAAAATATAATTGAACTTCTTCCTTTTCGTGACTAATAAAATATCTGTATTGCAATTAATTCAGGAAGTGATCAAAATACAAATATAGGGGGCCAGTTGAGAGTCACCCATGCCTAATGAAATCAAAGATAGACTTATTAAATTAATTTTAGCTATAATTCTTTGATAAGCGGGTTCTGCCAATAATTTAGTTCAGTAGTGATCTGAAATTTCTTTCATGTTTTATCAAATGAATATAAAGAAAAACTTGACTTCAATTTCCATGTATATACGTCTTCTACCAGATACCTGAAAAGAGCATTATTGCACTGAATTAAAGGTCGAGCCCCCTACTTCTTTGTGCGCCAACAAGAGCCTGTACAGCCAAAATATTGCATTTCTTTTAAAAAAGACATCAGATGCTAAATCCACTTAATGATTTTATATGTTGGTATTAATGAACTAGAGTATTTTCTAACATTTTATTATACATAGTGAAAGTCGGCCTATATAACAAAAAAAAAAAGAGAGGACAATGTCTTTGAATATTTTCCTTGCAACATTTTGGTGTTACATTAATTGCATAGTATAATCTACTCTTTTCTTTCCTTCCCTTTGAAAAATATCACAATTTGCTTTAAACGACATTTAAGAAATCCTGTACTATTGAAAATGCATCATCTATATACAAGATGATGCCATAAAACTAGAAACGCTAAAAGAATAAACAAACAGAATTCAATGGATATTGTGAATGCAGTGATAGTTACTGATTCTAAAAATGTAAAGCATAAAATTTGTTGAACTTAGTTATTAAAAATAATTAAAATTTGAATTATTATTATCAGTATTATCTAGATCATGATATCATATTAATTCACTCTCTAATGGCAATAAGATTGTTATATACTACAAAGCACTGCCATAATTTCAACTACGGTTACATTGATTTTAAAATCCTGCCAAATAAAATCATCGTTGCAATATTAATTAATAAATAAACCCATGCCAGGAAATGAATTAATATGCAATCATTAATAAGAATTTTTTTGCAATCTTCTAATCATTGCTTTTAAAGAACATCAAACATTTTTTTTCATTTAAAACATCCTAATGTCCTTCCCTTCTGATTTTTCTTACAAATCGCATATATGGCAATCAGACAAAAATTGAAGTAGTTTTTGTAAATACAAAATGTCCTTTACATCAAGTCACTTATGAAGTAAATTTTGATTCGTCACTTGGCATGGCATGATTTATCTTAATGTACGTTTTAGATTATATGAAAGCATTTCTAATTAGTATAATTAATTATAAGATGTAATAATAATTGTACATCTTTTATTGGACAAAAGAAGATGTTTTTAGATTCTCAAAATATCGTAGCAGTAAAAAAGGTAGATTTGGAGTACAAATAATTATCAATCATATGAAACTGCATTTAAATGCTATTTTTAATAGTACACTGTATTTGCATTTTATTAGCTCATTTGCTTTTATTCCATTATACTGCAGGAGATACTCGAAAATACACAAGTATTTGTTTTGGATTCACAAGACACTGCAAATTTTGAATTACGTACTACATACATTCACCATCAATTTTATCAGTATACGTTTGTATAATTTTATTTCACTAACAAAAATGTAAACTGCGCCAAATTGATAGTTACATCCAAATCATATTATCAACAATCATATGCATAGTAAACACAATCTGTTAACTCGGTGACTTGTTGGCGTACGGTATTAGGTTAGGTTCCTTGTAACCTACCTCGTCTTTCTTGTTACGCCTACTACTACTGTTATTGTTGAAAACTCCATATTAATAAGAAATAAATATATTGTCTCAAATTTACCTTGATCTTAATTCCTCGAGTTACGGACTATCTACGACTGTCCATCGTTTATTTTACAATGCCATATACGTATGAAATTCAGTCACACTTCCATGCCAAACTTACGTCGAATTTACGCTGTACAATATCCGAGTTTATTCCAAAAAGTGTGCACTAAATCGTGATAAAGAGCCGAACCAGATACGCGGAAGTCAGAAGGGTCCAATATAATTTAAATGCCCATTACGCTTGCACATTCGTATTGAAACGACCGCGTACTCGACCGATCAGAGGAACGATTAATCGCACATGATACGGCTATATAAAATACCAGTCGTGTGAGGGGTATATAAGCGTGTATACAAGATACATATGTATCACTGGGTATCAACGTAGAATGTACACGACATCGTTTGGCGTGTCAGCAAAAGTTGGCGGTTTTACCCAAGGTCGTGAAGAGTGTAAAAATGAAAACGTATACACACTCGCTAAATTAAAATGTTACGCATTGTAACATCTATCATTTCGTAATCATTAATATAACAACACAATGGTTGCCTTAGCGGTTATGCTAAGGATATTAATGCTGAATAACGTGTAAGGCGGGATCAACTAAGATTTGGATTGTCACGCTCAGCAGCGGGAATTTAGGCGTTCATCGACCACCTAGAACAATAATTTTCGGTAATCCGTGTATAAACTAGTGGCACGAAAAATCGTTGGAACTATCGCGAGATCGGGGAAGAACGACTGAGATCGCTTTGTAGTAGTCCGCGATGCTGAACGTTGGATCCATCATCCGTCGCTCGGGACATTGGCAAAAGCTGCGAACACAAAACTCAGGGATCCCCGGTTAGTTAATGGCAACCGAGCCGATTAGAGGTAGGCTGCAAGTATACACGCCACTCGAGTGCGTGTGAACGTGTTATGCTTGGCCGATCGGAGCAAGTGGTAGAATTTGCAAGTCATTCGAGTCATCTACGGTCACGATTGCTGTTTCACGGTCGTGCTTTCGCTTGGCGCCCGGTACCTCGCGCGCGGTTCGCGGTTGATAGAACGTCCCGTCGGCCCGAGCGATCCGCTGCGACGTTCCCGATCGAAAAGTCCATTTTCCAACCCCGGAGCGCGATGTAAGTTTTTCGAGGCGTCCTATTTTCTCCCCTATGACTCCTCCGCCGTACCTCCTCTTGATCTCCGTCTTTATTCTCTCTCTTTCTCTCTCGCTCTCTAGCGTCTCTTGTTCCCGTATTGTATACAACCGCGGACCGCGTGCCGAGCATGTGCGTAATACGGGTCGTTCGTTGAAGTAGTGCGCGCGAATACGTCGGTCCTCGTTATCGCCGTTATTCCTCGTAATGCCCGTAGCCTCTGTGTGCTCGGCCCTACGGACAAAGGTGGACTGGACGAATTTGCGGGTAGATTG
Organism: Ampulex compressa; assembly: GCA_038496175.1. Lineage (NCBI taxonomy): Eukaryota > Metazoa > Arthropoda > Insecta > Hymenoptera > Ampulicidae > Ampulex > Ampulex compressa. The sequence continues at coordinate 105,082 of JBCFXI010000087.1, read as the reverse complement.
TCGGATCACGGCGTGACCGAGGGAATAGTCCTGCGTGGACCGGGACAAAGTGCGAGGCTGTCAGTGAAGAAAGGAACCGCGAGCTAGCACGTGCTTATGCTAATTTCCCGCTTGACTCGGGCTCGAAACATATTCGGTGACATCGCATCTATTGGGAGACCGTTCGACGTCTGATACCTGCGTCATCGTGCAACATCAATGAATTGATCGCCGCACGAGACCGTTCGAATCATGTATGCCGTGTTGCGACTCCCTGGCACCGCGTAGCTAGTTTTACCGACCAGAATAAGCCAAGAGGCCGGTTCCGTTGACCGTACCTTAAGATTTTTCTCTCGCTGGAGGCATCGCGGTTACCTTGGTAAGTACAACCGAGGAATGGTCGGGTATTTGTTATATGTACCGATCGGACAGGTGTCAATCCGTGTGATTAACGAATACGATATCTGGCTGGAATCACGTGACTTGCATTATTTTCATCGTTTCTAAGGCCTTTTGAATTTCAAAATACCTCGATACCATGGAGTACGGTTCATCTTGAGATTTTATACAACTACTACGTATAGTAGAAGATCTGAATATTTATGAAGCATTGTTCTTACCATTACCTGTTCGTCCTCTTTGCAGTTCACTTTAATGGATGGAGAGGAAGATTATCAGCAGAGAAAAGGAGCTCACAGTAGCTTCCAATCTCACAATCATGGCTCGGGATCGACGCTTATACCGGGAGAGGAAAAGGATTGGGAAGGGACGCTCAGTACGGAGAAGAATGGGGACCTTGGAGACATGACATTCTGCATGGCTAACTACGTTAAGGAAGCTATGAAAATGATGTTCATGATGCGCAGCCACCATATGCTCACCGATGTGATATTGGAAGTAGGATCCGAATTGTTCCATGCGCATAAAGTTATTTTAGCCGCCGCTAGTCCATATTTTAAGGTAATATCTTTTAATAATATTTACCACAGAGCTTATTTTTATATTGCTGAAAATATGAAATATTATACAAGGAAAAGTGGTGTGTACAAAACATTTCAACAAGCTTGAAAATTATAGGCAATGTTTACCGGTGGACTAAAAGAATGCGAAATGACTAGAGTAAAACTTCAAGGTGTTTGCCCTACGACTATGGCTCGTTTAATGTATTTCATGTACACTGGCCAAATAAGAGTTACAGAGATTACCGTATGCTCGCTGTTATCAGCAGCTACTATGTTTCAAGTATGTGTACATTCGTTGAAGATACTCAATGTGATATAACCGAAAAGTTACATATAATGGTCTTCAATATTTATTTGCATTATAATGTATATGTCGCAATATAGGTCAGTAATGTCATAGACGCATGTTCTGTTTTTTTGGAGCGACAACTAGACCCTACAAATGCAATTGGCATCGCCAACTTTGCCGAACAGCATGGATGTCAAGATTTGTATCATAAAGCAAATCAGTTTATTGTACGGCATTTCAATCAGATTTGCCAAGAGGAAGAATTTTTACAGTTATCGGCGATACAATTAGTAGCGCTTGTTAGAAAAGATGAGCTTAATGTACAGGAAGAAAGAGAAGTTTATAATGCTGTTTTGAAATGGGTCAAATATAACGAAGAGGCAAGAGGTCCTAAGATGGAGCACATATTACACGCAGTCAGATGTCAGTATCTAACTCCAAACTTTTTACGAGAGCAAATGAAAAATTGTGATGTCCTAAAGAAAGTACCAGCTTGCCGTGAATACCTAGCTCAAATATTCAAAGATTTGACTCTTCATAAAAAGCCTGTAGTCAAGGAAAGAACGCCTAATACACCAAGAGTAATCTATGTTGCTGGTGGTTTCCTCAAACATTCGCTTGATGTCTTGGAAGGATATAATGTTGATGATAAAACTTGGACAGAACATGCAAAATTGATTGTTCCCAGATCTGGTTTAGGAGGGGCATTTTTAAAAGGCATGTTTTATGCAGTTGGAGGGAGGAATAATACACCGGGCAGCAGGTTAGGATATCAAAAATAATTACGTGTTAGCGATTATTTATTTCTAGATGTAAATATAATAAATTTTAAATGTGTTTTAGGTATGATAGTGACTGGGTTGACAGGTACAATCCAGTTAGAGATCAATGGCGGCCCTGTAGCCCCATGTCGGTGCCAAGAAATCGTGTAGGTGTGGCAGTAATGGATGGGTTGTTGTATGCCGTAGGAGGTAGCGCTGGTGCGGAATACCACAATAGTGTTGAATGCTATGATCCAGATCAGGACTCGTGGACAAATATAGAACCCATGCATATAAGACGACTGGGAGTGGGAGTAGCTGTAGTCAATAGGTAACATAATGATCAATGCTATCGGACAAAGTTTACTTAGTAATGTGATAAAATTTAGATAAAATGATAACAGTATACATGTGCACTGAATATCAGGCTCCTCTACGCTATTGGCGGTTTTGATGGAAAGAATCGATTGAATTCGGTGGAATGCTATCATCCAGAAAATGATGAATGGACGATGGTTTCATCTATGAAGTGCAGTCGTTCAGGTGCCGGAGTGGCTAGTTTGGGTCAATACATATATGTGATAGGAGGATATGATGGAACGCGTCAATTAAATTCAGTCGAAAGATATGACACTGAACATGATGTTTGGGAATATGTGAGTAACGTAACCATTGCCCGCAGTGCTCTTAGCGTTACTGTTCTTGACGACAAATTATATGCAATGGGTAAATATAATCACGATAATTTGTATTGTCTGTAAAATACTATCAGTTTTTAAATATGGCTATATTATGGTTGTGTGTTATTTTTAGGAGGATACGATGGGTCCACGTTTTTAAGTATTGTAGAAATATATGATCCTGCCAAAGATCAATGGGAGCAAGGGGTGTCAATGACCTCAGGCAGATCTGGTCACGCAAGTGCTGTTTCATACCATCAGTGTCCTATACATTGTGATCATTTAGATCACCATATAAGTTTGGGAAGACCACCATCGTGATACATGGACCTATCAAAATTCGATATTATGTGAACCAAGTGAAAGAAGTCAATAGTACTTTATAAGCACATGCAATAGAATGAATGAATAATAATGAGGAACTGTAAAAATATCTTGTTAAAGTGATACGCAAGTAAATTCTTGCAGAAACCCAGACTGATACATATGTATTTTCCCACATTATATTGAATACTTCTAGTTCCTAAGGTCTAAAACTAGTATTTTACTTCAACGAAAAAAGTCAGGAACTGTCTGTTAGTGTAATTACCATTCAATTTTGTAAAGAGACTAACAGATATGCTACGTCCATTAGAATAGGTTTAATTATAATGCAAGCATTTTATAAGTCTCTGTAATTAATATTATGTAAATATCAGATCATTATTTTCAAAAAATGTTTATAGTATTTACGTATTACATCTATTGTACATAATATTAAAATTGTGCTTATGTAAAATATACGTCTATAACAAATATGTATATTTGCATTTTTTGTTTTTTATTAAGATGGCTCTTGCTTGGGAAAAATTTGTTTTAAACCAATATTCATGTGTTTAAGTGAAGGAATTCGTAACAAAAGAAATATGTATTCAATTTTTTTTTCATTCGTATATATATATATAAAATAAGCATTTATAATAGATATTTTTTAATGGCATACTATGAATTCAAGCAATCTCCGTTATGTAAAGGTAGAAATCTGAATAATACATATTGATGACTCATTCAAAAAGTATCTATATGCCTTATAAGCAAAATATTATTAAAAAAGATGGATCATACACCAAAGATCAGAGAACAGGATTATTTCCACCATTATATGCTCAGGCTACAGGTTCAACAGAGCTTACAAAAACTCATTATGTCAAAGGTTTTTGCGCAACAGCCACAGAAGCTGTCTTTTTGCCTCCATTGTCCGACAGGTTTATTAATGAGTGTAACATCTTAGAATCTACAGAGAAGTTTGAAAATTCACAAGAAGTTGTTAAAATTGCTATACAATCTTTAAAACAAAATCAATGGCAAAATAGCACTTTGGCTTTAATCAATCTGATGCATATTTCTAGACACTCTCCTAAATTATTAGATCCCCATATGAGTTTAATAAACAGAACCTTATGCAGGTAATTAAAATAAAAATATACATCTCTGGATACTCACTTAATTAATCGTAATCAAATTATTTTACTTTCTTGCAGCTTAATCAGAAATACGAGGCGACAGATAGTTAGAACAGCCTGCCACATAGCAACGGAACTATATGAAACGATTCGATACGTACAAAGGCCCGAATGTGACGAACTAGCAGCAATGTTACTATTAAAAAGTACACATAAGAAAAGGGATATACAATCTGACGCTCAACTTGCCTTAAAGGCCATGGTTGATAATTTACCACCAATAATTACCATTCACATTTTAGTTGGTGAACATGGTGCTAGGCAAGTACAAATTTTAAAAATATACTTTTAAACTGAATGTTCAATAACATCTATCTAATGGGTAACTAACGGATAACAGACATAAAAATCCATTTATCCGTGGAACCGTCAGTCTCCTGATTCGTAATGTTATTGACAAAATTGGAATAAATCCCTTGCTATCAAACTATAATTTAAAAGATATTCGTAAAAAAATATTGGTTACATACACAAGATTTCTTACTGATGGAAATTACGAAACAAGGTAACCAGTGTATGCATGTCATTATTATTCATGATAGCTATGATGCTATATATATATTTTTAATTTATAGAAGTAACGCAAAGAAAGCTCTGAAATCATTAATGACTCATGCTGATTTTGACACAGTATTTAATCAAGATGTCGATAAGAAAATAAGGGATAATCTGGAAAAACAAATTATATCATTAAAATATGGTTGATACTTCCTTTTTGGTAGTATTGTGGATTTGTATCATAATATGAAATCACGAGTACAATCACGTTATACAGCTGACAAGACTAATAATATCATTCAATTGTATCGTGAAATAAAAGTCATACTATTGGATAAGATTATTAAGTAAAATTGTAAGTATTCCTGACAATCGACGTTACATGCCATTTACCTTTGATCACCCACGTTACGGTACACGAAAATATCAATAAATCCTTTTCGAAAAACATTCAGTCCCCAAAGTATGAACCGTGTCGTGAACATCGGTAGTAAACGAATCGATCTTTATAAGTCAGTCACCATTTTCTTATGCTGGTGAGGTTATAAATATGGTACTGGCTCGAATGTAAAGTCCGAAACTCTTTCTCCCGTTTATCGGTGGTGACAGAAAATGCCAAGATGCTCGTGCACATGGCAGTAACACTCTCACGCTTTTCACGCACGGAAGTTCGGTGAAAGATGTGAAGCGTGAGAAGCACGACGATGAAATCCGTGTACAAATTGTTTTTCCTGTGCCTTATATTCGCCGCACTGATAATACTGCTCAATCTGACCACGAATTTTTCGAACAAAATATACGATGGACCGAACAAAGAGAGCCCTGTTACTTTAACGACTGCCAAAAGATTGCTAATTTCCGCGCCACTGGGTGAGGTGACAATATGCGTCGTTGTCTGTGGAGACAGGCTTCACGAAGCACTGACAATGCTAAAGTCGGCATTGGTGTTCACGAACAGATCCTTACAATTCATCATACTAGCAGAATACAATTTGATCCCAGCGTTTAACGAGAAATTATTAGAATGGAAACTTATGTCCAACAAGACCTTCGATTTCATGATAAAGTCTATTACTTTTCCCGAAGGAAGTGATGTTGCGATGTGGAAAAAGTTATTCAAGCCTTGTGCCGCTCAACGTTTGTTTTTACCAGTGAGCATCTTTCCCTGTCTCAAACATATTTATGGCTTTGCATATTTGTTAGATCTTGCGAAGGAAAAAATATAAATATCTTGTTTATTTCAGACTGTCTTGAATAACACAGATGCGGTCCTTTATGTGGACACCGATACATTGTTCTTGGCGCCACCTGAAAAAATCTGGGATGAATTTAAGAAAATGAATTCCAGTCAGTTAGCCGCTTTAAGCCCGGAGCATGAAGATCCCAACACAGGGTGGTACAATCGGTTTGCCAAACATCCATATTATGGAAAGTTGGGTGTTAATTCAGGAGTAATGTTAATGAATTTAACTAGGATGCGAGAATTTAGGTGGATAGAATATGTCATACCTATCCATAAACAGTATAAGCTGAAGATAACGTGGGGCGATCAGGATATAATCAATATCATATTCCATTATCATCCTGAAAAACTTCATGTGTATTCCTGTAGATATAATTATAGACCAGACCATTGTATGTATATGCCTGTTTGTACTGAAGCAGAAAAAGAAGGTGCGTTGGTCCTGCATGGATCTAGGGGGACATTTCATTCACAAAAACAACCGCCATTCAAAGCAGTGTATAAAGCTATGCAAGAATATCAGTTAAATACAGATCCCTATGACTATTTACTTATTCCAATGAGAAATTACTTGGCTTTGGAAGATAAGTCCAACTGTGGGAAAGTATGGAAAGTATTCATTATTCAACCTGAACTACATTTAGGTCATGAAGGATAAAGATATTCAATAATATTGGGAACATTAATGCAACAATATTCCAATTTGTGATGTATTTAAAATATTTAGATACCCTTTTTAACAGTGTAAAATTATATGAACATTATGTAACAATAACGAAGCAATAATATTTGTAGACACTTCGATATTGTACATGTAATGCCGGTTTTGGCAGCTGTATTATAATTTTAGGTTAATTCGTGTTTTATATTAAGATAGAATCTCAAATTTACAATACTTAATGTACGCAAAGTGTATAAGTACTTCTATGAAAAGAACAACGAATATTATCATTTGTAATTTATAATTATTACATATTTCTTTCATTCGCTATACTTTCAATATACAGACTGAATTTCTGCCATAGTGCATTTGTGTTTTTTTTTGTTAACAAATGCACTATGATTGTTACTGTTTATATGAAAGACATAATGTAAAGATATGTTATTATGTTTATACCTGTAAGTTTCTTTTTACTATATTCATCGAGTAGAATTAAGTCCACGTTCAAAGCAGCTATACTTAGAGCAGATTATTCCATTATAATACAACCTGTTCTTGTCATGATATAATCCATACCATTCACGATTTACAAGGACTTTTATACAGCAATCGGTATATTTAGAGAACTACGAACTTTTTATATCTATATCATTTATTTACCTGATGATCTGATGTGATTTTGTGATACTTTTCTTATAAAAATAGGAAAGATAACTGAAATCAATAAATTTATCTTGAAATATGATTTGCTACCAAACACCAACTACTTATCCTTCTTTTAGCTTATAGTAAAAAAATTAATACTGCTGGCCATGAAAATATACAGCAGAAGTGTACTGCACCTGATAACTATTTATGGTATTTTAGAAAAAAATATTTCTGAAACAATAATAGGTATTGAATAAGAAAATAAATAATGAGTGACGTGACGTAGTGAAAACAGACACTTCGTGCCGATAAAACACATTCCAATAAGCTGACTGTCACGAGTCCCTTTGAAGAGCCTCTTTTCTTTCCACCTCGGAAGTACTGCGAATGCAGTCTGTGATGTAAATGAATTAACGGGCGTGATTCGTCGTATCCAATTGCGCTGTCGTTCGAAAAACGTGTTCCCCGAACATCTGCTTTTTCAATCATTTGCATTGGGTAACATAGCGGTACGTTTAGCTCCTTGAGAATATTAAACGAGAATATTCAATGTACAAAAAAAAGACAGTTCATAAAAACCATGGTTTTCTTCTTAATTTACTGGATACTTTTCTTTTTTTCGAGGACTGATCCTTACCTTCATACTTGGTAAATGAGAAAAGTACATTTCGAAGTACGATTTTGTCAATATAGTTAAAATTTTTTTCATATTCTTTTTTTAAGAAACATTTCTTGTGCTCTTCAATAATAACGTAATTTTTATAAAACGACATAATAAATTAATAAAAAGTCGTGCATTTGTAAGATACATCGGTAATGCTCGCAAACGGTTAAGGGGCTTTCACAAAGACGTGTTACACCCTACTTTATTTTATTATACACAGTAACCCTTTCGCTTTTATAAATGGCGATTCTACGTCCAGCGGAAATGCGGAAAAATTACGGAAATTTTTCGAAACAAAGGATTTAAATCGCTGCCAGCGAATGGATAATGTAGACCATACATCACACCCACACCCACGTATATACGACTTTGCACAAAGTAGAAGAATCACCGATAACGGAAGAAATTCTACAGGTGCCATGCGGTGGATCTACCTCGCGATAAGGATCGAGCGAATACAACAGAAACCTTCATTATAACGAACGAAGTCTCGAACTTCCACACGGAAGATTATAATTTAAATCTCGTCCATCATCTCCGGATTATTTTACTCCACGACGCGTGCACTATATGTCTCTCTGTTTCAAAATTCGATCGAAAGAAAAGCCAGGCCCCTCATAAACTGTATCCACCAATCAAAGCAGTTGATAATAACATCTCTAAGACGATTCCACAAATCAAGTGGAGGGTACTACGAATTTACTCCGTTGCTGGGTCGACCAGAGAAATCCTTAAATAGACCCTTTATTTCGAAAATGGTGCACTTCCATTTTCTATTATATCAAGAAAATGAAAGATTAGCATATTTGTCAATTAAAAAATATGCGACGACAATGCAATAGGCAATGTTTCTACTAATCGATCGATATATAATTTCATTATACAAATTACATTTAAGCGAATTTCAGCAAAACAATATACATTTACGGGCTGCAAATAGACTTAGAGCACTTCCAAAATAAAGGATCCAAATCTAAAGTAAAGAGCAGTGGATCCAAGCCGGACTTTGAAGCTCGGTGCACCAAAATCTAGCGATCGATCCGAAACGAGCGGACGGCCGCCAGATAAGCGAGGTAAGGGCCGATAAGAGCTCGACGCCGACGAATGGAAAAAAAGGTGCTGTCCTCGATGGCGGCGGCGGCGGCGGCGGTTACGGTGCGCTTTTCCGTCGTCGGTCAGAACGATCCTCTCCCGCGATCGTCGGGGCACCGATGTGCAGCGTTCCTGGTGGAAAAACGACAGACGCCGTATCGTCGTGAAAAAGAGGTGAGAGGCCGACCGCGCGCTGGTTGCGCTGCCAGTTGCGTCGCGCCCGTGCCCGTCGTTCGCACGGCGCTCTTAAGGTGACGTGTCTCCACGAATTACGATCCTGGCGACGATTACGCGAGGAATGTACGAAAAGTTCGACGTTCTCCTGCGCGCCGTGGCTTCATCGTGATCTAGCGGACGGGGAAATCGGCGGGGCGATGCCGGCGATCAGTTAAATCGCGAACACCTGTCACGGCAATGCTCCGGATGCCCGTGCACCTTGATCGAGTCGATATCGCGCTGGAGTTTCCAATACCGTTGACCGTGGGGCCCCGAGATAAATCCACGAACTGCGACGTGTGACTGTTCATCGCTCTCCCCCGCCTCCTCCGCCCTTCTTGGCCCGAAGAAAACGGTATTGAAATTCGAACGTTCCGTTCGAAAGTCCGGGATTAAGAGGTTCTTCGCCGTGTATCGCGTGACTGCCGCTCTGCTAGAACTGTACGACTTAATTCCTAATGTCCGTACTTCGTGCACGCTGATCGCGGAGTGGAGGATGTAGGATTGCTTCTCTGCCCCCCTTTTTCTAATTGTGATAATGCATGAGGCCGTAATGCGATGTTTGGAGCGACGTAATACGTGTGGTGCATAGTGCCGCTGGTTGAGAAGAAATGGGCGTAGAGACGCAAATTGGTTAATGAAAGTTTGCTCGGCTCGTCTTTCGAGCGGGAGTTTGATGAGGTTTGAGTATCGCGATGCTTCTGGACGAGCGTCGGAGGGACGTTGATTGTTTCGGCGTTTTGCAAGATTATAAAACACCGAATCAGCGGTTGAACGTGTAATCTTATATACGATTACCGCTTACGAGTTTTCACCGTTGCTTAATGCGCCTGCAGAAGGAAACATTCTTTTACAGCGATGCGCGGTATAATCCTATATAATTTTAATTCGCGTTTCTCGGATCGATGATTATTTAAGGCGATGCTAAACTTTCGGTGTACTTGTAATCTTGCATATTTGCACAGTTGGACACGGCCATTCGAAGAGGCACGGAAAGTTACAGGAGAACGAAGCGTAATAGGAGTTAGGTAGATTAATTGTAACGAAGTCCATGCACTTGGAATGGAAAGAGCAAAACGAAGCGTTCGAGAATATTGCTTAAGGCTACTGGAGTCACTTGAACGATACGCGTATATTTTCGAAAGATTCTTATATGAAATAGTACTCCTAATCATCTTGCTCGGTTAATTGAATAACGGTCGACGCCGCGGTCTTGACGAGCAATAAAATCTACCGCTCAAGACCGCGACATCAAGCATGATTCTTATTAAATCCGTAAGAATATCTTTGTAAAGCCGCTTTGCGGCATCTACACGAATCTACACACCGCGCTTTCGGACTAACAAGTTTACCGACGTGCGATCGATCAAAAGGCCTGATATCAAACTTGTTTCTGAGATTTCCTTGTACCGAACGTCGCGCGCGATGTTTTTAAAATATCACATAAATTTATCCCGCAATTCGTTCCTCGTATACCTGCCGATACTTGCGCATTTACATAATGCGGTATTAATACAACGGTCTATCATCGGCGTGCACCTGAGCACGCGTGCGTTACGATCGAACGATTTCATGGTGAACCCGACAAAAGTTGCACCAGCAGTTAATGTCCAACTTCCACGTGCACTTTTGTGGCAATTGAGTTAGCTTTCCAGTATGAGGTAGACGCCGTTCACTGATGACATTTCACCAACCCGTTTGTCAATTTTTCCTCGAGGCAACGCACGCTACCGAGTTTGAGTTTGTAATGAACTTTAGACGGAAGTGGATTTTACGGTAACGTCTTGAAGGCAAAGCGTTTTATGCTAAAGTCAGTGAATCGTGACCATAATATATCAAATACATCGTGAACATCGATGTGACTGACAAGTTTAACTAGTCGTAAAATTATCGGAAGGAATTTTATAGATAAATATTTTAAACATCGCATCTCTTAGTACATTAGTATTTTTCTATATCGCGATATTAGAGTTATTTCTCATGCGATGTATTTGTTAGTTGCAGTTGATTATATCATATCAATTAAATCTGCATGACTGGGCTTATTACTTCCAAAAAGCTAATTCAGTAGTTTTATTACGTGAAATTCAGTAATGGATATTACGTTAAATAATCCTGAAATATATTCCTTCATTCAAAGAATCGACAGAAACGATAATTGATCGTTGAATAAAGAAATTCATAACTTACTATACGTCAATAAAAATTGTATTATCAGTTTGAGTCATGCCGCGAGAAAGATATATCTAGTAAACCGTACATATAATATACGAATACAAAGAACGTTGCCTCTCATTCAACGTCGACATAAGAATTATCCCACTTTTTTTTCTGTATAATTCATTATGCCAATCACGATACTAATTACTCTCGATTACTTGCGCACTCTCTTCCATTCATTATTCAGCTCGAAATTAATACCCCTAGAATTATCAACAGCCCGTATCGTAATATTTGCAAAATATCACGTAGATACCGTTGCACTACTTTCCGCGTATGATGTTAAACAAAGAGTGCAGCCCAGAGAAACTTCTAGCGCCCTCAGTTTGTCGCGTTACCTTTGCGATGCATACGACGCTATCGAAAACTTATTCGCGGCCCCTTGATAATTTTAAGTCCTCCAAGGGTAAAAAATGAAGATGAAAATATTAGAATCACAGAAGAGCAATTCCAATCCTTACTAAAAATACTTTTTCCTCTTAACTTTCAATACATATCATAATTATTCCACGATGAATTCCGAATTATTAGGACTACAGTATATATACCGCATGAAAGATTCTTTTGAAACGATAGCTAGTATTTACACATGAATTTTATAAATAGAAGTCCAACTTTCTAACCACGATGTTGATAATTAAAGGAACGGACAAAGAAGCGACCGAAGAGCTACGATGGTGTAGTAGATAGAGCCTTGGAGTTCTACGTGGAAGACCCGGGTTCGAATCTCGCACATCACCTCTGATTTTTCCATGTGATATGCATACTGTAGCTCTGGTAGTTCGGAACCCATCTTAAATAGTAGACCCCGAGGCAAATAACCTTAGCAGTCCCACCAAAAATCAATGGAAAAACAAAACCACCATTCTTCTTCTTCGCAGCACCGAAGATGCCGCTCTTCAAGGCGCGCCCCGCACCGAGATCGCCTATCGCGGAGAAGTCTGTGAATGGTGCGCATCAGAATCATCAGAACGGCGGTGAAAACGAGCACGAGGTGTCGACTGGTAACGGTACCGGTTGTCGGCAGAACAATAATGTCCATCATCAGCAGGAACAACAACAGCGGCCGCCTAGAGTACCGAGACCGCCTCTGGTCTTTCACTGCCAACTAGCCCACGGCAGTCCTACGGGTCTCATATCCGGTTTCAGCAACGTACGCGAGCTCTACCAAAAAATCGCGGAGTGCTACGATCTCCCGTCCGAGGAAGTGAGTTTACACAGGAATAATAAATAAGTCTGATCAGTGACTAATGGGAGAGATCAAGGGACACTGTGGAGGGAATATGTTGAATTTAAACTCGAATTTATGTTCGCTCAATATATACTGCCGGGTAATGCCTTGATCGCTGCACGAATTTGAATTCGAATTTTAGATCTAAGAAGAGCAATGGAGAAGATGCGCATGCGCATCGAGTTTTCGTGATTATCAATTTTTCAGCGAATAGATACGATTGGAAGAAGCGTATACTTGATCGATAATCGTTTGTTTCGTATTAATCGGGTTTCTATGCTTCGTGGAAACTGTGAGTTGTCGATTTTGATGAAAGCCTACCGGCGAACATTTATACATTCTACTATGAAATTCTCTGGAACGGGGAGAGTTGTGCTCCGGACGCAGGAAGCATTGGTCACGGGCAGTGGCCTCCCGTCGACCTGGCGGATATGTCCTATCTGCTAGGAAAGCGCTGCTCGTAACTTTGCACGTAATGAAGAGATGCAAATTCAATCGTGGACATATGTAATCGAGGCGCTCTGTTCAGGAATCAAGTCGTGCGTAATAGGAATCGAGGACGGAATTACTTTTACCCGGACCTTACCTTTCTATTAAAGACACACTCCACTTGTGACGAAATATTTCATAATAGAGAGGAAATGCCACATGTTTAGGGTGCAATACAAAAATGCTTTGTCACACGTATGTCGACGATCGTAATGATTTCCGGAGGTGAAACTGCTATGTAAGAAATAACTTTTTAATGTCCCGTACTGATGTGCGATATACGCTACTTCCACGATATCTGTTTTAACATCGCACACTTAAAAACTTCTACAGTACTTTAAATAAAAATTTTTAAGAAATGGTCTGATTGATCACATAAATAAATCATATTGGTCGATGAAAAAAGACAGCAACGTAGATAGTATTAATACTGTAATCGGCTCATTAAACAATCGTAAAATTTCAATATTCATTTCCCTCCCAGTGTTCGCATTTACGCGCATTGGAATGGCACTGAAAAGTCATAGAGAAGATAAGATAACGTAAACGGAAGGAAGTGAGAGGTACACTCCTAGTTAATAATATATTACGATAGAGCCGGTTCTACATAAAAATTGCACGTACTCATACTTGATGCGTTTATAAGATAAAAAAAAATAGACATAGATAATACAACGAGCTTTTCGTTTCTCAGATACTTTTTTGCACGCTAAATACACACAAGGTAGAAATGACGGAATTACTTGGCGGACAAATCGGCGTGGGTGATTTTATTTTTGCTCATAGAAAAGGTAATAAGACACACGTGCATCCGTTGAATATATTTATCGAATACGAAGAATGATCTTTTTTTTTTCCTTTATTTCTAGGAAGACCCAAAGAGATAGAGCTGGTTAAAACAGAAGATGCTCTCGGTTTGACGATAACGGACAATGGCGCGGGTTTTGCTTTCATAAAGCGAATAAAAGAAGGATCCGTGATCGACAGGATTAAAGTGATCGAGGTTGGCGATCACATCGAAAAAATCAACTCGACGAGCTTGGTCGGTCGACGACACTTCGAAGTGGCCAAAATGTTGAAAGAAATACCCAAGGGCTCAACGTTTACCCTGAGACTCGTAGAGCCGCAGAAAAACGGTTTCGCTAGCATTGGACCGCGCGGAGACGTGAAGAAAGGGAAAAAGGCCGGTTACGGTACCGGCAAGGAAACTATTAGATTTAAAGCGGACGGCAGTACGCAAATTTTAGAAAAGGTAACGATTGATACTTGCACCAATAAATAATATATTACTAGTCTTGCTAAAAAAGAAATAACTGTCAGAAACTAAGAAACAAATTATCATTTTGACAACAAAATTCCAACAGGTGGACGACGCCGCTGTATTAGGGGTCGAAAAGATCAATACGATTCTTGAAAGTTTCATGGGTATCTACGATACGGAACTCGGTATGTATTGGAATGCAAATCTCGTGTCTTATCGCAGATTGATGCTGATATTTTTCTTATTTTACATCAAATAGCAACGCAAATTTGGGAATTGGCGGATGGCAAATACAATAGCATAGATTTTGCCGAGGCGATAGATAATTCCGATTTAGAAGCATTCGGTTTCACCGATGATTTCGTTATCGAATTGTGGGGCGCTATAACTGATGCCAGGGCGGGTCGTCATCGATGACATACCGACTGATAATTGGAATCCTGTGACAAGCAATAGAAGAGACAATGATAAAAAATAAGATTAAGAGGAATCCAGAGTCGTGTACAAATGTATTGAGCAGCAGATGTATAATAAAGCTTGCGCTTTACTTTTACGGCAGCAATCGAACACCGATCAAACAGAAACTGATAACGGGTATTTACCGTAGTATCGCGATGTGTTCGATAAAAGTATCTTTTCGTGGAAAATATTGAATTAGATTAAAAAATGCATTAATAAGAGATAGTAAGTGAAATGAATATTAGGATATTTGCCAATTAAAGTCGATCAAATGCATAAGTATGTCGTTTCTTAATATTATAAATATAGAAAATAATGAACGTTTGTTTTATTTTAAAACAGTGAAATAGTATTTTACCATTACTCTGTATTATATCATCACAACTTTTTTTACCGTTGAACGATTGGATAACCCAATGAAGCATAATGTGGTAACAGTAGATAAAATTAGTCATGATAACAATTCAGGAAAATAATGAATGTGTTCGTAAAAATAACAGAATATCATCTTACATACAATCTGTGTTGCAATCGTAAAGTTATCTTGAAATTCACACAGAACAATATGGCCGAATAATTGTTAGTACTTCTAAGGCTAGAAAAAGACCATTATTTAAAATGAAATAATAAATCTTAATATATATATAGTGCGAATATGCAAATTTTACCCGTGTTGTATCAGAAAATAAAGGGTTTATATTTAAAAACGATTGTACCCTATCCTTTGCAATCTCTTCTTAATATTGATGCAGAAGATATGTAAGTATATTTTGCGGATATTTATAGAACTATAGCCTTGGTAGAAGAATATGGAAAAGTGTTATCTGCAGAACGATAAGAGATAATAATTTGGTATTGCCATCGAGAAACCTGTATCATCTTTAGATACGACTAATGAAATTACACACGGCTATTTGCGAATTGAATAAAGATGTGGTCTCGTTATTACGAGGCTGACGTTTTTATTTAACTACTCTGATAAAAACAACTTCAAATTGAAATGCATATGTGCATTATGTATCTGTATTTATTGCGATAAACACTCAATTTTTGTTGCCCTCATATCAAGTGTGCAAGTTGAAAAATACAATATTGAGGTCGAGGGAGTTGTTATTTTTCGATCGAGTACCACTCTCGTGGCCTCGTGGAAGCAGTGGGTCTCCATTCGTATGGAATAAATTATAATCAGGCAGCGCGTCATTGGTCCGACTGATACCGCACGTTCTTAATGCTGCATAGCGCAGCATAGTGTCTCTATTTGTACAGTCAGCAATGATATATCGGATTGTGAGGGTCCATATTATTAGTTTGTAACATAACCTCCCTTATCAACCGGTGTATGTTTATAAATATTTCTGTATGCAAGAATAAAAAATCATGGCCTTTACAATAACCAGAGCGAGTAAGATTCTACTACGTGGAAGTGCATTGTCATGGAATACTCACAAAAGTCTGAAAGTTACAAGGGTGGGTATAGTTTTAATTCCCGATTTATAACCTGCTGCAAAAATAAAACAAACTTCGATGAAAATTTTCATAGATGCCTATAAAATCTTATGTTTAAGTTCACGTTGCTCCCAGAACACGAGGGAATATACGTATTAAATATAAATTTTTTAATCAGATTTGCGCTGTCAAGTTTTCCATTAAAGCTGGCGTCCCAGAATTGGACGAAGAGGTACAGAAACTAACAGCACCGGTGGGTGATGGAAAAGTATTTAAAAGCGTCGAGGAAGTAGTATCCGATCTACCAGATGGTGCTAAACTTTTGGTCGGAGGATTTGGACTATGCGGAATTCCAGAAAATTTAATAGCGGCTGTTTTAAAGAAAGGCTCAAAAGATCTGACCGTTGTTTCAAATAATGCTGGAGTTGAGGATTATGGTTTAGGTATACTATTAAAAGAGCATAGGATCAAGAGAATGATTGCGTCGTATGTCGGGGAAAATCCAGAATTTGAGAGGCAGTACCTTAGCGGCCAGTTAGAAGTGGAATTAACGCCACAGGTGCAGATTAATTAAGGATATAGTTTTATAAAAAAAAAATGGAAGTATATTTATGCTTTTTTAAAAATTATGTAGGGAACTTTGGCAGAACGCGTACGTGCAGGGGGAGCTGGTATACCAGCATTTTATACTCCTACTGCATTTGGCACTATTGTGCAAGAGGGAAATGTGATTGTAAAATATGACAAAGACGGTAATGCTGAGATATCTGGCGAATCAAGACCAGTTAATCAATTTGATGGAAGGAATTATGTTATGGAGACTGCGATTACTGGAGATTTTGCTCTTGTCAAAGCATGGAAAGCAGATACAGCTGGCAACTTAGTCTTTAGAAAATCGGCAAGGAATTTTAATCCAGTAATGTGCAAAGCGGCTAGAATAGCTATAGCCGAGGTAGAGGAAATTGTTGAAGCTGGGGAATTAGATCCAGACCATATACATTTACCCGGCGTTTTTGTAGACAGGATTGTAAAAGGCCCCAGTTATGAGAAGAGAATCGAGGTTTGTTTATATCCTCATATAAGCAGCATTTAAAAAATAAATTATTTCAATACTAATGTTTCATTTATGACAGAAACGCTTGACACAGAAGAGCATAAAACCTAAAAAAGTAACACCAGCTAGTAAAGCAAGGGATAGGATAATTAAACGTGCAGCACTTGAATTCAAAGATGGAATGTATGGTAAGATATATAATACTTACCGATCCATGGATTAAAAGAAGCATTTTGATTTAATATTGTATAATTTATAGCCAATTTAGGCATTGGTATACCTATGCTGGCTAGCAATTTCATCCCAAAGGGTGTTAAAGTAACTTTACAGTCAGAGAATGGTATCCTTGGACTTGGTCCATTTCCAAATGAGGATCAGGTCGATGCTGACCTGATTAATGCAGGAAAAGAAACTGTCACTGTTTTGCCTGGTGCTTCATTCTTCAGCAGCGATGATAGTTTTGCCATGATTCGAGGGTATACTTTTGCAATAATAATAATATATAATAGGATATTTTTCTATATTGAATCATTTCACATAATAAACCCATTATGATGATTTATTATAGAGGCCATATTGACTTAACTATACTTGGAGGCATGCAAGTTTCTGAAAATGGGGATTTAGCTAATTGGATGATCCCAGGTACAATGGTAAAAGGTATGGGGGGTGCAATGGATCTGGTATCGGCAGCTAGTACAAAGGTAGTAGTCACTATGGAACATAAAGCCCGTGATGGAAGTCCTAAAATCTTAAAACAGTGCACATTGCCAGTAACAGGTACGGTTAGAGTAATTAAAAATGAAAATAACTTCGTCCGTATATGTGATATCTATTTTACTATTTTTTTTAATAACCTTCAAAAAATATTTATGTTATTGCAGGTCAACAATGTGTCGATTTAATAATCACGGATTTGTGTGTCTTTGAAGTAGTAAAAGGAGAGGGATTAAAGCTTATTGAAATAGCAGCTAATGTTGATATAAGTGATATCGTTAGTTCCACTGGTTGTGAATTTACAGTGGCTGATAATCTTATAGAAATGAGGCAGGTGGAAGTCAACGAACCTTGAATTCTCTATCAAATCGATTTTGTAAAATTTGATATGTACAAAAGAATGATTGGTTACTACACAAGACTTAGGTATAAATAACGAATGCATAATGATAGAGCAATTAATATCACAAGAAATTGATAAGAGAAATGTTGATATAAACATTTACACATTGAATATATCTTTGTCACCTGTACTATAGTAAAGTTTGTTTTATATAATGCTATGTTTAATATAAAGCAAAAACTGTACATTTACAATTCCAATTTTTTATGTAATTAACGTACTTCTGCAATTGCTTGCATTAATTTAAGAAGTAATATTTTTGTTAATGCATGAGAAGAAATAAAGGCTGCATTTTTAAAAACGCATATTTTATATTGATGCTTGCACAAATATTTTTTATCCTTGACTTTTTACATCCAACTTCTTCAAAAGATGAACATCTTCATATTCGAAGAAACTGACCATTAAATAAAAATAAAATTATTCTCTAAATTTGGCTTTCACTCTAGCTGGCAGTGGCAACAGATACAGTACGCTATTTAATATAATCAAACCAACAGCAAATGCCAGAGAAATTAGTAAATTCAAATCTACGTTTAGTACTTCCGATATGTTTTCACCTTCGCGTGTAAAGCGTTCTATCAAGTATGTTTTCCCATCTGGATACCTGCATAATTCTGGAACTCCAGGGCATGTAAAA
Source organism: Ampulex compressa (assembly GCA_038496175.1). Classification (NCBI taxonomy): domain Eukaryota; kingdom Metazoa; phylum Arthropoda; class Insecta; order Hymenoptera; family Ampulicidae; genus Ampulex; species Ampulex compressa. The sequence goes on along the minus strand of JBCFXI010000087.1, from coordinate 85,967 downwards.
GTTTCATTGTATGGTAAATTTGAGAGAGCTGGCACTTCAATAGCCAACTGGTTTAATGCCAAAGACGCGTATCTTGTTGGCAATGCAGCAGAGATAGCTGTCAACCAATATGGTAAACCCTTTAAACTTCTAATAACACCAGAAGCAGTAATCAACGATAATAAAGTCATATAAAGTACTGTTATTGCGCCTGTTATGGGGCGACCAACAACCATTAAGACAGCGACTGTTATTTGCTCTGATGCTATATAACTAGCCCAGAGAATACCAGAGGCATAAGCCCAAGCCGACATTTCTAATTCTAAAATGGGTATTAGAATTCCGATTGTAATTATTGTTGTAATAAAACTCAATGGTAAACTGAGCAATGTGTACGCAGTTAGGAACATTGCACCGCCATAAAGACCTTCTCGTTTTTCTTGATAATATCTAGCACGATAACCTGGAACTGGAAAATCATTATTCATTATTTATTTTGTTAATAAGGCGTACAGATATACTAATGTAACGTAGAACATATTAAGACTTACAGAGAAGAGAAGTAGTTGCAATGCCACCTACATAGAATAATGTTAATACATTGAAGGCTAAACCACTTGTTTGTAAAAATACTCTGGATTGAACCAGGCTGGAATGTGAATATAAAATTGTCAGTAAAGCAACAAAAAATGGGAGCAACAAAACACGTGCAGCAAAATGACCCAATCCGCATTTGTTAAATGCAAAGGTTGCTGCCATTCCCCGTCTGCAAATAATACAATTCAAATCTTGCGGATGTTCAGCAAAGAATACATCAAAACATATTAAAATGTCAGGGGCTTTGAAACAGCACTTACAAATATAGCGCTAAGAGTGTAGAAAAACATCCCGGTTTGATACCACGACCTAATCCTTTCTGCATGAAACCAAGAGGGTTATCCTTAATGCCTGTTGGTGCCTGTGGAGCTTCTTTCATATAGAGTACACCTTCGACTTTAAACTTTTCAACTAACACTGATATCTGCTGATTGGATTCTAAGAACCGATCTCGAGAGCGACGATCGACAGTTGACAAACATACTAAAAATACCCCAAATAGTTAAAATCATAATTATAGTTTGGAAAATAATAATGGTAGTATATTAATATACTTACAATAATACATTAATGGGTTTTCCAATTCTGGACAAGGAAAACCAATATAAGTAAAATAGTCCAGCATACTTCTGGTTGGACCTGAATATACTACAGCTCCCAGACATAAAAGAGTTACCCGACTTACAAAAGGTAAGACATCAGATCTGGGTGTTTCCATCGTTAGAACAACGATGGATCCTCTTCTAGTTGCATAGGACCAAAGCATAGATACTATCAAATATGTGTTTAATGGATCGGTATCCCAAGTCGGTTCATCCAAGAGTAACAATGTTGGATCTTTTGCAAGCTGTACTCCTAACATCAGTCGTCGATACTCAGGTCTCGTCAAATCATTGACCGACCTATTAGCTACCTGAGATAAAGCTAGATCGGCAAGAGTCTGACGTACTCGGGCCTCGCGGTTGTTCAAATTTGCAAGCCATGTTGCGTACATCAAAGTTTGACGAACGGTCAAACTAGGTAATAAATGACATCTGTGGGCTACATATCCACCATGACGTCTAAACAACTCTGGGGTTAATAAATTATTATTTAAAGTAACCCTTCCTCTTGTTTCCCCTTCTGCTCTTCCAGCTAAACAATCAAATTTAATAAAAAATACTAAACTCTGTAATATTCATTTGATTAACAAAATTTTTTATGAAATGTACACTACCTATAACATCCAGAAGAGCTCTTTTACCAGATCCCTTTGAACCTAGAATAGCTAAAACTTCACCGCCATGAACACGAGCAGATACATCCCTCAATACGGCAGTAGGCTCAGATTTACTGATACAACTCCCTTCTATTACAACGGTAGTGGAATGAAACACATTGGATATATCCAAAATACAGTCAGATGGTATCATCTTGAAACTGCGAATAAAAATTTGCATCCTTTAATAGTATTTGATCGTATACACAATTTTAAACGAGTATTACAAAATATTTATTAACTTTCAAATCTGAATAATTTTTAAATAATTCTTATGAAGATACATAACGAAGAATACATTGCTCTCGCAAATGACAAGCACCTGGTATGTGTCACGACCGTTGGAAGCTTTAAAGAAGGTCGGCAAGAGCCATAAACTTAAGAGCGTTTACGGACGACGCATTTGTCGAGACATACATAGAAAGTGCACTTGACCATGGTAAAATCTCGAGGACACCGACTGTCGACCGAGAGAGATTGCACTTCTCCAACAAAACGCCACCGTTTCAACGTCCGTTCGCCAAAATGACTCCTTCGGTACCAAGAACAAAATCGTCCAAACTTCCGAGTAAAACTGTCGTGGCGATCTGAGTGCGAGGACTGCGGGCGTTAAAGTGACTCGCCTCTCGTTCCGCGCGAAACGTAGCCATCGGTAACGATACCTGCCTGGGAGTTGGCTTCCAGAGGTGAATGTCTTCTCTTGGAAGAAACATGGTGGGAGATCGGAGGTACCACCGATATAGTCACACGCTCGTAGTCACACGATCGGTTACCCTGGCAAAGTACAAATTTCGCTCCACCCTACGCATAACAATTTTGATTACTCAATCACACCTATACTCGAATAAATATTATATTATATATCAAAATTAATATCATTATTACATACACTAATCAATCCCCCCCGATCGTCGAACATACCTAACATTTATAACGATCCGCCATAACTACTCGTATCCCTTAATTCACGTTCACCATCCTTTAACTTCACTGAAGATACATCAATCTGCACGAAGTTGCATTATATTATCTATATTAACGGTGTAATAAAAAGGCGGATGAAAAATCCAAGAAATTCCTCTTTTTCCATTATTTATATTCCTAGAAGGTTTTTTTTTTATCTCGAGCAAAGGGGCACCATACCAAGGGCCGTGCGGCACTGCGAACTTGAGGAACAAAGTGGAGGGGGAAGAAAGGTGCACCGTAGAAGGGGAGTTCGGCGGTGAGGCCTGGAGAGGTAACGTCTGACAGGAGGTAGCGTTTGGAGAAGACTCCCTGCGAGGTAAACGTCGCGCATACCGATGCTATTGCAGTTTCGCGGTCGCGAGAGGTGTGATGCCTCGAGGAAACGCACCGAGCAGGGGATCCTGATGTAATCGGAGCGGTGCGAGGAAAAGTGCGAGGAAATTCGTCGGTCCTGGGCTAAGCTAAAAGGAGCAAAAAGGAGGGGAAGTAAAGCGGGGTTCCTGAGAGCGTTATGGAGAGGCTGCGTTGCCTTGACTCGACCAGGCTCGGTTGAAGGCTCATCGTAAATACCGGCGGTGAGTCATTGTCACGAAGAAACTCCCCGACGAGATGTATCGCGTTTCGTGGATCGCAACCGCGATGCTGCGTTACTCCATCGGCACGCCGTGGAATCCTCTTCACGTGCGCGGACAATGGGCCTTCGTGCACGTGAAGTAAGATTCTCTCCTATTTTTCGAAAACACGGCCCCCGATCTCTTCGTTTCTCTATACAAGAACGGTGTATTCCTGGAAAACGCGCGCTTTCGCAAAACCCCCTTTTATGACAAACAACGATCGGGGTCTGGTGGAATAATGGCACTGACAATTCGGTCCGAGGAGGTAGGGATTGTTAGCGAATTATTACCTCAGGTGCTCGCGAAACTGCGCTAAAGAAGATGACAAAAAGAGCCTGATGTTTCTTTAATACGCGTTTCTCCGCACCTTGGGTTGTATAATATAATGAGTGCCGTAAGAAGTTTCTTTCCTGGATTATTCGATCATGGGTGACGCAGCATCATAAAAAGAATTGCATTACCGACTTACACTTTAGAACGTTATATATTATTCATAGTACGTTAAACGCATTATTTCTGTCCGCTTTGGAAATGCGTGGAAATCAATTGCGAGTGTTTGTCGGTTGGAGGTTTTAGAGATTCTTATCACGTCTATCGTGTCGACGCAGGGGCCTTGAATTAAGCACAATGGAAGATGATGTTTCTCCCCATCGATTGCAAGCATCGCAAAATTAGCTCTCTGGGCGGAGGAAACGAGGAAGGATAAAGTAAATCACTCTCTGAAACACGTACGGTACGTTATTAACGACGGGAGAATTTACTGGTTCGCGGAGTAGGAAAACTGGAAGGTATTTGAGTTCAAGGAAATGCACGTGGTTACAGTTTCCCTTACGCAACTGCATTTTTTAAGCGTAACCCTTCGATCGTGCGTGCGTTCTCGCGTTCGAGAAAAGAAAAAGGTGTCAGAAGCGGTTTGCGTTGTGGCACGCGTATTTTTACAACCGTCGGAAGTTACGGTTCAACGGTTCGGAGCTTGATTTTACATATCGAGAAAGGCTTCCCTGCACGGTGAAAGCAACAGGTGAATTAACGACCGCACACCGTGTTTCTGTCGCGATCGTCAATGTGGCCCGATTTTCCGCTCGAGTTTATAAACTGGACCGCATAACATTTTCCGCTTGCGGCGCAGAACTTATGTAACCGGCGTTTAGCCCGTCGCTTAGCTATGCAAACTAAAGATAAGCAGTTTTCTTCGTTTGTTATCGGTTCATCAAACCTAAGTCGTATGGAACTGGTGTAAGCTCTTAAGGTTTAGGGGATAAAAATCAAGGCGCAGTTTCCTCGTAAGTACATAACGATTCGACGGGGGAAAACTCGCCGATCTTTTTACTCGTATCACTTTATTTGCTTAGAATGCTTTCAATTTCACCACTACTGCTCTCACTTTCCGCAAATATTGGCGAGTGCTCGATTATTTCAGCACGGGATAAATAATCGAAACCGCTCACTTTCATACCAACGTCCTGGAGCTTGGCTGGATAATAAAATAAACGACCAATGCGAACACATTGGCGCCACGTTCCTTTCCAACGATCGTTAGGACTGTACGATTCTGCGAACACCGTTAATGGATTCGGGAGGGAATTCTTACTTAGCATCACAGAAATACTATTTGCTCCTAATGTGCGGCGTATCCAATTAAAAAAAAAGTCCCGGAGATCAACTCCATTACTTCCCGCAGTGTACGCAAAGTTCTGGCGGAAACTTATCGAGTCACGTTCAGAGACTTCAATGAGCGCACGAGAAGTATAGTTCCATGCCCCTTCGCGCCAGGGTCGATACTCAGAGCGGTTTGCAATTTTAATTAGCTCTCCCCCAGCTCCGAGTGCCTTCGGAGAATACTGAAAAAAAGGAGTAATAACGCTAACCTCGGTGCATACCGTGACAGAGCGTACGCTCTCATTAAATATTACCATTGGGTTCATTTACAAGCCTTGGATTTCATGCTGAAATCGTTCTAATTCTCTCAACATAGTTTTGTTCTGGAAGGAAAAAAGTGAAAGTGGTAATTTCATACTCGATAGCATATGTTTAAATCATGTATCTCGAATGTGCCAGTACTTTTTCCAGCCTGAAAAGTGTCGTAAAAAGTGGCGCGAATGTAGGTTGAGCGGAGGATTTTCGATGGGGTTTTCCACGGTTTCGAGGAGACAGTACACGTGCGAATTCTGAGCGCACGTGGTATCCAGGCCAACGAGTGCTTTATTAAGATACACGGACACGCGTGTACGGTTGACTGATGTAGAAATCAGTGCGTGGGACAATCTCACAGTGGGAGAAAGAGGTTTCGAAATCTGTCTATCCCGAAGCGCCGAACCGATTACGGTTATGAAGTTCATTGCACGGGATATTTGGCAAGAAACCCGGGAATCCTATCGGAAATAGTACCAATTATCCGTAAGCCTCTCAAAGTTGCAAAACGGCCGATCATTACCATTGGTATGTGGTTACGTTCTAACGACTTCTTGCGGTAAGTTTCGTTTTTCACGACACTCGCGTACTTTTCTTTCATTTATCTTCCCATTACGTACTTATGCTATCGGACGAAATCACCTGCGTTTCTGATATCTGAATCGAGGAACTCGCGAGGGTATCCTGGACGGTTAATAAGGCCTGCATTTCGTACGGATATACAAGAAATGCCCGCGAGCCATTAATTCGCCGGCTTTACTTTCGTGGATTCGATACAGCGATACATAATGGATACCCATTCGACACTACGGGCGCGATCGTTGGCACGAATTAGATATCACTTTCCACGTACCGTGGACATGCTCAACTGGGCATTTTAAGCGTTAGCGTCCCTCTGAGCGCATTCATGAATATCACCGGCTATCCTGGACTTTCTTTCTCGTGCCATTAAGACCGAGCCGGAAAGCCAGTTTGGCACGATGACAGCGGGGCGAAGAAAAAGGCGAAGGGTAGGAAAGAAACAGTTAGCGAAGGGGGAGGAGATAGCTTCGCATAATGATAAATCCACACCGCGAAATTGTCCCATGCCCGCACGATAGAACTGTTACGGAAACGGGATATGTAAATGAACAGTTAACTCTAATCTCAGGCAGTTATCGGCCGCTTTGAAAAGCATCGAGTTACGCAAATTAGAGTTATATTTCGATCCGGCGCGATTAATAATTCCGCTCTGTCGGTCGATCGGGCGTAGGTAACAGAAACCCACGATCCATTGTCGTACTCGAGACGCGACGATTACGATGCAGGCCCCGCCGGTCTCTCTTTCATGCGGGTGCAGATAAAAGCTTTGTCACGCGTGCTGCTCACGTACGGGCTTCTCATTGTTCGTTAATATAAGGAGCGGGGAAGGAGGATGGCCGGAGGATACAAGAGCGACGATCGATGAATTACTTTACGATCTTGCATGTGTGTTCAAATAAACTCATACATCATGCGAAGCTACGGTGGTGTAGTGGACTTCCACGCGGGAGACCCGGCTTCGAATCTCACCTATCACTGGGTTGCTTTTTCCATGTGATATCTGTACTGTTGCTCGAGAGCGAGGAAAGATTGGCAGAGTCACTCGAGGGCGAAAGACCGAACGGGAACGCGCGATATAAAATCCGCCTATATCCTACGCACATAAAAGCTGGATCATTTAAATGCAATCGCTTCAATATATTTATTATTCACAATTCCATGAAAAAAAAAAGGGAGAAATCCCTAGGACAAAGTTATAATATAAAAAATTGCATATATGCCAATAAAACGAGCAGTAACATAAACATATAGGAGATTTCAACAATAAAGCTCGATAATAACTCCATAAAAGATAAGGATGTATATCAATTTTTCAAGGTACAAAAATCAATGCTGGCCATCATCTCTGGTTTTTCCATGTGATACATATACTATAGCTCTGATGGTTCGAAATCCACCTCAAGCAGTAGGTCCTAGACCAAATCATATTAACAGTCGGTGATTGAAAATAAGTATAAAAAAAAACAGATCGTGCCCTGCAATAGCCTTGAGCAATGCGTTGCATCAAAGTACTGAGCGTCGTTATACGGATTTCGGTGCAGGATGCGTTAACTCCTGGATGCATATTCGTCATTGCCGTGACTACGGAATTCGCATATCCGATTGCTGAGGTGCCACGAGTAAAACCGTTTGTGATCCAAGAACCGTACTGGCCGAGTACCGATGTACGTTACACTGGCATACCGCTCTTCTATTATGAGGAAGATTTATTATGACCGCTGTTAAGGGGACTATCAAAAGGTTTAATGATGCTCATTATAGCATTGCCGTGCGATATGAGGATTGACAGGTAGTAACGGTGCGAGAAAGGAATACAAGTTGCTCACCGTTGGATGACTAAGAAATCTTTTTTTTTCCCCTCCTCCTTCGTAATTCGAGGCCTCGTTAGAGTTTTACGAGATTAGCGATATCGAGACTACGCTAAAGTCCGCCAACTGTATACGCATTATGTCCGATTAAAGACTTGCAACACTGGCATAGATACATGCAATGTGCGCGCAGTGATATGGAACGTTGTCTTCGATCTTTGTTACGTGCATCGCAATATCTGCGTATGGGAACGCCGATAAAAAGTGGCCGTGCGGAGTATGCAATCTTCTATGACAGTATGATCCGGCGGTAAGGAGCGCGAGATGTAAAGTTAATAAGAAGAAGAAAAAAAAAAAAAGAAAATCCATCCGCACGTCCCTGAACTGTTATTAGGCGAAATTGCAGTATCGTGCATGCGGTGGTATTACGCGGAATGGTGCAGTTTTAAAAACGTTACCACGGGTACCGATTAGTCGTGCGAATAACGTAGAGTCTTGGCTGGCTTTGAAGTGATGACGAGGTATCCCGTTACTCCACGACAGGTAAAAATGTTAGCCAATGGTAGACGCGTAACAAACGGATTTTACGGCTACCGGCGCCAAGAGTTACAACAATGAAGAGCAGTTAACGAAAATAAAAAAAGGGTATCGGGAGTGAGATCTCTATTGGACTTACATTTGGCAGCCCCTGCCTCTTAACACTAAACCTACGGAAGCGGCCAAAATGACCGGTCGATCGTTTCTTGGAAAAATCGCTGTATCCTACAGCGGAGTATAAATCGTTCTATCGATCTGTTAACATATCATCTTAATATCCTTTTTCTCAAGAATATACGTAGTGTACATATACATGTTCAAATAGTGACTGCTAGGTTTAGTGTTAAGACCGACAATAGGCAAAGCGCACGATATTCCTTTCACGTAGCTCTGCATTTCGAACATACATGAAATGTTGATCGAGTGCATTTCACGCAACGGTACGCGGCGTCATTGCGCCAAGTCGGATATCGAGAATCGTTACGTAGGAACACCGAGAAATTCGTTAAAGCCCGTCATGGCGATCGAACAGGTGCCGTCTATATTTTCAGACGGCTCGACGAGTACCGTCGTTAAACGGGATGCTGCGGTATTCTCGTCTCATACACGACCGGCCGTCATCTCCTTACAGAATGAGAATGGCGGTGTACGTATGTATGTACGAGTAGGTGCGAGCAGAGACTTGCCAGGTACAAACACATCTGTTGGCAAAGCGACGAATTTATAAAATCGGTATCCCGTTGCGTGTTCTCGCCGCGCCGTGAAACGGCACGGAGTAAAATATACTTTCATTAAAGGAATCGTATAAATTATAAGCCGAGCCGGCACGCATGGCATTTAAGGCAAAGCGCTCCTCTTTGTTCGCAAATGAAAATATTCGCTCCGTGCGAAAAGAAACGGCGTACGCGAGTTTCATTGGGCTCTCCATCCTTTTTCTTCCCCCTTTTCCACAGTCGAGAAAAACACGAGAGCCGTAAACGTTACTATAATGAAAGTGGAATCGAAGGAAAAACTACGTAGAGCGTTCGAGAGTGTTTCGCGATTAGCTTCGATATCGTTACCGCCAATTGGTTGCTCGATGCTTTATTAAAGTCGCGAGAAAGACGAGGAGTACGGATATCCTTATTCCTCTTTCGGCTCCCTTAGGGTCGCCGATAATTCATAATTATTCCCGATGTCTCTACGCAACAGCGCCTCATTAAATATAGCGTTATGTTCCTCGACGTATCTGCAAATTCCCGTCAAGCGAGCTAATTAGAATGTTTCGATACGTAATTACGGGGTACTTTTTGCGATACGTGTCAATTAACCTTCTTTATAGTGAGTGAAAGCACGCCGATAGATGCCCGATACATCGTATGTTCTCAGGGGAATACGATACGGTAGTTAAGAACCTTTTACGTATTCTATTTCTCAGTATCGATCGAGTAGAGATCCACGCCTCACCGCAGGCTCCGATTTAACGTATTATCTTTACTAATCGCTTGCAAAGCGACCAGGAGAATCCCGCAATGTCTACGGAATAAACTTGTAACCACTTGAGGATTTATCGCTAGTTTAATGATTAACAAGGAGGGGGGAGGGGAGAAAAAAAGCAGACGCAACATCCAAGTTGTCGCGCAGCCTGATTTATCGGCGAATTTTCAGGGATAAAGTATTTTTAAAGAGCTACGTCACGCGCCGGACAGGTTTCAACTGTACATTATACCGCATTCTTCGTGTATTCTGAAAATCCAGCGGGTGGCAGCCCGCGGCGAGTAGTTCGACTCGTAAGCGCCGAGTAATTTCAAAGGCGCGCTGGTTATTTGCACGGCGCGTACGCAAGGCTGGAATGCAAGCGGGATTTTTCAACAGTACCTGCCAGGCCTCGAGTATAACCGCATTTTTAACAGCACTTCGATGAAAAAACGTGTAAAAGTACGAATGAACGCTCCACGGTTGGAACGCGCGAAAAATTCGAACGGACTCGCCCAATTAATACTACACCTACCAGCCATTTTCTGAACATATTTATGTATGCCACGTATATTCTCAAAGAAAAAGGCGATTAAGAAAAGATATCGGTAGATTGATGGAATGATTCACACTCTGTCATAGAATCATGAAAAATCTTAAAAAACGTCCTCTCACGAAGTGCAACAGTTTTTCAAGAAACGACTTCTAAAAATATTTGTGACTTAGTACTTCTATTCTTCTTCCTCCAGTGAATCATTGGCAATGAAGTCTTGACGAGTAATGTAATGTTGCTCGCTATAACATTGCTCGTCAAGATCACGATTTCATTTATTCTAAAAACATTTTCGGAAAACGAGACATTTTAATCGCTTTGGGAGGTTTAGCGTTAAAGTCCAAAGCTAACGTTCCACGGAAGTTAACGATCGATGCCGAACTTCCATCCAAAGCTTTATGAACAGGAAGTCGCGGATCGATGCGCTGTCCGCTCGTAAAAAAACCATGGAGCATGAATTATATCATTGATTACGAGCTTTAAACGTCGTCCTTAACGCGGAGAAAAAAGCGGATCTTTGTTACATCCGCGCGTCTATACCGCACGAAGTCGTTCATCTTGCTTTATAAGATAACGACGATGCTCCATGCACCAGGATAGGCACCGTATTCCGAGGAATCCGATACCATCGACTTAAACGACTAATAAGCTTCGATATATCCGTTCAGTTACCGCAGACCATGGGCTCGGAAGCTTGGGAGCTGGAGAGAAGGTACTCGGTGCCGGGGGCACTAGACACCAGAGGGCTCGAGCCGCCAGCAAGCGAGGACCTCCACGCATGGTCGATTTACAGGTAATAGCGCACTCCAATTGGCAATAACTCGATTTCCGTAATTCCTCGACGATCCTCCCGTCGCCCATTACGCGTCCTCGTACAAATTACTTACTCCGCAACACTTCGTCGAGCAATAATTACCAACCGCGCTAATAAACCATCGAGCGAAGCGAAAGGAAAATGTCCGATTCGTGGTTAAACCTAATCGCGTTTCTCTCCCGATTGGGAAGAGGAACGAGGCGAAACGAATAATCGACGTCTTACTTCTCGCCATCTCCTTCTGTATTAATACTCCATTCTCGCTGGAATCGATGCAAAAATACACTGACCGTGCATCGCGGATTCGCAGGCAAAACCTGAACTCCGATTTCACGGATTCGGCGCTGGGGTCGGCGGAGAAATCGCCGCTGCCTTACGGGAACTTTCAGCTCCGCGACTCCACGGTGCAGAGCATACTGAGGCACCCCAGGTACGGGCCCAAGAGCCCGCTGGCCAACAATTCCTACGCGTATCTCAAGTTCGGCCTGCCCCGCGTACTGCCGCCGAGCTCGAGGAATCGCGACGGCTCCAGCGGCTATGACTCCAGCGAGGAGGGCCGCAGGATTTCCCAGGCGGGCGTCAACGCGCACGGAAATTCGGCGATGCGGTCGGCGAGGAGCGACCCGGACTTCAGGCACGTGCACGCCATGCCCAGGGAACCTGCGCACTCCCAGTTGACCGTCGCCAGGGAGAGCTCGAGGCTCAGGAGCGCGAGCGAGGCGAATCTCCTTCAGGGCGGCCTCAGGACGAATCGACGGCACAGCATCGCGCCGATCGATCCTGGATACGGAGTCCATGGTGCGTTTTTGAAGCGTATTTTGGGATTGCTTTTGTTTTTTTTTTTCAGGTGGTTGAAGAGGGGAGGAAATAATGGAGAGCAGAGTTGGTGTAGTGGATAGAAGAAGCTTGGATTGCTATGTGGGAGACCTGGGTTTGAATCCCACGTATCAGCTCTGATTTTTTTATGTGATATGTATAGTGTAGCTTTGGTGATTTGGAACCTATCTTAATCAGTAGGTCATAGGCCAAATGAGCTTGCAGTTGGTGCCAAAAATGAATTTAAAATATAAATAAATAATGGAGGGCTTTAGGTGGTGTAGTACACTCACTCGTAAAGTGGTGTATATCGACCCTTAGAGGTCGACTTCAACCTGCAGGTTGAAAAATGGTGGTCAATGAAGAAAAAGAATTGAACTTTGTGGTCACAGTACGTGTATATTTTGTGTTTTACTTAAAGAATGTTTAACTATGAAACGACATATACTTTTATATCAAACATTTTTTTTATTAAAAAATTTCTTTTCATTGAGAAACGTATAGGTATACTGCTCTTATCGTTTGGAGGTTGAAAAAAATCTAACGTGAATAAAGACTGGCGGCTATCGCTCGCCACTCGAGTATGCCGCGCAGAACGCCGTGGCGGCTGAGAGTCGCCCCTCGAGCGCTAAGGCTTAATAATAATACTGTAAAACTACGAAATTTGTTTTGTATATATACATATTGTATACTATCACAATATATGACTTATATTGTAGAAAACGATAAACTGTATTCACATAGAGATGAACAATAGATAATCGACTATTTGACATCTTTTGATAAGACTATGTGTATTATGAAGATAGAAGCGTATATCAGTTGTAAAGTGAATCATAATCGTTTTGCAGGTCATGGAGTATTAGGACCTGAAAGTTATACACTGCCCTTGAGGCCCGTTCCATGCTTGCAGCATCCTCATTTGCAGCTGAGAGGCGTCGAGGCATCCGTGTCAGATCGGATACCGCTCCTCCGGAGTATCACTCTCGAGGCCGGGGCCACCGAGGTTTTGGCCATTATGTCTACCACGGAGAAGGAAGGCACGCAGATAATAGAAACGATAGCGGGCAGAAGACGCATAAAACGCGGGGAGATCTTGCTCAATGGCAGATCCGTGTCCGCTTCCTCTCTGAGGTAGAATCCAATCGCTATTCCTCTATATACATTAATCACTGTGAATGTCCAATCGATCCCAGTGCATAAACTTAAGTAACAACACTTATGTGTTTTATTTTTATTTGGTTTCTTACTTGGCGCAGTAATCATTTTTAACCAGATTTATGACTCTTCGAATTGAGAGCACTCCAAATCACACTTGTGACGTTTCGACCTCATGCGAGGTCCTTATCAAACTAAAACAACTTAACATTTTGGGGTCGACGTACGTGACAACAGCACGTAAAGCCATACAGTTATGTAAATCCATGAATATTCCTACCTGGCTTTAAGAGCTGTTGTCACGTGCATCGACCCCAAAATGTTAAATCGTTTTAGCCTGATACGGATCTCACATGAGATCGAAGCCTCACAAGTGTGATTTGGAGTGCTCTCGATCCAAAGAGTGAGAAATATAATACATTATTAAATGTAAGATGTAATACATTATTCCTGTAATTATTTTTATTTGGTGCAGAGCGCGCGTCGCCTATTTACCGGTGGAGAGCGGTCTGAGCCCTGGTCTGACCGCTCAGCAAACACTCAATTTCTACATGTTGCTCAAAGGCGGCGCGACAACGTCGAGTCTCGAGGCCGATGCGATATTACAGGAACTCGGCCTGGAGGCCACCAAGCACTGCTTGGTGAACTCACTGACGACCTCCGAAGCTCGAAGATTGGCCCTGGCCTGTCGCCTTCTGCAGGACTCTCACATACTCGCTCTGGACAGGCCCACGCACGGCCTCGATATTTTCGATGCCTTCTTCCTGGTCGAGTATCTCAGACAATGGGCGAACAGAGGTCAGAGGCTTGTCGTACTGACGCTCCACCCCCCGACCTACGAAATATTAACGATGGTGACGCGGGTCACCCTAACTTCCGGGGGGAGGATTATGTACTCCGGACCAAGGAGGGACATGCTACCGTATTTCGCCCTTGCAGAATTCCCATGCCCACCGTTTAAAAATCCATCCGATTATTACCGTACGTATTTATACCTACGATCGATTCTACTTATACGCGATTTGAGATAAAACTGTCGAAAAATACCTCCTCCCTTTTTTTTTAGACGTTTTTTTACTCGATTCTTTTTTTTTAGGCACGTAACTCGTAGATAATGATGCGAATAATTAAACGTTTTCAGTCGATCTGGTGACCTTGGATGACTTATCCGCGGAAGCCATGCTGGAGTCTTCGCAGCGGATAGATCACCTGGCGGAATTAGCCAGGGCACGATTGCCTGCTCTGAGCGATCCAGGACCACCGGGCGCACTGCCCCCGGCTATTTCCAGTCCGAATATATTCTTGCAAATCTACGGATTATTACTCAGAACTTTGGTGTACAGCCAGCCGTGGACGTTGACGCGACTGCTGCAGAAGATCGTCATTTCCGCTTCTCTCAGCATCCTCCTCGGTGCTATATTCTGGGACGTATCGGGGGATTCCAATTTATACCTGAGGGACAGAGTGGGCTTCCATTACGCCAGTTTGGGCATCTTCTTCTGGCCGTTGTGTCTCCTCGCGATGTGCGACGTCGCCAATGCGAGGCCAAACGTCGAAAGGGATATTAGAGATGGATTGTACGGGAGGTTCATTTACATCATAATAGAGGTAATACTCGTTGGCGAAGGAAAGATGATCGGAAAGAAAACACCACCTGGGACAATACGATTTACATTGAGTGATTTTTTATTTTCAGCTCTTATGCAGCGTACCATCTTGGTGCGTAGTTTACCTGATATACTTAGCGCCCGCATTCGCGATGTCCGGATTGCACCTTGTGCCCGACGAGAACCTGACCTCGCTCTGGAATTACCTCGCCTTCGGTTTGCTATACCTGATGTTACAACATCTGATCGCGACCTTCTTCGCGCATATATGTAAATGGACTTACTTGGCGGCCCTGCTCGCTGGAATCGTGATCGGCGAAATAACGCTTGCCGGCGGCGTGTCCTTGCATCTGGCCAATTTTCCATCCTGGTACCCGCAGCTCAGCCCCATGCAATGGTCGCTCTCGACGCTGCTGCCCGTCCTGCACAAGGCGGAGAGCATCAGCAAGCTGACGAATTGCAAGCCAAAGCAGGTTCAACGCCAGGACATCATCGTGCAAGCCACTTGCGAACCACCGGACGGAGCTCTTGCCTTGCACGAAATCGGCCTCGACAAGCAGATCATTCAAGGAGAATTCTACCTGGGTTTCCTGATAGCCACCGTCGCTGTGCTCGTCATCTTAGGATTTCTGGCCATTAAGTACGTCACGCCTAAAAGGCCTAGAAGTGCCCCGAACAAGCCATAATAAAAATACGTCCAGTGACTGCCACCGGGAAACACGTCTAAAGACTACAGCTCGTGTTTCGTTCTACGTCGATTCGAGATGCTTTTAGGAATAAGCGATGGAAATAGTCCGTGGTTCGCTGGATATTTATATCGGTGCAGTACTTTGAGACCCCTCATGAGGATTTCCCCCTTTTCTCAAATCCTCATCCTACTTATCGAAATATTTTGCAGATCATATTATATTCTTTTACGCAGTAGTGGATCGATTTTTGTACTTGTTTTCTAATCCGAGAGTATGTACATAGAGCGCTAGGCAAAAACAAGGTGAAACTGTAATCGTTACCAAGATGCTTACACCGATAACATTTACTAATAGATTAAACGTTTACACCCGGCTTGTTATGTTCGATCCATGTCTACGTTTCTGTGACTTCTTAAAAATCACTTTAACAACTCGCGGAGTAGACATGAACGTCCGTGCGCAAAACTTAACGAGTCGTCATTTAATAATCTAGAGTTCAATCTTGCCGACCTATTCGGTATTAAAAACGATCCGTCCTAGTTACGTTGTAACCTAAGGAGCAATGTGTTATCGAAAAATAAAACGAATTGTACGAACTCCAGACTTGTGTTTGAAAGGAAAAAAAATATATATATATATATATTTTTTCGAAATCGTAGATTTGTACCGCCCAAAATGGCACGCGTCGAAAGCAATCAGTTGTACTCGGTTGGCGTTGTAGAGAAACTCGATCGAAGGCTCCATCTACAACCTGCTCGCCGATAGAGAAGGTACCGCAGCGACTGATCAAAGCAAGGATAAAAAAAATGCGTTTGCGTATGCCGATCAAAGAAAAACATTGGACATCGCGTCTCGATCGACGGTCTGTTAAAACTCTTGATACAATTTATGGGCTATTGAATATTAAACAAAATCCGCCATAAAAATACGCGGTGAGCGTGAGCAGAGTTTGATGTAAGTCGGTGATTATTCCGTGAATTCTGAGAGTGGGCTTTCTCGTAATTTAATCATACGCAATTTAAGCTACGATGCACTTTGTTACACTTTACGTGCGCGCATCGGGTGTCTGCGTCATTCGAAAACGGAAAACCAAAAGACAAGAGGTGTCCGCTAAGTTTTCTTATTTATATACAGAGCAGGTAACCAGAAAATCAATAAAATACACCCCCTTAAAGGCGTCACGCCACACATTCCAAGTTAAAACAGGACTCACGCTCTGTATATAAATACGAAGGACCTTTAGTTATTAAAATCAATATAATACTGATCAGCCCTCTTTTTACGCACTTCCATACATTGTTTAAGTATCAGTATCGAAAGTTCTTTGTCTGTAGGATTTTGCAAAATTCGCTCACCCACCAAGGCAATTTCACGCGCACAAGTTCGCCATTAAACGAAAAATCGAAAGTGCGTATTTTACAATATTGTACAACCGGTTACGATCGCAATAATGATCTCGATATCGGCATCGAGCCGATAACAGAGAATGGAATGGAAACATTTTCAGTCACGCTTCGATCTCCGTACGTGGAGTCTTATCTCGTTTAAAGATGCCGTTGATCGTTAAGGTCTAACGACTCAAAGACACGAACGCGTGCTTATCTTCGAATGCCGAGTGCTTCTCGTTTTCCGAAAGAAAAAAAAAAAACATCGTTACTGTCGTATAAATTTTATGCCGTCACGCGACAAACTCGAGAAAATTGTTCCTTTTCACGGTCAGTTTCGAAATGGTAATCGAAAAAGTTTACGAGCTAAAAGTTTAATTTGACGACTTCGAGCGTGCCGGGGGTAATGCATGATACATGGCACGAGTCTTTTGTAATAGCACTGAACCAGATTTCTGAATGAATCGACCTTTGTGTACGCAAGCCACAAGACAGTGGTTCATTGATTTTACAGCAGACGGTACGGAATGCCGTCGAAACATCGACGTACGGTCGGAAATTGCGAGTTTAACGTACGCGTAGGGGTGCCACAACGAGATTCTGCTCCGATTCCCGTAATAAACTAAGTTCACGTTTTTCCAAGAAATATTGTCAAGCGGGAATACGACCCACGCATGGAGTTAATTACTTTCATCGGCGGAAATGAGCATTTACGACGGTTCGTCCATGGGCAATTTATACAAATGTGCGGCAATTTAGGTTGTCGAAGAAACAAAAAATATGTAGGAAAAGAAATATAACTTACCGGGTTTTTTTTTGTCTTTCTTTTTTCACGAGTCTTTGGAGATTCTCCGCGGCCGGAATATTATCTTGATTTTGCATTCCATTGTAAGAGCGTTAAGGAGTATATTAATCCTATGACGTAGTTCAATGATACTAAGCACATTCCTGTCGCACTTAATGAATGAGATATACAATTTCCGGAATTACAAGCGTTGCGTTATGCTAAAATATGCTGATAAGTTTCCTATGCAAAAACCGATGGTTAGACGAGTAGTAAATGACGCTCCCCCTACTTCGCGGTTTCAACGTAAAATTCAATAACAGCGGCTCGTCGAAAATATTATTTTTCAGGCTCACGCGTGGCCGCGATATGCATATTAAAGAGACTCTAAATTTCGACCGCCATATTCATATTCATGAGGAAGACCAAATTATGCCGCGTTTCATTTGTATTTACACCTATCTCCGTCCTGTTTGGTGTCACAACGTTATATATTCGCTCTCTACGGGCGCAATTTGTCTTCATTGAACCTTGACCGATATGCCTCCATCGGTCGTGTTTTATTTTACGGAATTATTTCCCGCTCGCCATATATCATCGAGAACGCAATTTTAACTTTTATGACGATTTTTATCATGCCCACTACGTATCTGTCTGTTTTCTCCTCCCATACGCTTGGGTGTGCAACGAACTTTTGACGAATCGTCCACTTTTTTCCTTCCAAAATATCCCTTCGCTATTATTACTCACGAAATATTGAACAGTCGCGTTTGTCGATTTGTGTTGAACAACAAATGCGAATATAGCCATCACGATGCTAAGTGGCAATATTAATATGTGTATATATATGTATATATTTCAAAAATTTCTCCTTGGGATTACAGTTTTTTTATAATTCGTTACATTCTACCGACCTTCTCCCTTAACCTACCTTATCTAACCTTATCCTACTTTAATACTATCGCCTTACATATATAATTTTTCGTAATGACCGAGTGTCAGTCATTCCTGGCATCTGCTCTCTCTCTCTCTATCTCTCTCCTTCTCACGCTCTCTCTCTCTCTCTCTCTCTCTGGTTGTGTTAATACAGAGTAGCCAGTACTGTACGTTCGATGTATCGATGTGAGAATCGCAGACCGAATGCATGTCCTTGTCTTTTCATTAACGCCGATTCGGCAGGATTCCTAGGAGGGCCTCGAGAATGTACATGGAAAGAACAATAAAAGCAGCACGGCACGAGGTTGTAGGTTGCGTGGGCGCGAGCGTGCGGTATTCTTTCGCTTTCTCCCTCCCGAAACCCCTCGTCTTTTCATTGATTATTTTACATCGGCGGCACTTTCCCACCTACCGCCATGTGCCACCATGTTACGTTGAACCGTAACTCGCACATCCTGTCCGTATCTGCATCAGCGTATTCTTTGGATGGCGAGCAGGAAAAAAAAAAAAGAGAGAAAACGCCTCTCCGCTCGTTGCAAAATCGCGCATGCACGACGATAGAAGAAGAAGAAGAAAAAAAAGAGGAGGAAGACTCCTCTGCACTTTGACCCCGCGAAATTACTTACGTCCTGCGTGTCGGGTCGCTCTTTTTACGGGTAGGAAAAAAATTGTCGAAGGAAAAAGTGAACAAGCACATCACGACTTAATCGTACACGAGAGTTCCCTGATATTATATTTAAGGTTCTGCCAGTCACGTAAGAATGTATACGCGTACGCTCCAACCTATGAATTATTTCGCCCGGTCTTCTCACGCTCGATATACCTCGAGAACCTTTTTCATTTTGGCAGACCTCCTGGAGGCATTGTTACTTGTCGCCAAAGGTTCCTGCACGAGGATCGTCGCTGCTAAGCATGTATAAACCGAACATCGTATCGACGAAAATGATGCGCCGTGCAATCAATGATTCGATAATGGCCCCCACCGCGAGTGGGTTTCGAGCTGCTCCAAGAGGAAATAAATGTTAAGGCCGCGATCCGTACGATTCATTGATATGCCTCGATGCACACGGTATGTATAACAGTTTCGTGCATAACGAATGTTCACGTGTTGGTTTACGCATTGTGCATGTAACGTGCACGGGCGAATGTGCTGGCCGAGGGGAGGAAGGAGGGGAAGGCTGAAATCCCGTAGGCAGTTTTATAGCCACAGATAGTGAATGTGGCGAGAGTTTACATCGTGGGCCGTACGTGCCTCGAGGAATGTGGGCGCACCAGTTTCGAGAGTCATTGAGAGAGACGGGCACCCATATTCAGATCCCGATGGTGATCAGCGATGTAAGAGAAGCGCGGGAAAGGGCAAAAAATCCTGTCGATCTACATACCCAAAAATAGGCACGCTTAATACCACATTCGTTCGAGTCAGGATCATTTAGAATATTGAGCGTGTCGTAAACTCGTCTTTCGTTCAACGATACGTCTAACCGAGTGAAAATTCGTTTCGTGCTTTTAATCGTCCCTTGACAATAAATATGGATAACGAATACGATAATGATACGTGATTAAGCGACAAATACGGGTAATAATATATTACACATAAATACACACAGGAATATTACGGTATAATACAATAAATGAGGTAATAAACGACACAAAACTTGAGGATGCAAGATGCGCGAAGAGTGGATCTTTCGATGTTGGAATATTCTTATGGCGGCTTTATAGATACCATTCGTAGAACTGCTTGCTTATCTATAAATACGTACAAACGAGGTGTATTTCCATGGTATTACTCGTAAATCTTTTTCGTCGTCGAACGGGAATGATCTTGCGCTTAAACGCGCATTCGTTCCTCTCGTTATCGCTGACAACAGGATATGATTAGTCACGATGTTGCTGACAAATCTCTGTAGCACCGGCTATCTTTGTTATCCCAACTAAAGGTCTATATAACTTTACGATGCAAAATACACGTTTACGTCGAGTTGTCCAACGCGCGATTCACGCGAGAGCCGCGTGATTTTTAATTTCAAATCCGGCCTAGGGGACGAAAATAATTGTACGGCTGATAATAAAATTCTTACTACGCCTGTACGAGCGGCGGTGTGAGATACAAGGAAGTGCATTCGGAGATTATCTAGATTCGATAAGGATAGTCTTCCTCGTAGATAATGAGAACGTCGTTTCTTCTCATAATAAATTCACTCGTGTTACGCCATACGCTTTCTATGGGAAAACTGCTTCCTCGTTTGCTACTGGTATTACTACAGGTAACGCGTCGAACATTCTAACGTTGCGCGACATTTTTAGAAAGGGTATCCCCTTCTCCTTTGAAAATAATTATTGTTTATTTAGTTTCTACGCAGTAGTGTAACACCACGGCGATAGGGCCATCAAGTATGGGAGAGTTGACGTCATAGGTATATATTTAATCGAAGATATTTTTTGCTAATATCCGATGGTTCGGAGCGCATCGTAAACAAAGGTTCCTAGAGTAAATGGCCTCGATACTCGATATCGAAAATCCTAGAAACGAAGGAACCATTCCAGAAGCATTATTCTCCGCGATTATTCAAAATTCCATCCAGATTGACAAGATTCACCAGCTCAAGGATGAGTCTTTGTCCTCGGATAAAAAAGGTCGACATTAAAACGCATCGAGCCTCGATTTCACGGGGAAATAGTATTCGATGCGTGCCCCGAAATGGGCCGGCGCTCTGAAAGGACCGTTTTTCACAGTAGACCCAACGTATGCGATACATTCGTACCTGTCCTTAAGTGGCATATAAAGAAGCCTTTTATAACATTCGGCCCGCTATGCCAAAGAAAGCTCCCGGATGCAGGAGAGGCGAGGGACGTCATTATCTTATCTCGAACCATTTCCTGTCAACCTGGGGCCGCCTTTCGTGGTAATCACACGCACACGCCCACGCGTATACGCATATGGTGCTTACGTACACGTACCAAAGTGCATGCACTAACATCCTCTCGGCCGTACTAGTGAGTATTGCTTCCGGTGCGTATACGGGGTGTCTCATCATGTGCGTTCCGGCAAACATTTCGTACGGATGACGAATATACCTGAGAATTCACGTTACAGGAGAAACCTGTTAAAGCACGGGGAAGCTTGGGATTTTTCAAGGAAATCGTATCAGCGGTCGAGTGTCCTATTACGCTAATCGCAGATTCGAGTTACTCCTCGCATGAGCATCCAGCGATGTTCTCCCTAACAAAGGGGTCATTTTTGTCCGTGCGAGAGAACCGCGTGTACATCGTCTATAATATTTTTTATGCTCGAAGGCAGACCGGATACACACGCGTGGATCACCCTGTATGCGTTTCCACGGAGTCACGCGTGTGCGTGCGAGCATGAGCACGTTTGACGTTACATCTGGCAAAGCACCGTGAACCCGATAATCGGTTTCCTCCTCCGGCAGCCTGCAGGATCCTCGACGCAAATAAACGCACGGTGCGCGATTTCGATTCCTGGAAACTGCACGAGCCCCTCTCTCTCTTTCTCTTACCCTCTCTCTCTCTCACCCTCTCTCTCTCCTTCTCTCGAGAGAGAGTGTGCAGGCTCCGATCGAGGCGCTTCCTGCGGATGTTTCGATTCGCCGAACGATCCGCCGCTGGTTTAAGGAGACGACTCCATTCGGCGACCTTTAAAAGACGAAGTCACGCTCGGCTGTTCTGATATCTACAACGTGCGTTTTGCTACGAGGACACACGTTGGGGCTGGTCAGTACCGTGGCGGCTGCACAAAGTCGTTCCACCGATTAAAAATGTCGCCAAAGCACGCGCTTCCTGATGCGGGGATACTCGATGGACGAATGTGTGGATAGGATTTTTAATCTCTCGTTACGTGATTTATACTCGAATACAAACGTATCTTTCGGGATTGATTAAGGCAAAGCTGTATTCGTCGTGAATATAGAATGTAATGGTAATATGGATGTACTGAGATTTGTGAGATGTTTCTTTTTTATAAGCAAACATTTGCGATTATCACTCGATGCAGCAATGTATGCTGTGAGCGTAATTTACTTGAATTACGATCCACGGTAGGATAGTCTCAGCACGACGCAGCATTACGGGAGGGCTGGTGTTAGGAAGGAAATGATTTCAGTGGAAACAATATGAAAGAAAAGGCGCGTAATGCTATCTACAACGTCCGCCTTAATTCGTAGAACGTAACGGTAGGCTGAATCGAGGGAAATATTAAACGAAGTTAGGCAAAGAGGCACTAACTTACCTAGTAATAGCGCTAACTATACAGAATAAATATTTTCCTGTCACGTTGGGCGCTTCTACGAAGCGAATATCTTGATTCACAAAAAGAATACCAATGACTGGAAATATAACTCGTACTTTTTCCCAGGCTCGTGTACGATGAATATTCTTAATGTCCAACTCATACACCTACTAGAAGAACATCCGGGAGGAACAAAGCTTCCGCGGAACCTCCATCGTAAAATTTAAACGATGTACATTTATCCCACTGTACTTTATACTGCATCGTGTCATTTTTAGGAAATACATTTTTAAGGCCGGATAGCTTATCTTCCAAAATCCGATACTTTCTCCCTGTGCAGGAAGGAATATTCGATTTCAGCGAAGGAGAGGGAAAAAATGGAGGCGACAGGGTCCTATCGTAGGAAGCATCATAATTAACAGACCACCGCAGATGTTGTCGCTCGCTAAGCCGTGAGAAAAATGCAGCGTGCCGGCCGTGCAAGGCGTACTATAGAATTGTGATTGAGTAACTTTGACTTCCGACTACATCACGAAATACGTAATGGTCGTGCCTATTAAGTATGCACACCTGTTAAGGTCATCAACAGGTATCACTTACGTCACCCCGGCGTGCACATTAACGTTGTGTGCCTACCATAACCATACGTCTCGTACCATCCTAACGTAACACGGCTTTCCTTCTGTACGTCCGCGGCCCACGATTAACCCACGATCAATAATAGCTTTGTCAGACGTCATTAATAACGTGCAATGTCTATTGCAACAATCTACCAAGAATTGGAACTTGTTGCAATTACCTTATGTAACTTGTCTGGACGGGAGCGCCGAATACGTACGGTACGTATGCTCGCTTCGGTTTGATGAAACTTTAATTATTCGATCCATTTTTAGCTTAAGATAATCGCATGGACTTTTAAGAATACCGCGAAGTGGGTAATTAAGTTTAGGAATCTGTACTTCTAACATACGTTAGAATTAACCGTATAAAGTATTGACTTCAGCCCCTTTTATTTTAGTACTGACATTAGTTTTATGATTAGCATGGATAAGAGAGTTTTGTTCAAAGTTTCGTTTCGATGAAACAGGATATTGGGAATAAGCTGGGGATGCGTTTCGAACGGATCGGCTTTTTAAATTGTTATTAAAAGATCATCTTTTATGTATTATATTTGTTATTATTTTAGTCGCTTTCTCTCGTTCTAGCTGCTGTATTAAATAGCACTAGCGGATATAATAATTGCGGAAAACAAGGTGCGCTTAAAAGTAGGTAGCGAACACACTGCATCATGTATATTTTTAGAGAATAAAACGTTCCAAACGTTGGTATATTTAGTTCGATCTTCACGTATAAATACCGGAAAACCGTGCTTCTTCGGATTTCCAGTCTAATTGTGTTCTATTCATCGTTTTTCCGTTTGCGCTGTTTCATCGCAAAGAACTTTCCTTCTTTTCGTGCTAAATGTGACATGCTACCTACGCCCACTCACCATACAACGTATGATTTAGATCGGTGTGTAGAGGTAAAACAAACCTCGAGCTCGTGGGATTGCTGGTAGATAGGTAGTAAACCTTTATTTTCAAAAAGGTCACAATTGATGCGTACAGTCGGTGACCGTGTTGCTAACATTTTATGTGAGATTCCCCGATAAAAAAATAATATGTCGCGCAAGGAGTTGACCTCGACTTCTTTTTTTTTTTATCGACGATAAAAAGTTAACGATTGCCATCTATATTAAGGAATATTACGTAACGGCTACGGTGTACACTCCCCTAATTTTTATTCACCCCATAATAATTATAGACACTCGAACACCTCGAGTATCTCTAATAGTTGCACGTACTCTCTTTCGATGCTACACTATGACTGTAAATATCGAGCAGTGCATAAGGGCCTTCGAATACCCTGTTATCGCGATAACGAAGCGCGGAATGTGAAAAAATAGGGGAAGAATAATCCAAGGAACATTTGTAAACGGAGATAATAAAAGAGCTATTTGTATAATGTCTACGTCGAGTCTTAACGTGTACAAAAAAACTCGTACTATCGGTTATTCTCGAGGAGGATTTTCTCAAATCCCGTAGGATCGACCCGACAAGGCGATATAGTACGCTCACCTTATCGGGCTCCCACGCGATTCAATCGAAATTCGTCGGCACGCGAATATCCGTGCTTCTCTACGTTGAAGGCCACCGACGCCCTCGGCCCTTTCTGGCTTCAGCCCCCTCCCTCCCCCTCTCTCACCGCCACCCTACTGCTGCCCACGCTCTTTCTTCTCCCGGCGTTCCTGGAGGTCGCGATAAAGTGGCCCTGCGCCGGCGGCTTGATCGAACGTGAAAATCTTCAACGACAGCAGCCCAAATGAATGGAATGCCAACCCACGCCTGGGAGCCGCCTGATAGGCTGTTCAGCCCGTGGCGAGGCTTCACGTACAGTGCGGCAGGGGTCAGGGCTGTATCATTCACAGGGCCGATTAAAAAGATTGATCGTCCGCCCCCGTACGCGTGTAGAGTACACATCTGTGTACCTTCGGGGTTACTTTCCCCGCGAATGTGCGGGCCACCGTGCGAGTAGGGAATATCGAGGCCCATGTTAACGTACGATTTGTTATTCGGAATGGAAATACGTGGCAGGTTAAGGGATGAACATAGTTTTCGAAATGTATTCCCGATGTTAAAATGTATAGACTGTATATTGCTTGAGAGTACGTTAGACTCGATTGACCTAATTGTCGTTATTGCATAACGTCTCTGTAAACGGTGGTATGATCGATTGTTTTATATTTTAGAATTATTATGTTGGCCTGTCAATGGCGGATATATGCATGCGCGTCTTTCGGTACGCGGAAAAACGCACAACGAAGAACAGTACGGCGAAGTCGGGTAACACATTAGGAGTTGGGTCAGAGAAGCCACGGGTCGGATCAAAGATCAAAGTTTTCAGAGCTAACACGTTCCCAGGTTTCGTAGTATGGCATTGATACTAACATCGAACCTGCTGGGAGCAGCACGTGCGCGGGAGTGTGCGTGCACGTAGCACGCAGCGACATGAGACTCCCTTTCTCGTGTAGATTGTAATAATATGCGCCCACGCACGCGTGAGAGAGTGAGCGTGTAGTGTATGCCTTCCCCTTTCCCCCCACCCGCCGCCACTTCACCGACAGCCCGGTCAGTACCGACCCCCGACCCATCTACCCACGCCTTGTTAATGAAAACATCTTTTGTCAATGAACTGACGTCAGTGCGAGCTCCGATTGGCCTGCGTGCAGCACCACGTGACCCGCCTCCAATCAATGTACACGCAGGGTTCCCCTACGCCTGCCGAGCCAAGCGCCATTTGCCCATTCTCGACGGAAGGACGCTCGAGGTAAGGTGTGGTCTGCGGCAGTCCGGCTAGGGTGCCGAGAGAGAAGGAGCGAGCGAGGAAGAGGGAAAGAGAGCGAGACGCGAGGATCCCTGTCGTGAGTTGTGCTGGCTCGGTGGTCGAAAGACGAGAGAAAAAAAGGGGGCAGGAAATCGCGACGGCACCGAGGGAAAAGGCGTCGAGCAATGTTGGAGGGATTCGTGAGGTGAAGAACGACGGAGGTTCGTGTCGCGTCGTGTCGAGATACGCGACCGAAAACGGACGAGACCTGTTCTACGCCTTGAATGGCCGAACCCTTGTGGTGTTGATGCGGCTCCATCGTACGCGCAGCATCCCTACCTCGCGCCGGCCGATTCACCGATCCGTCGCGCCACAGCACGAAGGAGAGAGAGACGTGACGTTGAGCGTGTATGAAGCCGACGATGAAGCCACCACTACTCGCGCGCCTAGACGGTGCTACTTCGCGTGAACACCGAGAACCTCACGCAGGATAATTCTGCGGTGGCACGTCGGAACATGCATTTCCCGAGTGACCGTAAACATTCCACAGCCGTGCCGTTAATTGGACGTGTCGTCTTAATTTACAAAAGGATCAATAATCGAGACGAGGCGGCGGAGGCAGTGGAGGAGGAACAGGAGAAGGAGCAGTAGGAACAGCATTAAAGTGTCGCAGGAAGTGATGGCAACGCGTGAAAAATCATCGGATCACGGTGTCGACGTACGGGGATAACACGGAAGAAAGACGTAGAAATGTCTGGATGCCTCCGGGGAACACATTCTACCTTACAATTCAAAGTGCCATTTCCTCATATCTACTAAATATTATTAGGAGAAACATGTAACACATGCATTCATACGTGCGCGCGAATGTACATACACTCGTTTACTACATCGTCCACATGGGTGAATATGCAATAATGAATTAACGATTTCTTAAGTTTTTGCGTGATCCAATTGACATGCGATACCCGACACGTAGAAGGTGGATTAAAAATTTACTTAAGAAACAAAACTGTTAGCATGAGCCAACTATAATGTCGAAAGAGGATTTTAAGTAGCACAAAGGAGATCTAGCAACGTTTATTTCTTTACATGTTGTTTCTCGAAAGTGCCATAACAAGAAGCAAAATTGTTGTTATGTTGGAAAAGCTTGAAATACGTTTACGAGGGGATCGTAAGGAGCTGTCAGAAGACTTACAAGGTATATAGGGCATTTCTGATACCAGAGGCACAGGCGTTCTGAAAAAGGTCGAAGGCCAAAGAAATACAAAAGACTTTGCTTGAAGCGAGTAAGATGCCAGGCGGCGGTGTCATGGATGGCGAAGTCGTGGGTCCGGAGTGGCTTTTCCGAGAGCTTCGGTCACAAGATGGTCCAAACAGGCTTCTTATTTTAGACTGTAGAGCACATTCTGATTTTTCTGAAGCTCATATACGAGGTTCAGTTCCATTAGCTATACCTAGCATAATGCTGAGGCGATTGGCGGCTGGAAAAGTTGATCTATTATCGACGATAAGGTGCTTAGACCTAAGAAACAGAGTGGAGGTGTTTTTGTGCGGAGATGAAAACAGTAGAGGGACATTTGTATTAATTGGTGACTCTACAGACCCTGCAGGACATCAGGGTGAAACAATTCAAGTTTTAAGTCGAAGACTTCGGAGCAGTGGTGGAAGTGTGGCTATCCTAATTGGTAAGAACTGTTTTAAATATTCATAACCTATAATGTGTTTTGTGTTGTTCATGTATGTCTTATTTTGGTAGAAATAATATCATTGTTATATTAAAAGATCATTGGCTTAATTTTTAATTTTGTTCGATTGCATTGATTTTTTATCAGCTATAATTTTCCAGTATTTATATAGCTTGATATGAATTTTTTCATGTAATACCATTTACACATTCACACAGAGCTCAAGCATATCCTATAAAGTAAACATGGCTAAGATTATAGCAAAATTAAATGTAAATGTTTTGACTACAGTATTATAAACCAATGATTAATCATGGAAGCATTATAGAATTGTTATTATTATGCTTTGTCAAGCAAAACTTTTTTTTCCATTACCAATGAGTCGTAAAGAACCTAATCTAGTGTTTCATGTATGTGGTATACTTAGTTTTCATTAGAATTAATTAACATTGTGCTTCCTTGTCAGAATAAAAAATTTATATCAGACCAGAAGGTGCAAGATAGTTTGAATGTCGTTGATAACTGATTAAAGTAGAATTATGAGGAGTATTGCACATTTATCAAACCAACACATCAGTTATAGATAATAGCAGTGTAAGAACTTCCACAGATATCAACTAAGACATAGGAAGTGGTTGTGAATGAAATATTGATCTGTGTGGGAGGTATTCCTGCACATTCAGTCAGATTTATTTCGTGGCCCACCAGAATTAACTTACTTATAACACTGCTTATTTGTTTGATATAAATTTTTGTTCAATATGTTGAATATGAAATTATTTATATTATCAGATTACTTTGTATAATATTAGCATATATAATGTTTTACAGCACAATATCATTATTAATATCTTCATAAATTTTGCGTAATGGCTAGAAAATATGAAATCGTATATCTGTTATCTACTTTACAAAATAAATATACATAAAAAATGTTATCTCACCTTATGACTAACTGATAAACTTGCAGGTGGTTTTGGAGCATTCAGAGACAGATATCCAGAATGGTGTGAAGGCAGTCAAGCTAGTGGGGAAGGGCCCCCTGGTCGAGATACTAATGATGGTGAATTGATGGGTCTCAGGTCCCTTCGAATATCTACACCTCCAACCAGATCTTATTCAGACTCTGACAGCGATAGCACATGCGATTCCGTTGGTGAGTTTTATATTATGGTCCACAAACCTTATGTTAATCTATGTAAATTTTAAAATACACAGTTGTAATAGAATTTATATTTTCTGATAGGCCCTGAAGAAGATAAAGACTTTCCGGTGGAAATTTTGCCTCATTTATATCTTGGAAATGCAGCTAATAGTGAAGATCGAGAGGCTCTAGCACGACACAGGATACAATATATACTCAACGTAACCCCGGATTTGCCAAATGTATTTGAAAGCGCTGGTTCGATAAAATACATGCAAATACCAATAAGCGATCACTGGAGCCAGAACTTAGCTAGTTTCTTTCCACAGGCGATTCAGTTTATTGGTAAGTGTAATTATTATCTCCATTTTGTTACTGTAATTTTTCATAAAAACATACATCTATTCTGCACAATAAAAGTTAAAAAAAAAACAATGCTTTTCTGTTAATAAATGAATAACATTTTGATCATTACCTGACAGAACTCTGTACATATTTTTTTTTTCCGCGTTCAGCGCGATATTTATGTTTCTACATTTTCCCCCTATCCATAAGAAATTCAATGCACTTTGCACGATAATAAAATTTAATTTCAATGTGACTTAAACTTCCGTGTTGGTATTAACTTTTTCTGAACATTCAAATTTCTCACTATTCGAATTATTCGATACCCAAAAATTTCATGCACAAACTTTTAATTTGCATTGCAGCCGTAAAAAAATTTATTTTACAGTACAAAAAATCGATAGCGAATGAGACTACTTCATATTCATAATATATCCCCTACTTTGTATTAATAATACGTAGAATCATTTAGTCATATTAAAAAAAAAAAATGTTTTTGTTTGATGCAAATGTGATTATGAGTTTTTTTTTTATCCTCGTTGAATAATAGTCATCACGTGCGCATAAAACGTGGTTTCCTTTGTGGCTCTTACACCGCACGTAATTTATTACCCGGCTTGTTTCCAATCCGAAATTTACGAATTGAAATGCTTCTTAAACAGGAAATCCTGTTTAAGGAGGTCCCCGCGGCTTCTAAAAGGGGTATTCTTATAAATAGGTCCGTCTAAATAGAAACATTCCCACGTGGCGGGAAGCTGTGCTAGACAATTAAACAACGGATGTCCGGTTAAGACGGGCGTTATACTTAAACCCGAATGGGGAGGTTCCACATTGCTATTGAGAAACAGACCCCTCTTTCAGAGAATCGGAACGTATTTATTATACCGAGATTGCCGCTCTCGATATGGAACTTTGAATTAACAAGCAGATTTTATCCCCTGGATTACATTTTCATGAACATTCGTACCATTTCCAAGTCTCTTTTTATTTTTTAATTGGTTTCTTTCTTTTTTTTTTTTTACTCGGTTTTCACGTTTTTAACGTGGTCGTTACACCGAAATAAGCTAATTTTATCGTTTTTTTTTATACGATTTAGATGTTCTGTTATTAATTCCGATAAATACGGTTTTATCAGAATACCACTGTAATAAAACTAACTTCTGATTTTCAGAGGAAGCACGAAGCTCTGACAAAGGAGTGCTGGTTCACTGTTTGGCAGGAGTATCGCGGTCCGTTACAATTACTGTAGCCTACCTTATGCACAAGTGTAGCCTCAGTCTAAACGATGCTTTCAACTTAGTAAGAAGTAGAAAATCCAATGTGGCTCCAAACTTTCACTTCATGCAACAGCTTCACAGTTTTGAGAAGGAGTTGAGGGATCGGGGAGACAGAAATAAGGGAAATGATCAAAGATGTATCGGTGCCTGCCGGCCTGGAGATCCATGTAATTGTCCTGCACCCAGTTTCCTAAGTCCAATCGATCTGGGTTTGAGTCCAGATTCGGGTATAGAGTTTGATAGGTGGGCAGCGAGTACACCAGCAGAATGAGACGGGCCGGGGGGGACCCAATATAAGTTTTAGGTCCCTCCTTGTATGTTGCACGTCACATTAGAAAACGCCCTAATTGAAGGGTACGGGAATATTACATTCTGCCGTCGAGATATCGACGATCCAAATTTAATATATCTGTAATATGAGTAGGGACTTAGATATGTTCGTTACTTGCCAAACTCTAGCTCCTGGAGTGCGTAAGTGGCTGGTTCGTCGTGGTACTTCACCATATAAACTCTTTCCTTAGGCTTTACAGAAATTATTTGATTGCTTTTTGAAGGATGAAATCATGGATTAGCATGGTGGAATTCTTTTTTGTATTTTTTTCTTCCCGCTCTTCTTTTTTTTTTTTTATAATGTACATATAATATAAGCTCGCGGAAAGGTTATAACAGAGGTCTATACGTTTTATTATCGAAATTTTAGATCCAGAATGTTTCTGGGAAAACAGCCAGATAACGAAAATGTCACGTTTCAACTTAAGGAGAGAGTAGATATGACTGTCAGAGTTCTCTATAAAGAATGAAATTTGTGACTCTTGTTTCCAAGTTGTTATGACATAGAGGTACATTCAATCGAGCATTGAACACTGAAAGTATTTTATAAACAGAATCTGTATCTTCTTATCACGCAGTACAAGCTCACATAATTGTAATTGTATGTTCTGAGACTATGCTTCCACATCCAAAATTCTTAGCATATACATTAATAGCGTCTGGCATGCACTGATCGTTATCCAGTGCTCTGTTACCATTGCATATTATTAAGGTATAATTTTATACATACGTGTCTCCAAGGTCGCAATCTATATTTGTAATACCTCTTTCCTGAACCCTTCAATTAACGAGGCTGTGTTTATTTTATTGCGGACAATGCTTAAACATAAAATACTCTCTACAGAGCAAGTCTCAATTGGGCAATCACAAGTAGTTGAAGTAAATGTCACTGCTTAGTATACTAAGTTCAGAGGTACAAAATTAAAACTGTTTTGTACACAGCAGTTAGATAATACAAAGTACTTGGAAACTCAAATGTAATTTTTGATGTAGTTTTTCAATACACTGAAGTGACTTATCTTGCAAAGGGTACTCTTAATGCAATGACTTTCGAGATGCAAAGGTATATGCACATTGCCTCAGGTACATATGCCAGTAACTTACATTAAGAGAAGACATCTAGGGATCAGTGCATTTCGTATAGGGCATTCCTCATTTCTTCTGTTTCTGAAAAATCGTTTCTAAAAAATGTATGGAAATTTATGTTAAAACTACGGGGAACTACGATCATAGCCCAGTTGGTTTTGTAACTAATCACGTCAAATCTTGGTGATTATAGGGTTACAAAAAATAATGGGTCATGCGACTTACATTTCTGCTACCATTAGAATAATATTGGTCCTTCGGATTTTTTATAGAAATTTTCTACAAGACAGTCTTGTCCTTCTGCATTGATACAAGAATGCAGCAAATTGTATGCCGTATAGCAAACAGAATGCTGAATTGGATTCTGAATTTATATGAATCAGCACTGTTTCTATTATCTTACAGATCTCAGATATATATTTCAAATTATTTTTGTAAAAAAAAAAAAAAAGAGAATTGCATTCACATTCCCATAACAAGCCAAAATGGCCTGATACTGTAACTATCTTTCATGTACTATATGTATTGTTCATTGAACATAATTGAAGTTAATATGAGTGTATACAGTAAATGTTATTTTTCATGTAATTAACGGCAAAGTTGTGGTAATCAGCTCTTGCCTACTGCAAGAGTAAATTGATATACAACTAAGGAAATATATATTTGACGTTAATGTAATAACAATATTCTACTAATACACTGTTGTCTGT
The DNA here is from genome assembly GCA_038496175.1 of Ampulex compressa. Classification (NCBI taxonomy): domain Eukaryota; kingdom Metazoa; phylum Arthropoda; class Insecta; order Hymenoptera; family Ampulicidae; genus Ampulex; species Ampulex compressa. The sequence goes on along the minus strand of JBCFXI010000087.1, from coordinate 53,326 downwards.
TGTATGTTTACTGGATGCTATGTCCAAGAAATTTAATCAAATATTATGTATATTACATAAATTATTATTTTATATTCATCGTTGTATATATATTTTAATTAATTTTCACTAGAAATATAACTTGTCTTACCTGAATTCAACAAGCAACTATCCTTTGAAGAGTGCTTATAATTTACAAGTTTAGCTTTTTGTTATCGTAAATAATTATTTCTGTCAATGCACTACGAAATTTGTGAATGATATTAGAAAGTAAGGCAATACTCCAGAATATTGCTATTGATGCGTTTATCTCAAATTTGATATTCTAATTCTTAGGTACTTTCTGATTTATTTTTTTTGTCAAAAAACCATAACTTAATAGACTTGCGTACAAAAATTTTGAACATTCTTTTTAAATGATGTTCAGGTATAAGTATAATATAATGTAAATATCACAATTAACGATTACATCTACTCGAGTACCTTTACACAAATTATATCGATAGAAAATATTGCTCTAATAAATTACAAAAGTTAGTTTCTTGATAATATGGATACGTAACTTGTTAATTTCTACGTTAAATTTCATGCCTGCGAAGTATAATCTGTAATCATTCCTTCAATTGGTGAATGCACACATAAACAACTTCCAACTGCCATACTGTAGAAAAAGTTTGTTTCTTTGAAAACATTACCTAAGTCTTCCTTTTATGTTGTACGAATATTAATAACATCCCGTAATTCATAACTAAATATTTATTAGTAAAGTATAAAAACTGAATCATTTAATTCTATATTTTTAAACAAATTAGTAACAACAAATATTTAATGTCCATGCTCTTTATTCGTCGCCATTGTTTCTATTATCTTTTATTTGCAAGAATTATGTGTAAAGCCATCTTTATATAAAACTTATAAGGACATTTACTTGTAATATTGTATATTCAAAAATTTATACAAAACTCCCTTTTTTTTTTTAATCGTTTTGCATAACAAGTTTTTAGATGTTGTGAAGGATTCTATGATGGCACGTTGTTTTAAATAATTAAATCAATAATTTGCTTCGAGCAATTTTCTAACTTATTTGGGATTTTAACGGGCATCAAGCTTTCCGACACATTCCTAAGAATGTTTAATGTACTTTCGGATTGTCGGACAATATTAATTAGCTCATTACGGCGTTCAGGATCTGCAGTAGTGACTAAAAGCGTTCCTAATCCAACGAGAACGCGGAACATTGCTTCGGTTTCGCTCAAACGCGGTAATACGGATAACACTACTTCCAGAACTTTTGCTTTACCAGAAGTATCGTGATTCTTATTTAATGCTATGATTAAATTTAATATAAAAGTAGAAATCGCGACCTAGAAACAAATTAAAATAGTTCTATTACTTGGAAGATATCATATATCAACGATCGCGTGAGTAACAGAAACATCATTATGTATACCTGATTGTTTTTGTTTCCCAAACAACTCAGATCCATTAAGGTTTTTAATAATTCATCTCTGTGATCAAAACACAATTTTTCTCCCTTTTCATGGATGCACATATTTGCGAGGAGACGGAAGGCGAGCATTTGATTGGGTGCAGACGCATCTGGTTTAATGTGTTTTCGTATGATGCACAGAAGTTCATCAGTGCACAATTTATCGTTTACCTCTTTGTCAAGCACAGAGAGCCTTGCTATATCAAGCGCTGGAAACACTGTTTCGTTTGGCCAATTTAAGAGAGTTTTTAAAGTATTAATGGTATCATACTTCAATTGTTCAGAGGCTTGATCCCCTGCAAGCTTTACCACAGAATCTAGTTTTTCTTCCGATAACTTATGAATATTTTCTTGTTTAGCATTGAATTCTCGTAATTTTTCTGGAAAATTAAATAAAATGTAGCATCGAATCTTTTCTAATTTAGTTAAGTATAACCTGTTATAAGCATAATACCTAAAATGGCGCATAAATTTGCCTGTTCTAATTTCAAATATGTAGAGTGTGGTATATAAGTAGAGAAAGGGGCACTCGAGGAACTATGTGTTGCTTGTACTGAAGGCTGTTGCATTGGTGTATTATTTGATACTGTAGAATCAGGAATATATCTGCTACCCCCTGTAAAGGGATCTGCATATTGTCCACCATGTTCAAGTATAGGTACAGATTTCGAATTCTTTACGATAAAATTTGCTATCTAAAAAGTACATTATAGTATTAATTTGTTACTATAGGTGGAAATCCTTCAAAAGCGAGAGGGTATGTAAATCATTGCATGCTTTTTATAGATGTATAATTTTCTAGATTTTCTACCTGGTCCAAAAATAATTGACTAAGCCCATTGTCATGAATGAATTTCTGTGCTACGTGCCATGGATCTTGACCAATATTATATGGTAGCTTTAATGCAGGCATTCCATCTGCTATGTCAATGGAGAAGACATAATCATATTCTTTCCCATTGTACAACGGTTTGCCAGACGTAGCTGTAGTACCACCACTTGCACCCATTACATCTCCAATTTGTATCCATTTCTGATCACTCTGCGACCAGCTATACGCTTTCACAGAACCACCCTCATTTATCAGTTTTGTTTGGCCATCTCTTTGACCTACTTGTTGTAATGCTTGCGGACCTGGTAAACTATCAACGTACAAATGTAAATTAACATACATTAATATGTGTATGGTGCAAAATTTTTGTGGTATTTATCTTCATATAATTTTTAGGCAGAGTACTAACTCTTTAATTTTTATGCCTCCTAGTTCTTGTTGTGCATAAAGTTTGCTATCCGCCACTTCTTTTTCAAATTTTTGTAGATTATCTGGATCGGCATATCTTGCTGGATCAGCAGAAAATATTCTAACCATGCTATCAGAACTACCAGCGACTATGTCACCATTTTGCAATAAATCGATACACCACACTGACAGGGTTGGTAAATTAATGGTCTGATGTATTTCATTATTATGCCATATTCTGATAGTCCGATCTTCCCCAGAGGTATATAAGTATTCACCATTTGGTACAGCTGTTATACTATATATGTAATTTTCATGTCCACAGTAGCTTTTTATACATACTCCCATAGAAGCATTCCAATGATACATTATAGCATCATTTCCACAGCTCACAAATTCATCGTTATTTATTGCAATAATATCACGAACACAGTCCTTATGCCCACTCAGTTTATGTTGTACAGAACCATCCTTTGTCCATACTATGATCATTTTGTCAGCCGAACCGGTCACTATGAATCCACAGGGTAAGTCTACTACACACCATACTGCGGCCACATGGCCCTTCATGGTCAGCTGTGGTTTACTTAGATCATTTATATCCCACAACTTGGCTGTCATGTCCCATGAACTTGAAAGGAACATGCCGTAGGTTTTACCTGTTTTCAATTTACAGACAGTGTCTTGGTGAGCCTCTATCTTGGTCATAGGTTCTGTATGATCTGCTACATAGACACATATAGTATTGTCATTACTGCCAGTTATAATAAAACCTTTTACATATTTTTCTGAAGGATTTATAACGCACACTGAACTGACGAAATTAGAATGACCTTTCAGTATGGCACTCTGGACATAATCTTTACCGCGTCTGAAAAATTTTCGTAGAAATTTAATTCTGAAGTCTTTTATCGCTTTCCGAATGACAGTATGAAAAAGAAAGAAGGTAAGCTTTGCGCGATTCAATAAAGGAAAAGAGCGAATGGAATTTTTCAGCAAAACAAATATTGATGTATTTAATGCACATCGTTACTTTACGAACTGTACTGAAAGTAATGTGGGGTGGCATAAATGTTTAGCAAAACAGGTTAAATACCCGCTTGGTTTCCATACGCGTGCAGTTTTATCCCGAGACGTTGACACTATAGTTCCATCAGCGAATGCTGCGACGGCCCTCACGTCGCCTTCATGACCTGCAAGCTCTGTGCTTAATTTGTATAATTCTTCAGCCATTATACGATAGCAACAGGACTACGAGACACCGAAAGACCCGAATTTATACGATCATGCACTGCATGCAATTTTCTCGGCTAGGTCGAGGTAGGAATGCAACGAAGTCAGCGCCGTCTTTTCTTTAATTTAAAGTTTTATCACAGTTGATACACGCATTTTCTATAATATCTATAGTCACTATGGAAGATAATTGTACCATTACAGTAGATAATCCGTCGTCCTTTATCTTTAAGAATGAATTAAATTTTTGATTACAAGCACGAAGCGTACATTAAAAAGAAATAGACCTGCTCAAAGGAAATACATGTGGAAATAAGATGTACTATTTTCAATTTATGTAATACACGGATCTTCAAAATCATCATAAATTGCGAAACCAATCCATCATAAATATATTACGCATTCTACGTTTGAAATAAAGATGAATCTAAAGAACAGTTTCGACTATAAGTGTCAATCGAATGTTGTCGAATACAGCGTTAACGGTCGGTATAGGTCGGAGTAAGAAATTGCAAAGGCTATCAAAGGTGCACGACCCGTGAAACAACTTGAGCGCTATCTCGGGTCATTATGTCGAATCTCCGGGAAAATTCGGTACTAGAGGGAAATGCCAACAATGCTTGAATCACATTCCTCTCCTTCGTACCGAAGGGTGCGAACGTCCAGTTGTGCTGAGGGAGTGCGCGACGGTGCATATGGAGTGACGCGAGGGGTGAAATTTCAATCGGGCCTTCAATCATGGACGATAGACGGAATAATCGCGAAGTGCTCACAATACTCTTCCTCTGCTTACTCTGGTACGCGGTTTCAAGCAGCAGCAATGTGGTCGGTAAGATGCTGCTCTCGGAGTTTCCATATCCGATGACAGTGACGATGGTCCAGTTAACCTCAATCACCGTCTACTCCGGGCCCTTTTTCAATCTGTGGGGCGTGCGGAAGTACTCCTCGGACATACCATGGGGATATTACTTGAGGCTCATCGTACCCCTGGCCCTGGGCAAATTTCTGGCCAACGTATTCAGCCACGTCAGCATTTGGAAAGTGCCCGTCTCATACGCTCATACTGGTATGAAATACTGTCTTGACAGTCACGTGTACGCCACGCGTATCTATCTAAAATAAAGTCTGGCGGCCTTCGCAAATTTAAATCCGAGATAATGCGCGTCTTGATGGGGCCGCCCGGTAATTTGTTCGTGGCCAATTAAGATAAAGTTACCCGTCGTAGGACGAACGATTGCGCGCGAATCGATAATAACAATATGATTCCGATTGAAATTTTATGTACCGTAATGGAATTGTTGATGCACATTAAATCTTTTTTTATATTGAGCAGGGAAGTATGATCGTTACTGTAATTTTTTCATTCGACTTTTGCCATAGGTTTTATGTTATGATAGAATAAAAACTGCGGTACTTCTTAATGGAGGGTCAATATTGACTTTCGTTGATAAGGTCAACGTTTGACTTGTTTTAAAATTTTGATATAATGAAAAAGAAGACGATCAAGAATAATAGAAGTGAAAACGTACGTGTTTTTGATAATGGAAAGATTACAGAACCGGCAGCTGTTTAATTTTCAATACTTACACACGTGACTTATATAAGATATAGCTATTTTTGCCTTTATCAACTTCATATATTAACTAAAGTTTGGCTCTGACCCAGTGAAGGCTACAATGCCGCTTTTCACCGTGCTTTTATCGCGAATAATTCTGCGAGAAAAGCAAACATGGAAAGTGTACTTTAGCCTGGTTCCAATCGTGGGAGGAGTGGCGATTGCCACTTTGACGGAACTCAGTTTCAACATGATTGGTCTTCTCAGCGCACTAGCATCCACTATGGCATTTTCTTTGCAAAATATTTATTCAAAAAAGGTATAGGCACATATCGATAAACCTCTTCGAATCGAATATGAATTAATAGGAATAAGTGTATGTTTTGCTTCCCAGGTGCTGCACGATACAGGAGTACATCATTTACGACTCCTTCTCATACTCGGACGTCTCGCTTTGTTCATGTTTCTTCCAATTTGGTTAGCGTATGACTTTAGGCGATTGTTACATGATCCTGTTACTCAGATGGCTGTGGATATTAGTTATAACATATTAGGGTTATTAGTCCTAGATGGTATACTAAATTGGTTTCAGAATATTATTGCATTCTCTGTACTTTCTATTGTAACGCCACTCACTTACGCAGTGGCTAGTGCGAGCAAACGAATATTTGTAATTGTGGTAACACTGTTTGTGCTAGGTAATCCTGTTACGTGGTTAAATATATTTGGTATGAATATGGCCATATTAGGGGTGCTATGTTACAATAAAGCTAAGTTTGATCAGCGACACGAAAAACAGAAGCAAACGTTGCTTCCAAATCATTACGATTCGAATCGTAACGGCACTAGTAGTTCCTTTATGGTGAACGGTTGGGCGGATAAGAAACATCAACTATTTGCAGTCTAGTCCGAATTATTAGGAGCGCCTATAGTTTTGACAACGTCATGTGAGTTTTTCTCGGCAAACGCTATGGATTCATTTATGATGGTATTATCTCATTATTTACATGGAAAATCTGTAGATAGAACATTCATTGCAACGATCATGGACAGAGTGGTGCATTCAGGATAAAACTCATAGGACAACTAAAGTATTTATACGTTTTATTCATTAATTCTGCACAAAGGAAGAGCGTTTCACTTGATTTTTAGATAGGTCATATCGATAATTCTGATATTATTGCAGCTCAGATTTTATGTCGCGTTGCCTTAGGTTTTGTTTGTTTCCTTTTAAAACTGTACCTGCTGGTAAGGTGTGAAAGAACAATACAGAATTATTAATTTCTTGCGCTGCTGATTGCTGGGCCAATTAGCATTAATTGATTAGCGTTGGCGATCTGACGACATTCCTGTTATTTCTATATTACATTAATAACGGGAGGGGATAGGCAAACCCAACTTTGATTGTCACACGGTTGTACCTATCCAAACACGCAGATAAACTTGTATAATATTTGACTAGGGCTTATTTTACGTCCGCCAAGATAACAAGTATGATAGACACGCTACCTTGTACGCACGTTATACACTGTAAAGTAATACGCTCGATCGGTCAGCTTTAATTTATACCTCCCTAAATTATCAACCCATGACTGTACAAAATGCATCCTCAAACACACCTATTGCCGCAGTTGTACAGGCGTGTGCTAAGATGTGCGCAAAGTGTGCGTGAATCGTGTGCAGGAGAAGGTGTTCTAGCTAAAAGCAATCTATACATTTATTTTTATAAATAAAATACACATGTGTACAAAAATATACCAGAAGGATTAATGTCGATTAACTGCGACTCGTAAAAAAAAAAAAAATGGTGACATTATACCCAGTTCTACAAATTTTTTATGATGTTCTGAGGGGACAGCGGCCTGGCTACCGTCAGGTCTAGACGTGGGCCGGCTGCCGCTATGAGCGGAACCGCCAGACAGCAGTCACAGTCCTCGGTGCTAGCTTCGTTTACTCTCAGAATCCTATCATAGGGTCGAAGCACTCCGTCGCAGGGACCACCTGGTCTCAGTCGATTTATATACACGCCCCTCTCGTAAAGACCATCCGAAACTGAAAATCCAAAATCCTCGTAGACCGGATCCTTGTGTAGCGACACGTGGACGATTTGTTGTGCCCTGTTGTCGGAATTTCCGCGCTCTTGCGGACTGTAAAATGTGATATAAAATTATTATCAGTATATATAATTTTTTTTAATGCGAATGAATTTTTATTTATCATTTTTCTTTATTTTAGTAGCATAGACATGTATACCTAACCGAAACTAGCATTAACTTATCTTTTTTTTAATTGGATTTATACAGCTTCAAAAAAAATGGATCGATTCTACGTTGCCTTAGAAAAAGGTATGCATTTACCTGGGAAATGGTGGTATCGGTAAATCCAATTGTCCGCTATCCACAGAAGCGGTGTCCCAGAGTCTCAAAATTTCCGCTCCCGCCCCGCTACTTTCTCCTAATTCACCCCAGGAATCCACCGCGCTGTCCACGCTTGGCAAACTTTCCCTCGCGGAACGCAAAACCCCCGTAGGATATTGCGGTTGGACCGTGTCGCTTCCTATGCTGGAATCTCTGCAAACGATGCAACGTTTAATCTTCACCCATTACTCAATCAATATACGTTTTAATTACTCTAAAGTATCTTTCAGTTGACGCGTCAGTTACTTTGGCAATGACTTTACTTCGATCGAAATATCAGCTCCTGAAAGATTGGAATTTAAACGATGCAAATTACGCGAAAGTCTAGGTTTGCTTATTTAAATTTTGACGCTACCTCGTGTCGGAGTTAGGATCGGGTTTTCTGACGGTCAGAGCTACGACCGAGCTCCCAGGTCGATGCAGAAGTTGGGCAGCTTGCCTGAGATCTCCGGCGTCTAATTTCTGGCCGTCTATAGCCAGTAGTCTATCCCCAGGTGCCAGGCTGCCGGTCCTGTAAGCGAGAGACCCTCTGCGTACCTCGGCGATTACCAGATCCTCGTTCACGGTAAGTCCTAAATCCGGCTGGCCACCGAGTGGCCTCGCCACTCTGACGGTGAATACACCAGAGCTAGGTACCACTGGACCGCCCACTTTGTACTCTATTACCAGCTCGACCTGTTCATCATTGAAATATTCGATTGATCGCATGAATAAATGAATAATTCGGTCGAGTCCATAATTCGATCGATCACCCGCATGAACAACGGATCAATTGTACAGACTGTTTTATATTAATCTATTCGCATCGTATTTGCATTCCATATTAACTTGGGAGTCGTATCATAAGTTGTCTTATAATTGAGGCATTGCTTCGTTTCGAGAATACTCCTAAACTCGTTGAGGTACTTTGTCGAGTCTAACTCGTGATGAGAATTTTGGGTAAAACGTGAAAATCGTGAATCAGGTTTATTGTCGTAATTCTATGTCAAACGTGAATATCACGAGTCTGACTAGTGATCAATTGGGTTTTGGAATTAATGGAATTAATTTTGGACCAAGTACGAATGTTTCGCGTGGGGCCTTTGTTCCAATGCAAGCCATATGTTACAAAGAAGACATTTTCGTGGTAGAGATAATGGCTACAACCTAAGCAAACATAGACATTTGCGCACGATATCTCCGCCGATTTGGCTTCTTTCTCGACCTTTACGGCGCATCACTCAGTCCCAAATTCTTCCAAATTAAATAGTACGGCAAGGGGTTAAGATAGGTGCAAAATAATCTTTCGAATACGCGAACAATACTACTTTCTACCTCAAATTTCACGAGCAATGGAACATGCGCGTTTGACTTACAATCGGTATACTCTTGTTTAAGAATAAGAAATATTTCCTGCATACGGTTCGCCCGATAAAAAGTTTAAACAACTCAATCTACTGCACGAAAAACATACTCCTCCTCCCTATCTTGCTCGGTGTGATATAAGTAATTTGTTAAATGGTCTTATCGAGCAGCTCTATATCCTAAATCCGATGGATGCGTCGTAAGAAACCAACAAGCGGTTTGGTACGACGTTTCGACTCAGATGCCACCGATTTTCAGGTATATGCACACGACCTACCGTACGTAAATCGATTATTCGTTACCACTTGTGAGGATTCCAGAATATTGGCCACCTCAGCGGGTTGTAGATCTCTTAGTATTCTACGATTAATGGCGATGGCCTTATCGCCGGGTAAAAGAACGCCGCTCCGCTCTGCTGGGCCTCCGGCTTCCAGGAGGCTCACTACGTAGTTCAGACGATCCTCCGATGGCTTCAAGGCAAGACCAAAGCCACGATGGTCGGGTCTGAGCACGACCGTCAGACTCTCCTTCGTCTGCAACGTCTGGTTAGAGCCTTGCTGGGCCTGAGGCTGGGCCCTCCTCTTGACCGTCCTGGCGGAGCTGCTCGGTGGTCTCGGTAGAATTTGCAGCCTGGCGATTCGACCGTTCTCCAGGTTGTTCCTAAGCAGCTTGGCGGCCGTCACGGCATCCTGGACCGGAGTTTCGTCGACCGCCAGAAGTTTGTCGCCCGGCTGCAGTGCGCCGCAACGATCCGCCGTGCTGGCGGGTCGAAGGCTCTCGATGTACACGCCATTCGGGGTTTCCCTGACCGTTAACCCGAGTTCTCCTGAAATATATCATCACGCCTTGCATCAACGCCTCGATAAATACGTATAGAGTACGATCGAAGTATCTGAGTTGTAGTTCATTTAAGAAAAGGTTTTAGAATAAAACTTATGATTCTCGATTACAAATGAAATCGTGGTCTTAGTGAGGAATGATTATGGATTAGTAATATAAGTCACGGAGCAAGAAGAATTACTTTATAATTCTTAAAACAGGATAAGCTTCGTTCGAGATATTTCTTTAATCGAGCTATAACTGGATAAACGATCAGCGTGTAAAATATCACATATGCAATCCTATGTATCTTTATATACATCCCTCTACCGATACGAAGTAATACACGTCTATCACCAAACATGCTTAGGCCTGATCTTAGTAAAAGCATGTCGTCCCTACCAGAGAGGCCGCGCTCGAGTTGCACGAGAAGCGGTCCCGAGGTAGCGGCTCGCGCCTCGTCCATGTTCGCCACGTCGTACTCGATGGTGAGGGACGCGACTGGTGCGTCCGAGGTCCTCCTGAGAGCCCTCTGCGCCTCTGGCAGTGTCAGGCCCCTCAGTTCCGTGTCGTCCACCGCCAGCAGCCTATCCCCAGGCCTGACCCTGCCCTCCTTGGCCGCAGGTCCATCCGCCTTCACCCCCGTCACGACCAGCGCCTTGGCCACTCCTCCTCGAAGGGTCACCCCCAGACTGCCCCCCTCGCGCTCTACCCTGACCTGCGCCACCCTGGAGGACACGCTGGAGGGTGGCGAGGCCACGTCGTCCGGCTCGTCGAGCAGCAGGAAGCTGTGAGGGTGGTACTGCTGGCCGCTCACGTCCTCCGGCCTCGTCGAGTCCGAACTCGCGGACGTCGCCACGCTTCCTGGCCTCGCACGACTCTTGTGGGAGCGCATGGTCGTCAGTCTCAACGAGCTGAACATCCTCGTCGGCTCGAGCTCTGCCTGGCGATCGCCGTCTCTCCGTCACACCCTCGAGCCTGGGCTCATGTTGGATAGGGAGGGCACGTGTTTCTTCTCCGGGACAGCTTCGAGGAGCGCTACTTTTTAAACATAGCCTCTTCTCTATCTTCGCGCACTCTATGAAGGACTTGTTATTCTAGAGCTCGAGCACCCTCATCGCGCTTACCGAGTTTATAATGGTCCCTGGTCGTAGGCCAAGGTACAGTAGGTTAGTGTCTATAGAGGAGATCCGTATCGGAGCGGCGAGAGGAGCCTGATCCGTTGGTTTCACGCTTCTCTCTCCAGTAGCTTAGCATGCTCCTGCATCGCGGTGGTTGCACCGCGACTCTTTCTCGGTGGTGGTTACCCCTGTCTCTCTCTTTCTCTCACCGCTATCCTATGTTCTGCATGTATAACGCGGTGTGGAAACCTGGTGCAGGTATATCGAGATCGTATAGAGCGCAGACTTTCGAAACGATACGTTACGCGGCACATCGACGAAGGTCGATTAATCCTGGACGAAATTAGACTGGCACTATTGTCGAAGAGCAGCCGGAGGCGCTCGACCCGTGTAATTGCACGATGTCCCTGCACTCGAGCTCCGCTCGCTGGCCAACTTTCCCCAAACCTCCACGAATCTCGAGCACGACTGTCCCTCACTCTCGAGCGAGTCCATTCTCGCGGGGCACCATAGCGAGCAAACACTTGTCGGCAGTTCTGTCCCCGAGGAAGTCGCTCCTGGGGCCGGGCACAAAAGCACGTTTCGCGCTGGCGCACGCTCGGGAGGCTCCTCTTTTTGGTCGCGTGGTAAACAGAGGGCCGTCGGCGGCCTTTGTTGGATCCGCGAGGAGAAGCCGCGCTCTTGCCGGAGGAAACTCCTTAGAACTGAGCGGAGAACTGTAACGACTCTGGACGAGTCTCAAAAATAGCTCCCCGATGTAGGGCCGCATCCTCGTCCAGACGCGCGGTCTATTAATACCGCGCCTACGCCTTTCGCAGAAGCGTGGCTGCGGCCCTGCGGGCGCCCCGCGGTCGCCTCCGCTGTCCAATAAGTCTGTACTTCTCATTAAATCTCGCATCAGCGGAGGAGTTATCCTCAAAGTCGAAGATTCGCCTTTCGCTTTTTTCTCTTTAATTTCCTTCATCTCCCTATCTTCTACTTTTTGTACCAGGAGTAATATCGTGCTTCTCGTTAAATCTCTCTGAAGAAGAGATTAGATCTTTCTCTCTGAGAAGGAGAGAGGAGATTCGTCTCTTGATCTTTCTTTTTAATTTCCCCGATTTTCCCCTTAGACTCTATTAGCACTAAGGGCTTCTCATTGAATCTCTTTTAAGGAGTATCGTAAAAGCCGGAGATTTGCCACTTGATTTTTCTACTCGGTCTCCTTGATCTTTTCTCTTCCGTCGACCTCCCTTAGCACAGTCGCGAGCATAGAAAATGTTTACCATGGGTCCGGTTATGCTTTGGAAATATTTATTGGACGCAGCTGGTAGATTGTAAAAATATTCTTGCCCGACGAGGTACCCCTTTCGACGATCCCTACGACTAGAATTACTTAGCCGATCGAAATCGGTTGTTTCGTAGGAAATTTGCACGACTTTTTGACGTTTGTCCTCTTTTTTTCCTTTTCAATGATCCATGTGACGTAGCTAAATGTGTTCCGGAAGTGGCCGATGGTTCTAAACGTTAATTTGTCGAACAACGATTGGCGGGGATGTTCTAACGGTTTAAAAATACTCATTTCGTTTGATATCGTGCAACTTGAAACTTAACCAGGAAGGAGCAGAGTCCCGAAATACGTGGCAGTTGATAGTCGGCTTGGGCAGAAGGAATGATTGGTTATCGACAGATACTGGGTAACATCGTGTTATTATCACGGAATAAAACACACGTGTCTCGTTTTGACGTAACACCAATTTTATATAAAACATCTAACTGTTTCTAATTTAAATACTTATTTAAAATACTGGAGATCCGTGTCCTAGTATTGTGAGATATTAACGCTCGTTACGTTGGCTCGTTCACGGCGCAGTTGTCGATATACTTCTTTCAGACGTGTTGTATTTAGATATAAAGTGCGGTTGACCAGCGATAAACAAAGACGCTCGCATTAAATAAGTGAGACGCCACGAGGAAAAGTGATATCGATGTAACGTCTTTAAGGTTTGCCTTAAGTATCGGCTAACACTCAGAGCTGCAGTACGCCTTTAATCGAGAGCTCCAGGGACCATTGACCGATTCTCCTGACCGGTCGCTTTTTGCAACTCCCCCTCACAGCCCCTCCCCTTCCGCCATTTTAATTTCGCGATACTTCCTCTCGTTAAGCTCCTTGGCTCGTTCTGCGCGCCGTTGTCTATTCGATCGGCGATTTCGCGGAAAATGGCAAGCTGGCACGAGCGAGTGGAAATACTTTACGCTCACTGTGCCATCGCACGGTGCATTCCTCCTTTACGCAATCGCCTTTCATCGAGAACCGGCTGTCCCATCAGCAAATTCACGCTGACCGATAAATATCTATTTATATACCATTACTTTTGCTTTCTTCTTTACGAGTAAATATCGTGGATCTTCTTGCGAGAAAACACATCGTGTGGTTTAATGTCGGATGAACATGACGGTGCGAAGATATGTATTTTGACGTGGGTCTTTGTTACGAATCGATTTTGGCTATTAGACACGATATGCGCTCGAGGATGAAAGGAAACGACGAAGGGTCTCGTCGCGCCATTTTTCGACCCACCGGAAATAATAATTTCCTTCGTGCGCGCGACTCTCGTATTTTCCTCTTTGCTTCCTCTTTACGCTTTCTCGCCGTTTATAGTTTATTTAGGAACCGGCCGTCGGCGGAAGCCGGCTTGAAAAGTGGATAATTATACGAGGATCCTCTCCGATGACACGGCTGCGCCGCGAAATGGAATACTAGAAATAGAATCGCGATTTCGACACCTCCCTCTGACATTGTTATCTCGTAATTGTTCTCCTCTTCCACGATTTCAGGCCACCAGAGTCGGCGCATAACCTCCGATCGCAGTCTCGGGTAATTGACCGAGCGCCACTTTATTTAATCCCTGGTAATCAATTTATTCACGCATTTTCGTCGACGCAACTCGCTCGTCTCAACGGCCTCGCATGATTAATCGTATTCCTTTCTGTTGTTAATCGAAATACTTTATTGTCTCAATCCCTCACTTCGGCAATTGAATTTTTCGTTTATCAAAATCAACAAGGATAACCAAACCTGAGGATATGTTACAATTCGATCGATACGACTAAACGGGAATATCTCCTCGAAAAGAGAAAGAAAAGGAGGGCTATACGTCGCTATAATCCCTCTATCGTGCGTGCAAAATCTCGGGAAGGTTACATCGACACAGCGAGGAACTCACGAGCGTCGGTCTGCCGCACGGCGCAACGTTACGGACGACACGCTCAACTCGCTCAACTTTTGCAGCCCATCGTAGAAAAATCCCGGCGCGGTTTTTTTCAAAACCACACAGCCCCCCGCCACTTTCATCTTGGCGAACACGCCGGCGAGTGTGTGCGGTTTGCCAATTCCTTGGCGATCTAAAGTTAGCGCGCAGTCAACCCGGAGCCAAATGTGCGAGCAGGAACGATCCTCGTAAGGACAGAGAGAGCGAAGAGGGGGGCGGGGCGCGTTGATAGGACGGAGACGGAGACAGAAAAAAAAATGGAGGAAGGGTGGAAAAATGGAGTCGGAGTTGGAAGAGCTCGAAAAGTAGAAAGTTAAACGGCGGAAGAGCCGGGTAAAAAGGGTAATAAAAGGCCTAGAGGCCTCGTGGAGGAGTAGGAGGAGGAGACGAAAAAGAAGAAGGCGGGTGGGGGGCGAGGAGGGGAGAGGAGGTTAGGGGCGAACACTCGAAACTCTATCTATCGCAGCCAAAATAATAAGGCACTTCATGTATTAATAACCTGGCCCGCGTATGCGAGGCGGAGAGTTATAATAACCGTACGGGCAGTTGGTAATTACGCGTCTCCGAAATTTACACCGCGAACCGGGCCGGGGGGAGGGGGCTGGATATTCGGGAGGTACGAGTGTCCTCTTCCGCCTCTCTAATTATGCCGCATTACTCACGAGAAAACGCTAGAATCGCGCGCAGAGGCTAATTCCGTTTCGACGGTCGGCGTTTGTCCGACGGTTTTCGGTGCCTCGAAGGTGGAAGATCGATCGTGGCTTCGGGAGGATCGAATTAAGGAAGGACCAGCTGGCGTACTTGGCATCTACGACGTCTCGTGGAATTCGATCGCCATCGCTTAACCCCTTCGGCATTCGATTTCGAAACCGATTTCCGATTTACTCCGTAATAATGATTCCTCGCCCGAGATTCGACGCTAGCAGCTCGAGTGTTGGAACGGGAAGTTTGCATCATTAGCGAAGAATGTTTCTAGCGCAGCATTGCATTGATTTATGACATTATTACGAGGAATAAAGCGGTATCGTCGAAAGGGTTGAACGACGACGGTGCTCAGCGCGTGCAATCGCCTTGCAATCGGTCACTCGCTGCGTACACCTACATTATAAAAACATAATAACAACTCTATGTTCCTCGAAGAGCGCGCAGTAGAATAAATATAAATGATTAGGGAATATCAATGTCAGACTCGCGATTCGTTCTCACTAGTTAAAACACCCGAACCGTCTCCCTTGTCACCTATCGCGCAGGTAGGCTCTATTCCTAGATATTCGTCTTCGTATTGTATTTTATACGAAATTAACGAGAGATTCGAAAGTCTTTGCGCAAAGGGGAATATCGGTGTTAAATATTCGTACATTCGGAATCAGGTAGATACACCCCTCCTGTACTTTCTACACAGACTCGTAGCAGTGACTTTACATCGTAAAGCTTATGAATCGATCGAGTCGCTACCAAAAAAAGACTCGTGGGTGTAAGATGTCGACGAATGAGAGGTAAAAGGGCCGCTAAACGCACGCTTGAGCGTTCAATCTGTCGCGTTTGGATTCGTGTAGGAGAATCCACGGAAGACGCCCTGGTCCATCGAAGTCAAGATCTGTTCGGGTACAGGGGTGAGTCGCGGTCGCTCAGCGGTGAAGGCCGTATCGAAATACTTAGTATCCAGTGTGTGATCCAGCGCTGGCTTGAACGGTGGCTCTAATTGTCTCCTTTCCAATCGGTCCCACGGCAAAGACTGTGGAGCAGTTGAAAAATCATTTTTAAGCACGATCCTTAAATCGAACCACTTAATTCCAATTGCTGAAATCAATATCCACGTGGATTCAACCTTTTCCTGGAGAATCGATAAGTTTGCTCTCCACGATAATTGATTCAATATCTACCCGGATGAGGATGTAACGATGTATTTTACTCTCATTTGCTTTTCCATAGTTACTAAAATTAAGATTATCTGGGCGAAACGAATGAAATTATTAATATACCTGGAAGAAAGGATGCATAGCTATTTCGTGTCCGGGTAGCCTCTTCCCGGCGTCTTTTTCCAGCAGACAGACTAGCATGTCCGTAGCATCTTGGCTTAGATACCGAGGTATAAATGGCCTCTCGTTGCAAATGCTCCAAAATAATTCGTCCTCGTCGCAGCCAGAAAACGGGGACTGTCCAGTGAGCATCTCGTAGAGCAAGACCCCGTACGACCACCAATCCACGGCTTGGTTGTATTTCAATCCCTTTACAATCTACAATCCACGAAAGACCACGTCCAATATCAATAACGAATGCGGCCCGAGGATGCGAAAAATAAGTCCAACGTGACACCTTAACGACATCTTAACGACCATCGCCCCTAACGATCGCAGCTGCTAAAGGAAAGAATTTCACTTATCGAAAGCCCTGAAATTCCATTGTACGACCGACTCGAATGCCGCGCGCCTCTTAAATTGTATCTATTTATACACCCTTTGCACGGCGAATCTGCAGTTCTGGATTGATTTACGACTTGCGAAACGAGCAGCCTGCATGTAAATAAGTTAGCATTCGTACCTCAGGTGCCATATAGTCGGGAGTGCCGCAGAAAGTGTCGGCCGTCCTGTCGAGGAATATCTGAAGCTTGCACATGCCGAAGTCGGCGATCCTTATGTGCCCCTCGAAGTCCAGCAGCACGTTGTCCAGCTTCAGGTCCCTGTATACGATGCCCTTTTTGTGGAGGAAGTTCAGCCCTGACCAAATCTCCGCAGCGTAGAAACGCGCTCGCACTTCCGGAAATCGGCCCGATTTCTGTATGTGAAACATCAGATCGCCACCGTTGAGGTACTCCATGACGAAGAAGAGATGGGAGTCCGTCTGGAAGGTGCAGAAAAGGTGGCAGAGGTACGGATGCCTCGTGGCCAGCGTGAGGACCTTCCTCTCGATCAGGGTGCACTCGACGTCGTCGTCCTCGAGGACGACGTCCTTCTTGAGGCATTTCACCGCGTACACGCATTCCGTGCCCCGCAATTCAGCCAGCAAAACCTTGCCAAAGCTGCCCTTTCCTAGCACCTGAAAATTGCAATTACGTAGACGGTAGTTTTTAGGGAAATTAATTTTTCCTTCTAAAACGCGATGATTCCATTACTCTTGCTCGATAAATTGCATTATAACTGTAGCTGTGGTCTTGAGAAGCGGTGTTCTGTTTTATTTAGTATCCTCAAAATCGTTGGATAAAGTCTAACATTGATTTTTCGATGTTCTTTGGAAAGTACAGCGAGTCGAATTGTATTTTTAGAGAAATTCGAGGGCAGCCTCTGCGGTGATCGAATGTTGTTCAACGAAGCGGGAGTAAATCACGTGAATCTGTTGCACCTCGTTAGAGGTTGTTTACACGACTAGCTTTTAAACGGAGCAGGGTGAATTTAGGTGAAAGTTCGAGCATCTAAACCGAGAGTGTCTCACGTGTGAGTACCTTCGTAAGTTAAAAATAATGCGCTGCGTGGTGCTAATCTTGGCGATCTATTTATACGATCGTTCGGTACAAATTCGTGTCTGTTTTAAACGAACTCACAAATAAATTGTTGTTTAAATCGCTCGGCCAGCCGTCAACCCCCTCCTGGGCAATGCTATTTTTCAAAAGGAAGACGAACTACGCGTTTGACATTGCTCCTCTCTCATTCTCCCTCCCTCCCTTTCTTTCTTTTGCGCTCTTGCTCTCTCTCTTTGATCGTAAACTTGAAAATCGAACGTTTGCACCTCATTTTCTGGACTATTTCTCGGAGACGTCTTGTGAATCAACCCGTTCACGTGATGTAAATACACGTGATTCAGATTAGTTTTCATCGAGCATCGAGAACCGAGCCAAGGTGCTCCTCGAACTATCTCATAAATTTCTCAGGACTATATCTGCGCGTATTAGCGATGACAAGTAGGTATGATTTATCTTAGATTTTTTTTCATAATAAACCATACCTGCTGGTACATAGCCTTTTTACGTTGAGATTTATAGAAATCATACGCAATTCTTGATACTTGCGTATGAGTCACGTTGTATTAAACATTTCGTGTCTTTGTCCGCCTAATGTTTGCGGTATTTTTTAAATCATCTACAAAACTATTCTAGCGAAAATTATCGCATTACCGGTTGCAATAAATAATTATGCCATGTAAGCCAAGATTTAAATATGCAGCGTACATGGTGAATCGATATTTAATTTACGATAAACTATGTCCTATACTATATAAAAACACCAACTTTCGTTTTTATCGATACAAATCCTTGAGCATTGCGATGTATCAGGGTATATATTAATTCTACATATTTAAATTGCGTTGCGAGAGAAGGATGCCGGATTTCGATAATTTTGCAGAAAATTACAGAGGCGTTTCATCATCGAAAATTTTGGGGAAACCTTGGCAGAGGATGATGCATTACACACCGGTCTCCCTCGTGTCGGAGCAAACGCTCTAGCCTTTGTGTAAGGATAAACTTGACCGTGTCTCGGTGCTAAACGCGCGACGGCTCGCTGTACTTCGCCCACGGGACCGATCTTTATGCATAATCATCGCTAACGAGCGAGGAAAATCGGGATTATATCGACTCACTTTGAGGAAGTTAAAGTCCGTTACGGCGTATTTCTTGAATCTTGGCAGATTCGTGGCTGGCGGCGTGATACGCCCACTCTGAAAATGATCCAACGAGTCCGAGTTCCTTTGGTTGTCCGACGATTGCGAGGGTGCTGTAGTACAAATAGAAAAAATTACGATCAATAGACGGGTAGATCGTTCCACAAAATATGTTATTCACGATCGTGATTCATTACCAAGTAATTTAATCAATGGCGTATAACGATCGAAGGTTACTTTTACATATTTAATTGTAGACCGTTATACGCTATACATTAAATCGGTTGGTGATCGTTCAACGAGGTTTCGTCGTGTTACGTGCTCTTCAAATCGCACAATCCTGAGGTCATGCATCAATGTCAATCGTATTGGGTTATCTAAGATCGGAATATGGGGTAGAAACTTTTCTGATCAAATACACGGGGTGCATACATTTTTTTTTGTTAATCACAGGCTCGTTTAATCCGTAAACAAAGTTTGTATTCTAGTGGTGAATATATATGTACAAATAAATGATCGAATAATTTTTTATATGTACTCTCTTTTTGCCATAAACAATTTGGGGGATGATAAGGGCGATGAACGTCTTTATTATTTGTTGTCCTTGTTGTCCAATTAGTCTGAGACCTCGCGATAGCGGCTAAAATTCCGATCGATCGGAAATGTTAATTGTCAATTTCGTGGTTGGCGCTGGCACGTGTAAATATCTGACGATGCATTTTTGGCCGCATGACATTCTTCAAAAATAGAACTACAGTCTGATGACGCTCACCTCAGTCTCGGGAGCTTTATTCCATAGAGTGGAGAAGACCGGCGTAATTGATGGATTAAGGGCAGGTGTTATCGTTGATGTACCAATCGACCAAGAACTTGGACGGTCGGAATTAATGATGACATAATTTATTTGCGCACATGGAGTCGAGGTTGTGCATCAATGCGAAAATTATTTATTACCCGACAAATGAATTTAGGGTGTGCACGTGGAGGATCGACAAAGTCATGGACTATTATTCCGCTTCGAAGACCGAATTTCACGACCAAGAACGGAACATACTATATTTTGTCGGCTGATCGATAATTTTCTGATTTTATGGCGCCGCTCGTATGCGCCATTACCCTTAGCGCGAAAGCCATTTTGAAGTCTAACCATTATGTAAATCGAGGGTTTAGTTTGTCTATCGCGGATATAAATTTCATGCGCCATTTTCTCGTCGGAGAGCTACACCTGTTTAGTGATTAGTGAAGGCTTGGGATAATACTCACGTTATTCTTGGCGTTATAAAGCCAAGCGTCTTTACTCACCCCTCTTGAGAGCTTGCAAGGCCTCGGCTACCAGTTTTTGATTTAAACCGCACAGATTTCCCGTCAGTTTTTCGCACTTTTTATGGCAGGCCATGTCGCAATCTGAGTGTTTCAACGATACCGGCCTATATTATCCGTCATCGGTATCATATTCCTTGATGCACCTTCTTGGCAATTTTTTAGGATTTAGAGATCACCGAAAATCATTTTTCGTCGCAACCGAATTACGCTTTAACTTAATGGGAAGCAATATAACCCTATGCCCCGCTGCCATGCTCGATGTAAACTATTTTCAGTCGTGCCACTTGGCCGACATACCCTCGATTAAGAGCTGCGAACTTCTAATTAACATAAACGACTCTAAGCCGGATTCTCGGCGGAGTATTTGACCAACTCGTCCCACAAAACAAACCCCGGTCGCTCGAATATATCTCACTCGACGGTTAACCGCTGTGCCGCGCAAACAGTCGGATAAAGCTGCATAAATCGAACTACAAGAACCCGGTGCGTTGCTCGTGCTTTTATACAAACAGGACGCCGAACAAGTTTATTTCTACATTCATGGCGACGTTCAATGGATGGAAGGAGCTTATATATCCTGATTTCCTCATCGTTCTTGGATAGCTCGAGGTGGCCGGATTTATAGTTTGACAGAAGCTCTTACAGTTTCATTTGTGTTGCGCCGCTAGAGCGAGACAGGCGTGCGCGGATACACGATACAAGAAAATCGCACCGAGGACGCCCACTCGAGGATCGATCGGGGCTCGATGGGATCCGCATTTTGTCCCGTGCAGAGAATCGCGACGAGCGGGTCAAACGTTCGCTTTGTTCGGGACCCGAGGAGAACGGGAATAACGGTGACGGGGCTGCTGGCATCCAAAGGCGCGAACAATAGCGGCGTGTGGCAATCGTGGAAGGAGAAAAGCTGCCCCGATCCTCCCTTGTAAACGGATCGCTAAATGCCGTGGTGTCGTTGACATTACGGCAACGACCTTACATCATTTTAACACCGGGGATCCATTGACGCGCCTCTCCGCGTGACGTCCGCCTTGGAAGCACGTGGTTAAGCGAACTCGAGGAGAGCTGGATGTGGAGCGGTGACGTAAGGGCCGATCGAGTTTCTCCGGCCGAGAATGTTCTGGCGCGGTTGGAGGTGAAAAAGGAAGGAAAAAAAGGGGGATTTCAAATTTACCCCGGCTTCACGAGGGTACCTGAGCGCGGTTGCGCGCACGGGAATATTTTTCGACTGCCGGCGGATAATGCGCCGAGCATATTCGCGACAGCGGACACCACCTGTCATTAATCCGTAGTTTTCGCGGTATTTTTGGTCGGCCGAACAAACGCGCTGAGTGCAAGTAAACAGCCGGATCTCATTCTGTTCCGCTGCAGTTGGCATTCCGAGGATAGTGACTGCACCGCGCAGAACGCGATTCTCCGGTATTTCTCGATGTATGTATACTGCCTTTTAGCTATTTTTTTTTTCTCGACCATATAATACGTGTTTATAAGTATTTTATAATAGGTACGTTTCCTTCTGATCGATTGTTTGGTTTATTTGAAGTTATTTCGTGTGCGAGGAGATGTAGGATTATGGAGAAAATATAGCGTGATTATTTCTAGGCGTCGATCGAGAGGATTGTAAGAAATCAGGGGAGTCCGGCGAGTTCGACGAAGGTTCGACGAGGAGGGCGTTAATTTCTCATGCATACAAAACCGTGCGGCGTGTTACAAAACATCTCTCGTGTTACGAGCAAGCCGACTATTTTTATAGGCTACTCGATGTTTTGTTAGAGCGAAGCAACGACTAGAAAGCTTTATCAGGGTCATGCGCGGCATTTATAGAACCTGGAGTAGCATTCGCGAAAGTTATACGATCCGACGTGCATAAACATCGTAACGGATAGCCCGAGAGAACGATAGATATTCGGCATCCTCCAGGAATCGACGCGCCTCCCGGATAAATGGCTCGTAACATCATTAGGGACACTCGTATAAAAATACAGCACAACATAGACGAAATTGGCACTGCCACCTGTTCCTATAAATATCATCGCGATAAACATCGCCGATATTATCATCGAAGGAAGGAGAATGCAGAAGCCACGAAACAAGTGGCAGTGGCAGTCGTAACAAAAGCGAGTAACTACTCGATATCCTCGGCGAACCATCGAACCCGGAATCGTTGCTCCTCGTCGAGTTCATTCTCTTGTGCTCCGCATCGTCGTCGAGCTCCGTGCACGTGGATCCACTTCCGTCGGTGCTTTCGATCGTGGCTGTGCTCGTTGTACTTCCGGTACTGTCGCTGCTGACCGAAGGTGTCCTCGACTGGTGCCTCCTTCTCTTGATCTTCGCTCTTCGGACCTTCGAGAGGTCCCTAGGCGTGGCCGTGAGCAGCGCCGCTGGCGTCGTGTAGAACATCCTTATCAGGTCTATGGGTCTCTGAGTGGGCGAATTTTTGGGGCTGGACTTTGGCGATAACTTCGACTCTGGCGGCTTCAAGCTCGGAGTTTCCTTCGAGGAGGACTCCTTCCTCGACTCCTTCGCCTCCTTCTCGCTAGCCTCGGAGTCCAGGCTCTTCTTCGTCGAGGACTTCTTCCTCTTTATCACCTTCTTCTTCTTCGAGGAGGCTGGACTGGCGCCTGGACTGGCGTTTGGACTCGCGGCTAGGCTCACCTCGTTCGTGGGCGTCGGCGTTTCGTTGTTCTCGATGTCATCCAGGTTCGACAGGTCGCCCTGATTGTTCCACTTGGAGATCTTAGGGATTCCAGACTCGGGCAGCTCGTTGGTAGGCGTGCCCGGATCCTCGTTCTCGTCCTCCAGAGTCTGAGCCTCGCTCTTCGGGAATGCAGGCGGCGAGACGATGTTTATTAATGGCACTGGGATCTCGCAGATGGGTGTGGACACCTCAGAGGTCGGCACCGAAGTGTCAGGCGTCGCCGTCGCTGAATTCGATGCAGCGGAGTCCTCCCGCTTCAGCGGCGTCCTCTTGACCGTCGAGTGCAGGTCCTTCGATATCGATATCACGAGGTTCTTCTTCTTTCGGGGATCCCTCTTCGGTTTGTCGACTTTCGACGCGGCAGTTTGGCCAACTTTCGCATCCTTGGCCACCTCCTCGATCTTGGGCGCCGGCTTCGAGTCGTCGACTTTCTGTCTCTCCTCGATCACGGACATATTGCCGGGTGCAACTACCGGGCTAGCCGGCTGCGCCTCGCTTATTTTAAGATCAGTCTCTTTTTTCTTATCAACTTCTTTTATCGGACACGTCGCCAGCTTGCCGGCACTCGCCTCGATTTCTTGGAAGCTCGGCTTGGAAGGCGCGCTCGACGGTTCTTTAGCCCTTGCCGGGATTTTCGTCTGTAATTTCGGTTTAGGCGGCTGCGGGCTCTCCGGTGGCTTGATCTCGTTCCAAAAATCTATGGATTCGGACGACGTGCTCTTGGACAACGTGCCGTTCATCTCCTGTCCAACGTCCTCTTGCGGCTTTGGCTTTTCCTCCGCGACTTTACTCAGTGCTTTCGTCATTTCTGAGGATTTGCCGAGCGCGTTCTTGGGTTTGTTGGTTGGAAGGTCGGTTGAGGAGGAGGATAACTTGAGAGGTTTTAGAGCTGGACGTGTCTTCGTGATGGGTGACGCGGGCGGTGATTCGTTGCTCGCACGATTTTGGGACTCCAAACCGATGTTCTTGTTAATTATGTTTGGTTTATTGGCGTCCTTGGCAGGTATCGCAGTTGGAGTCTTCTCGGGGATGATTTTGCTCGTTTTTTGAACGTTCCAGTCTTTCAGGGGCTTTGGCGTGTCCGCGACGTCGTTCTTTTTAACCTCGTTCGGCTTAATCAACATTCTGTTTTTTGGCTGGATCTTGGAATCCGCGTCACTGGCCTTCTCGGATTCGGTTTTCGAGGAAACCGACAAATTGGCATCCTTCGACGTTACCGCTTCTCCATCCACTCTTCCACTTTTCTCGGGCTCTTTCTCGGGGATCTTTGCTGCGCTCTTCTCGTTCGCGGTCTTCCCGATGTCGAGGATCTTCTCAGCGTTCGTTTTCGAAACGATCGTCGACGTTTCTCCCTTGCCAGTGACCTTCGTAGCCTGTCCACCAGATTTTGCGGTTTCTATTTTTCCCGAACTCAAGTCCGTCGACTGCTTTGCATCGTCGCTCTTTGGGGATTTTTCCTCCGTCGGGATTTTTTCAGGGACGACTTTCTGTACCTCGTTCTTCGTCGCTTTCCACAAGGTCGTTTGCTTCGCGCCTAGCTTCGCAGCGCCAGTCGCGGCGTCCTCGACGACCTTCGGTCTTCCCGGTTGACTTTCACCGGCAGAGGAGGATCCCACGGCGCCGACTCTCTCCGAGGCACTCGCGTTCAAGGTCACCGCCTTGTTCACCGCCTTTCCCGGAAACTCCGCCCCAACGTGCACGTCGCCGCTTACTTTTGCCGGGTTTGCCAGGTACGTCGGCACCCGTAACGAAAGCTCTGGCGCTTCTACGGCATTATTTTCATCTGCATTAATTTTAGACGCTTTTGGCAGCCGCGCCACGCTAGGAGAAACCTCCGCGCTGGCGCTGTTTTCACTCGTATCGCCCGCGATCGAGACAACGCACCGCCTCGACGTGGCCTCGTCGGCCCTCGTCTTTCCCGCCTTCTCGTTAGCCGCTTTACTCCTCGCTGATTGGTCGGCTTCCTTCGTCCTGGCGATCTCCATTGGTTCGCTTCTTGGAGCTTCCATTGGTCGACTTTTCGCAGCCTTCGATGGTTCATTTTTTAGAGTGTCTATGGGTTTGTCAGTTAGAGTGGATATTGGTTCGTTATTTGGAGTAGTTATTGATTCATTGCTTGGCGCGACTGTTGGTTTACTGCTCGATGCGTTCATCGGTCCACTTTTCGGAGTATCCAGGGGTTTGTTACTCGGAGTGTCCTTTGGTTCATTTTTTGGTGTATCCATTGACTTGTTACTTGGAATATCCATTTGTGTATTGCTCGTGGTATCCGCTGATTTTGAGGCTTCTTCAAAGGTAAATCGTTGAGCCTCCATTGGTTTTGGTTTCGGAGATGCGATTGGCGTAGTCGACTGTGATACCTGCTTTTTCCGTAGATCGGAAGTTTTGCTCGCGTCTTCGTCTTTGTCGAAGGAGGTTTTTATCGGTTTCTTCCCCAGGAGCTTGCGATCGATTTTCTTTGCGTTTGTATTTAGAGGTTCTTTATTGGGTACTTGGTTCTCCTGCTGATCGTCGATAATCTTTGTAGCAGAACCGGGGATCTTCTTTTTTGGCAGCTCCGTGGTTTTTGTGGGTGGAGGCTTGATCATTGCGTTTTGATCGCCCTGGTCGTCCTGCGCTGTTTTACTCTCCGATGCCAGCGTAATGCCGTTCGTAATGATCTCCGTCGCCTCCTCTATCGAAGATTCCTTTTTCAGTTTCTCCTGCGGTTTCTTGATCGTAAAATACGCGCTGTTCCTCGACGTATCTTTAACATACGGTTTCCTCGCGGGTAAGATGATTTGCGTTTCTTGCTCATCTTCAAGCTTCTTTACACTCGAAACATCGATACTCCTCTCGCTTATGTCTTTCCTAGGCACAGGGATCTTTATGCTCTCCCTGAATTGCTCTATGCTCAGTTTATCCCCCTCACCGCCCGACGCATTCAACCAAACCGTCGAAAAGTCTCCAGCGCTGTTAGAGGCTTCGATCTTGTACATCTGCTTCGACCTCGTCTCTTCCTCCTCGCTCACGGACTCGTCCTTACCAGGTTCCGTGGACACTTCGCTGGAGGTGCTCGATCTTCTCTTATCCAGAGCCATCTGATCCTCCCCAGGCGGCGAGGGCTTCTCCGTCAGCTTTTTCCTCTTCTTCACCTTCTTAAGCGGCTTCTTCGCCCTCAGACCGGAGGCCGCCTTCTCCTCCTCCTCCTGCGACATCGACTCCGGCTCGACGCTCCTACCGAAGAACCTCTGGCCCCTGACAGTGCCTTTTCTGATCAACGTCCCCCTTCGTACCTCGTTCTCGATCTCCGCCTGTTCTTGCGCCACGAGGTCGTCGAGCACCTCAGCCTGCACCTGAGCGTACGCCACCTCTCTCTCCAGCTGCTCAGGGTCCAGCTGAATATCCGCGGACGATCTTCTCCTCGTCATCCTCCGCGTTATCGTCCTGTGTATGGCTTGCAGGTCCTGCTGGTTCCTCTCCCGATCGAGGCTCACCTGGTGATACATCCTGAGCTGTCGCTCCACCTCCTCCGATCTCTTGTCCTTTATCAGGAATTTCTCGACCAGCAGCTCGCCCACGGACTTTTCGTGGCGCTCATTGTGCTCTCGCAGAGCCGGATTGTCCTTCATCGCTTGGCACCTGATCTTGATCGTGGGCCGATCGCGGCGCAAGCGATTTCTCTGCCGGTTTCCGTCGCGCGAGAGGATCCTGGGCGTCGAGACGTCGATGTCGGCGGTGTCGATGATGCGCTTCGGGCGTGTTGAGACGCTCGCAGGCGAGTACCGGCGCAGGGCGCTCAAAGGGGACTCCGTGATCGTCGAGAGGTGCGGCGAAAAGCGCGATAGTGGTGTGTGGAGGGCTCTGTTACGGGGATGACGATAGTTTTTGGTACGATCTTTCTTTCCTTGCTGGGATTTTCGGGACCGACCGATAAGGATACTTGGCCTGGGTTCTATTGCGTTTAACATTAAAACCACCGAAGACCGTATTTCTGTTTGTAAAAATTTGATATACAAATAACTATGAAAAAGAAGTATTTATATAGTATATAGAAATCCTGAAGATTCCTGGAAAATGTACGATTATATGAAATTGTACGGAATGTACAGTCGTGGACTTGTAAATGTATAGTTCGATTATTTTTACTGCTTCGGTAGTTCTAGTGTTGAAGTCAACTCTGAACCACGGGAAGTGGGACGTGCGTATTACGGATTTCAAATATTCCTCGTGACTCTTTTATCGTAGGTAACGGTTATTAAAGAAAATGTTTGTTCTTGCATTATAAAAAGTACGAAAACTGAAACGGAAAGCAGAGGTTGCCCGTGGCACAACCAGATATTTCTGCTTGCTGCGTACTTCTTTCGCCAAACGAGCCGTGATTTCTTTTTGCGAGCGGCGTGGGCGTCATAGAGGCGTTTGGATTATATCATACGCGCTTCGCTGTACTCATTGTTACGCTTTCCGAGCTTCTGCGCGATAAAAAACTAAATGTGACCCTGGCTAGGAAAATTTTACAAATATCCTGGCAAAATCTCCACCACTATTTGGATATTCGAGCATCGATTGATAATGACCGATTATTAAATCACTGCAGACTAACGTACTTCCCAAACAATTTACACGAATAGCAAATAATTTAGTAATGTACAGTATACGAATACTCCTTTTACTAAACTACTCGACTAAATTAAAGCATACACACACGATAAGTTACTAAACTATTCGATGTCTCTGTACCACTCTTAGAGATCCAAATTTGAATGAAAATCCAAAAGCAGGGGTGGGCAACTTTTTTCATCAACGGACCAATTTCAATTTTCATATCACGCTGGAGGCCTGTTTCTACGAACAATGCAACTATTCATATATATATATATATATCCCCAGGCTCGGTGATCCGCACGGTAGCTCCGATAAATCCCGACATACCTTCTCCGTGCACCGTCATTCCGCTTTCGCGGGATAGCCGGGCGTGCCTGGATTTCGGATAGAAGACTTTTGATGCCCCTCGAAACGTCGGTGGCCGCGAAGCCGATGGATGCCACCGAATGGGGCGAAATCGAGCATCGAGGAAGCGACGAGGATAACGAGAGGATTTTTCGGAAACCCTACGCCGCTTCGAACGATCGCTATTGTTTCTCGAAGCTAGAATAAAGAGAGCAGTGTTCTCGCCTTATGCCCTGTAATCGCGACGATGAAAGTTTGAGCGAAGCTAACGAAGAAAATCCTTGATTACAATTACGATGACACTGTCGAGGTGATTTCAGGTGATTTTCATTGAAAAATTGGGAGTTTGGATAATGCAATAGATTGTTTTAATCAATAAAGAATCTTTAGCTATAAAAATCTCAAGAATGGTATATAGATTTCCATGATGGATCAGGGTGTTTGTTACGGTTGGTTTGAAGAAGTACGAGTGCAATTAGTGCCTCGTAAGGCAGTTACCAAGGGCGAATGGGTTAACCCATATTCCACCCCTCTGATCTAAATTCCAGTCCCGTTTCACATCTCCGTGCGGGGCTTTCGCAAGGGGCAGCTTTAATTTCGCAAAAGTTGATTTGTTTCTCGGCTGTGCGGCGGCCAATCGTAAAATAACAAACGGTGATCGTGCGGCGGACGGCAGCGTTTTTACGCCCTTTCGCCCGCTTTACAGCCGGCGCTCGTAAGTTGGCACGGGCAAACAGCCGTGCGAACCGCGAAGCTCGGCCCAGAAGTATCTGTGCAAAGAAGAAACCCTGGAAACATCGGCAAGCGTGGCTACTGGAACGAAGACGGGATGGAAAGAGGATAATATCCATTCCTGCGAAAAATCGTTGCTCCGGAGCAAGAGAAGAGACTAATGAATGAGATAGTGTATTTAATGAACACCATCCGATTAACGCAATTACTGAAATTAAGAGCGCCATATGTCTGTCACCTGCTCGTCGCTATTAGGTTATATTTTATTATAATAATTTTTGTTCTTCTCACGAAAATGGACCTATCATATATATAACGTAGGGTTTAAAATATTTACCGTTTAGCTCTTAACAAAAAGTGTTTTACAAACTCTGGATCCAATAGCAGTGTCTGAGAATGTCACACTTCTGACATAGACAAATATGCACAAATGTACTGCGAATAATTCAAGACGGCCAATACTCTCCATTAACTCCCACGTTTCTATGCAAATAGCGACATCCATCGTGACGCTAAGAGTGACGGGCCGGAATAAAGGCTCTTGAGAATCTCCTTAGGGCGCGAATTTTTGCGGAACGTCAGGCAGGCCAAAAGCATCCCGAGCCGCCATGTACGTCGAGATGGCGGATCGTAAGCTCGTTACAAAGGGTGTTACGCCGGCGTGCCCGTGTAAGAAAGTTGCGGAAGCACCGTTGCGTAATGTAATTTGCCCCAGAGCGAAAATAAGTTACTGCTCCTGGGCGCAAACGCGTTGTATCTCCTTCCCCTATTTTACCTCGACAAATGGGAGAGAGTAAGGGGCGAAAACGGAAAATTTCGCCCCGCCACGCTCACCGGGCGCCGGTTACATTAGCCAGATGAGTTTTTCCCGCGTGCCGTTTAATCAGCTTCGAAACAATTATTTGCCACGAGCTCGTTCGCGCATGCGCACACAGGACCGGATCCCCGCACACATCGTGAATGTTATAGATTAGTAAGTAGGCGTGCGTACTTTCATAAATTTAACCGTGCGAGCGACTTGACATAAAACTGGCCTATCGCGGCGCGGCAAGGCGTCGAGCGGGCCTGTGATTGGCCGACGACTCCAGCCGCGCGTAAGGATACAAGGAGCGCGAAAAAGATACGGAGGCACTCCGAGCTTGCGTCACAACGCACCGCATCCCCGCAATACTTTATATTCGCTCGCTCTGCCATGGCGACACACTCGAAAAAGTCCAGGTTTCTGGTATACTAGCCGACATAAAGCGGTATTTCGTACGTGCGCGCTTCGTTGTTTGAGTACGTCACTCTACACATCCTCGCCGCGTTTCCGTCCGATGACGAAACGTCGTATACCCGTAGGCGGCGGTACTAAATGCCTCCAGATGTGCGTAGTAAAACTCGCGGTTATGGTTCTCCGGTGCATTTGATTTCCGACTTAC
Source organism: Ampulex compressa (assembly GCA_038496175.1). Taxonomy (NCBI): domain Eukaryota; kingdom Metazoa; phylum Arthropoda; class Insecta; order Hymenoptera; family Ampulicidae; genus Ampulex; species Ampulex compressa. The sequence goes on along the minus strand of JBCFXI010000087.1, from coordinate 23,185 downwards.
AGCCACCTGCAATTCCCCGACTGCCGTCGTAAAGGGCCAAAGTTATTTCGCGAGAATGCTAAAACCCGCGCCCCGCTCATGGCACACGAAGAGCGCATCGATGTTTAATAATCTCAAGGCAGTCGCAGTAGGACTGCACGTCCGAATTATTTCGTTGCTTCGATCACTGATCTTGGATATTGAAAATCGTAAAGAACCCTTTCGCGTCCAGCTATTAAGATTATAACCACGAAACATTTCCTTAATACATTTAAGAATACAGTACATATACTATAGAAAAGAAAAAACATGCCCTAACAAAATCATATAAAATCATAGAAAATATGCTCTTATAAAAATCTACCAATTGTTTGAAGCATTAATCAAACAGCTCTCTCGTCTACCTCCATAATTCCAATATCACCATACTTCCACATCATCGCTGCATCACCACGATAGGCACACCTCCACGAAATATACATATCAATCGATTATACAAATCCAAAGTACGCTCATCGCGTGCGTAAACATCGACGCGTATCCACGAAGGAACGGTCGTTCGTAAAAATCTCCGAGCCAACCTCCCGTTCCATTACCTACAGCCCATAATCGTGTTCTGGCGTGCTAATCGCCTTAGACGCGAGCGCGATAAAGGGAAGAAAAAACTGCGAGCCGCTAATCGAATCACTTAGATTACGAGAAAGATGAGCGAGCGTGGTGCGAGAGACGAGGAGCACGCGGAAGAGCGACAGACCCGTCGAGAAACCCCGCAGTGGAGTCAGCCACCAAGCAGGCCCTCAATCTAATAACGCTCATAAACAAGCGCGTTAACGCGCGTGCGGGGCCCGATATTAACGCGTTTCGGGCGAAGCCAGTAGACCAGGGCGTAATATGCAATGCCGCCAAGACTGGGATATTGTCGTTCAAGTGATTATCGACATTTAGGCATTGCCAGCCACCAACAGCAATTTCCGACCACGCGCGCACACCGTGCCTGGCATATGCCCCTGGAAGCTCCAGGTGCGCAATTAAACCGATCTACGGTACGTTAATACTGGCGGATAACCCGAGTGGTATGACAATACCGTGCGCCCATTGATAGGACTGATAAAAAGGCCCTTAACGCGCTCTCCAATGGACGGTCGTTGGCCGTGGGCAAATTTGTGCTGAAAAAAGGAAAATACGTTATTCTGGCAGCCCCTCGACGCGGCTCGAATGGCCGCCGAGCGCATTTTTCGGATAGATTTAAGGATTAACGATGCGATTCCGGTTTTGCCGGGGTATACCGTAAATGACGCGCCCTTTTTTCATCGTCCAGAGAGAATGATACGATAATTACGCCACGAAGCTTTTCCCAATTTCGTGGAATGATTACGGTTTTGAGCTTCGAACAAAGCGCGGCAACGCTCCGTTGTAAAGTAGCCATCGATTTCACGGTAATTTATATTTAATTCGCGCTCCTACGTATCGGCGCTTCGCTCGAACGTGTCGTGGTTATGATCGTGAAGGTTGATAAGGGTGTGCATTGGCGATATTAATTCTCGATAATTAGAAGAAAAATGTAGCATTCATGGCGATTGGCGAGGTGCGTTTAAAGCTCGGGAGAGTGAGGAAGGGAAGTAACGCGGCCATCCTGCTGCTTAGGAGATAAAATGCAGCGATAAACGGAGAAGTTTGCGCTGGGAATAATCCACGGTGCCGTCCAACCCGACCAGTGAAAATCGGGGCTTTGCACCGCGGAACAAAAGTAATGCGCGCCCGTATATCAGCTCGCTAAATAAAGCCCTGGCGAATCGATAAGGGAAATCGCTTTGGCCCTGCCTGTCCGTTTGTCCTTAAGGTTTTATCGCCGCGACGGCGCTGTACGGCGGGTCGAACGCTGTTGTCAATTCGAGGCCAACCTGGGCGCGGAAAAAAGTTTTAACTACTTCCATCCCGCGTTCGAGACCGCAGGGGGACGACAAAGTCCGCCAGGGGTTAGGAACGCAATTTAGCATCGCGCCCACTTTCCGCCACAAATCTAACGACGCTCTAACGAAAATTCCTTTGCCAAGCGACTTAAGAACGAATTACCTTCTGTTCGCCTGAAAGATTTATCGGAAGAAATGCGAGGAACCTTGGCGCGTTTTTAAGTCTCGAGTAATTTTTCAAACTTCCTTCAGTTGAGATTACTCAGAAATTGAAAGAGCGTTGAAAGTGTTTACGTGGAACATAGAAAATTATAGAATAGAGTATTATTCATTTTTTATATTTTAAAGGAGCACTTTCATATTTAAGGTTGGACTTTTTATTTTCGACACGAATTTGCCGCCTCCCTTTCATGGTAATCGGATATTAAAATCACATCGTCGAACGATACTTATGCCAAAGGCGGGGGACGTTTAAACGATCGAGGACTTAAATCAACGTTTATCGAAGGCTAACGATTTGAATTTCTAGATACGCCCGCTAAGCGAAATGTCGGAATTCAATGGATATCGAGCCTGATGAAACACGAGTGGCCTTTGTCCCGCCGTTTTTCCAGCCACCATTCGCGCGATTCGATCGCTGATCCGGCTGTAAAGCGTATCTGCTCCAACGAAATGGAAGAGGAAACTCGCGAGGGCGGGTTTCCGGCTCGGTCGTTAAGTCATAAGGGGAGCGAAGTCCGCGAAATACGGCACTTAAGGCTTGCTTTCAAGCCGCGACAAAACGTGGCAATTGCTGACGATGTGTCATATAAGAGCGATGAGAGAGAGAGAGAGAGTGTGTGTACATGGGTGAGTGAATAACTACATGAGTGAACGAGCGAGTGAGTGAGTGAGTAAGTGACTGAGTGAGTGAGTGAGTAAATAACTGAGCGAGTGAGTGAGTGAGTGAGTAAATAAATGAGTGAATAAATGACCGAGTGACTGATTGAGTGAATGAATGAGTGAATAAATGACTGAGTGACTGATTGAGTGAATGAATGAGTGAATAAATGACTGAGTGAGTGATTGAGTGAATGAATGAGTGAATAAATAACTGAATGAGTGAGTGAGTGAATGATTGAGTGAATGATTGAGTGAATAAGTGACTGAATGAGTGAGTGAGTGAATGAATGAGTGAATAAATGACTGAGTGAAAGAGAGGGGAGAGAAGAGAGAGAGAGAGAGAGAGAGAGAGAGAGAGAGAGAGAGAGAGAGAGAGAACTGGGACTAGCGTGTATTCCCTCATACGTGACAGACGAGGGATGCATTCAGAACAGGGTACCATCGTGTATCGAGCAAATATTGATTCTGAAGCATACCTGTTTGCTTGCCGTATGCATTCCCTACCCGGTGCATTTCTCTCTTCCCTTCGATGAGTTCGAGGTTGTACCACACGGACCCTGGATGGATGTATATTCATAGATGGTAGGCATTATGTTATGAATGTAAATAGGATGCCGGCTATTTTCCCGTTGGCGCCGTCGACGGAGGTTCGCGATAAAGCTGGGAATGCGGAAAAGTGCGGATCCGTTGTATACGAGGGACTTTCGAAAGAGCAGCGCGAAGGATGCAGGATGATCCGAGGAATAAGGGGATCTCCGGATTTTTCCATACGACTCCGATATCGTGCGTCGAACGATCGAGGATTCGAAGTACTAGATTCCAGGCTGAAGGATGAAGCATGAGAATCATGTTTTCTTGCTTTAATATGTACAACGCTTGCAAATGCTCCTGCTACGCGTTCATTTTATCTGGTATTTCTCGTGCCTATTTCTGTAAATGTATATAATACTTGAATAAATGATCTCTGTAATAACGTCCAAAGCTTATTAAACATGTCCAGATAAACCATTACACCTGTAAAATACTCATCGGCGTATTACAAACCCAGAAACTACATTACACGATTTTCCAAGAATCCCAAACCCAGCCTGCTCTTCATACAAAATTCAAAACCATTTTGTACAAACCCTCACATATACCCACCTTTCAAATCCCCTCCTTTCCATGATTACATTATAAAATATAATACACCACATAGCGTAATTTTCCAAACCCACGATCCGCTGCTCCAAATGGAACAAATCCAGTTTCGAAAACAGCCCGTCAATACAAATCTTCGAACAGTCCAATGGTCTCGTTCAGCAAAGTGTAAACCCAAGTCACACCTTCCTCAACCAAACCATAAACCTCCCTAAAGATTCACACCAAGACTCCAACATAAAACCACCCATAATCTCCCATTACAAATACAAAAGGAACACATCCATATTCAACCACAAGCAGCACCAACTCCTTTCACAAAAACCATACTCACACCGCTCAAAAAAAAAAAGAAACACTCATACCAGCACCAGCACTCCTACTACAACCCAAGAAAAAAACGAGACAAAAAGAACACCCCCATATTTAACCACAAACAGCACCAACTCCTTTCACAAAAACCATACTCACACCGCTCCAAAAAAAAGAAATACTCCTACCAGCACCAGCACCAACTCCTTTCAGAAAAACCATACTCACACCACTCCAAAAAAAAGAAATACTCCTACCAGCACCAGCACCAACTCCTTTCACAAAAACCATACTCACACCGCTCCAAAAAAAAGAACTACTCCTACCAGCACCAGCACCAACTCCTTTCAGAAAAACCATACTCACACCGCTTCAAAAAAAAAAGAAAAAAAGAAAAAGAAACACTCCTACCAGCACTCCTACTACAACCCAAGAAGAAACGAGAAGCCCGACCGCGGCTGATCTCGAATCAGTCGCTTTCCATTAACTCCCCAGTCCCGGGGAGTTTTTACCAGCGCGCCTCCTCCGGGGAATATCGTGGGATTAATAATCATGCGACATGGTCTGCGTCTCTCGCGAGTTACGCGACCGGCAGGTATATCACGGGGATGGAGGCGGGGGAGAGGGGAGAGGGGAGAGGGGAGAGGGGAGGTATGACGAGCTGACGTTTTCATTCAGCGTGGTGGATGCTAAGATCGTCGAGGGATACCAGGAGCGGCGGGGCGGCGCTATCGCGCAAGGATGTCCCGCTCGTCGCTGCCTGTCTTTCCGTCTGTCACGGGGTAATCGGCGTGGCTAATGCCGCAGGATGTCGGGGCTTTATCCCAGGACCCCGCTAATCCCGCGGAAACTCAAACGCAACTCGAAAGACGAATGCAGTTTATCGGGGGCTTACGGAAGTTGCCGGCTAAAACGCTCGAAGAATCGCAACCGGGGGAATTGGGCGGCCGATCGAAACTCCGATACGAGTTACGCCCCTCGCATTTCTGCGCGAGAAATCCAACCGTTTGCGCCTCCGCCTCCTCCTTTTTTCTATCCTCCCCCCGACTCTCGGATACTTGCGTTAAATACGGAGCCCTGCCCTGGCCGGCTAAGCGGCGTTTCTTTCTTCCCGAGTGAAAGTTTTATTGCGAAGATTTTTAGCGCAAGCCGCGGAGGGAATATTTTTGTTACGAGGTTTGGGTTGTTGGTGGTGCTCAGGGTGGATTTGGTTAGGTTCGAGGGGGTGGTATGGGGAATTAGAGTCGTTTTTGTGAGATTAACTAATAGGTTGTTTAAGAAAAATAGATGAATCTTGCATTTTATAATTCTGCATTTGATCTTGTGGATGCTAGAACTTTGATCGACGATGGACATTTTTCCACTATGATTTTTCTCGATAGGGTTTACTCACTGTGTTCAACTTCGCGATTTTTCAGTATCACTTTTACTTGATTATTCGAGCCATACGGCGGTAGATATAATTATCGATTATCATCATTATCAGATTTTAACTTTACGAGATCGGATGGAGAATTATAAAAGCATCTAAACATAGTTAGCCTAAGAATCATCGATCGTTCTTAAACCGACAGCGAGCAAGAAATTTAAAAACACACACATCCACCAATACACTATTATCCTATACAAAAAACATGTCTCACGCGAGCACTACGATCGGTATCTCACCATTATCCAAGGAATATGAGAAATTCAGGGAGATACCAGCGAAAGTAATCAAACTCGGGCCGTGAGATTTTTGGCATAGCGTTGTACACAAATTCAGCAGGGCCGTGATAAAGAATGAGAAAATGCCCCCGAGTGAGAATAAAATCCCAAGGATCTTCCCGTTGGCTGGGAGGAGGCGAGATCTTTGAATGGTAGTAAAAGTATGTGCCAGATGAACAAATTTATGCGAGTTTTTACGAGGGCGCCACCCCCCAAACCGCCGCGTTCTCTCTCCTTCGGTACCGGGATGCGCAGTGAGAACCCACCATTAGACCGGGACCGTGTATAAAGAGAAGTATCTTCACAACGTAAAAGCAGCTGGCGCGGAGCCGTACAAAAGCCTGGAATGCATATTTCAGGAATTCCACGACGACGAGACGAGACGCACGCGTAGACGTCTACTTTATTTATAGGTGGCTACTCGGCTGCCCTCGAAGGTTGCGAGTTCGCCGTGCGAAGGGCTGAGGATTTAAGGGCCAAGCCCGGTGAGGCTATCAGCGAGCAACAGAGGGGGACCTTGGCTTTTTACGGTTACGCATAAATAATCGTGTATCGCGAAGCTGGTGATCGATGTCGAATGAACGAAAGAACCGATAAACTTCATGGAGTTGCGCGAGGATGCTGGTGCATGGTGTACACTTGAAACATTAGAGCTTGAATCCTTGAATTTTTCTACATATCCCTTTGCAGCCCAAATTATTAGTTTTTAGTAAGAACACTAAATTTTGTAAAAAAACAATTTATAGGTGCTTGATTAATGTAGGCGGATTATACGAATGATGCCAAATACCATCGGTATACTGAAAAGGGATAATATATCTCAAAGTTTACAGTGTATTACGAATAATAGAACTTAGAGCTGGTAATCTCAGGAATTAATGCCGCAGATTGCAGGAACGAGTTAAAAAAAAAATAATAAAAAGGCTCTTGGCTTAAGTCCTCCGATCCGAAACGCGCCGCCCGAGAACCCTCCGCGTTCCCTGGCAAAACGAGTAAGAAACACGAATTGAATCAGGAGGCACGTTTTACGGGAAAGTAGCTTTGAAAATACGAGAGCATAAATTCCAGGTGGCGAGCGTGTTTGAATAGCGCCGGGCGAACAAAAGGGTAGAAAGGGTTGGCGGCTTGGCAACAGGGCTCCAGTAAGCAATATGCACGAAACGTTTCTCGCCCATATGCGTCGCGCCTCGAAGACACGAATGCGGGGGATTTCGCAGCAAGGTTAACACGATCCTCCTGCGGTTTGCGGTAAAATAATCCCACACTGCTCGTATCACGCGCGTAACAACCCCCGGAGAGATCGAAGAACCGAATCCGGGACTCGTAAAGTTGCTTGGCTTCCAGGAGCCCTGAAAACCCGGAGAAGTCCGTCTCCCGTGTCGTGTCCACGACTGGCAGGAATTTATGGGCTCCTCCCCTCCGGAATAATTTGATCAATCTGGCTGCGAAGGCGAATCGAGAAAAATTGATTCTACTCGAGGAATACGCGCACACCCTCGCTGTCGTGATAAATCATTGTCGTGTAGAGCAAGACTTTTTTCGTTAAATAAAACAATGCTGCACCTTGAACCTGTAGATTCGTGGTATTATTAAATCGTGTATATGAAAAACGTGGAAAACCAAAGAGCGAATTTTAGTCGGTTGTTCGCAATGTATGTAATTTATATTTGTTCTGATTAATTGTATTAGCCGAGGAGCTGGTTTGATTGTTCGTTTCGTGCTAAGTTTAAATTATATATCTGAAGGAAGGCTATGTTTGTAGTACGACAATAGTTACAGCCGACGTCTTGCCTCGAGTACATATCGAAGAGAAAGAAAAGGCAGAATCCAAGACAGCCTCTTCGAAGTTCTCGTTCCATCGACTCCGAGGAAAAGCGAGGACATCGTTGATTCGTGAAAATGACACTTTGATGCACCCTCATGGACAAGGCCCGAGCGCCAAAGGGGACGATAGAGAAAGAGGTCGGTGCATCTGGCGCTATTTGTCTCTGACATCGTTCCAAGAGGAAAAGTCTTGTTCCGGTACTCCAGTCTAAACTACTTCACTCGGGCCCATGCACTCACTAGGTGGATGTTTTATCGCGCAACAGACCGTGTCCACCATCGCGCCACTGTGTGTGATTCGACCCAGTATACGTTATTCATGCTTGGCGATTCGTTATTTATTATCTGCAAGGGAGAGCGATGTCACCGTGGAAGACCAATAGATCGTGCTCGAAAAAATCTATTCTTCAAACAAAAACCTTGCTCAAAGGTAAATCTCATTGAACAGAATCCATAATTGTACAAGGAATAAATTATTTCCAAAAACCGTGGATATGTATAAAAAAATAAACGAGATAAAAAAATTAAAAAATGTGTAAAGTGTAATATAAATTTTGCACTTGGACAATTAGAATATATCTTGATACTTGTGATCAAACTTCTGGTTGCTACTTTTTTATACGTGCTTCCTTAAAGATGTATCAAATTCTTCCTCATTGTCGTGGTTTTTATGGAGACGGACCCTGAGGAAAATCACGCGAACTATTTACACAAAGTTTATATCGAGCACTATTGCGAGCCCCGCATTCGAGGAATTGATAGCAGAATTCGGGAACAACCGAACCGAGAATTCAGCGTATATCACCAGTAATTCAGGCGACCCAAAATACGTTAAAGTCCAGTTCCAACCGCGCGATTATTACCGCCAGTCGCCCCTATACAACGTACTCCCGACCAAATCTCCAGGTTTGCATCGAACTCTGCGCGGCTTTTCTGCTCCAGTTACCGACTACACAAGCGCCCTGGAGTCTTTTGTCTGCCATCGGTGCCACGGAATTCGTGCAGGCGGTCATAAGTTCGAAGGCACCAAGGAAGAAGAACGCGATTCAGCCTAGCGTAAAACGCGCATCTTTCCATACAACTATTTATATCCAATCCACGCGAATGATCCTCAAGCCATCCTCCCAATACAAAAAACCCCCGACTTTGTACTCCATAACCATTATCACAAACCGATCGCTTGACAAATACACGACCTTGGACCTCCAAACGTATCATAAACCGATCTTATATAATCCATGTAATCGATGAACATCGATCAATATTCGTCCCACGATAATCCCCTCGTTCATTCGATCTCCACAGAATTTCTGTCCACGCGTCGATCCTCGAAAACTCAACCATAACCGCGTCCTCGTCGCGTCTCTCCATCCCCAGCCGTGCTCCGCTCCGCACCTCAGATTGTATTTTTAACGGGGCACTTTTATTTGCAATCCGACCCGGCCCTTTGCACCAACCGCGGCCTTTTTTCTCTACTCCAATTCTCCGGAATACGAGCGGCTCTACTGGTCCTCAATGCGATGATGACGCGTCGGGTGAGGTTAGGAGAGAACCGAGCGAGCGAGAGAGAAGCAGAGAGAGTGAGTGAGAGAGAGAGAGAGAGAGAGAGAGAGAGAGAGAGAGAGAGTGAGAAGGGCAGCGGCACAATAACGAGTTCCGGGGCCGAGGATCTAGCATTGATTTTTATATACGTGCCGCGGGTATCCGCCTCCAACACCATCCCTAGCCCCTTCCCCCACCACTCCTCGATTCCCCCTCCCTCCCTCCCCCACCATCACTACTTTTCACCCTCATCGTCCTCTTTCGCCGAGTTGAACCATTGTTTAGGGATTTACCAGGCCTGCCGCGGGTATTGCGGATTGCTTCGCTTCAGACTCCGCACACGCTAAGTAGCCCCTTCTTCTCCCCTCTCTCTCACTCTCTCTCTCTCCCTGTTTTGCCGTCCAGGCTCAGGCACACGCCGATAAATTACTCTAATAGCTTTTCTCCAGTTAATTAAGCCACCCCTAGCGCCATTCGTGACCCGGAAAGGACCGTGAACGCGAGGAACTTTCGAAGGACATGGAGGACGAGAGGGAGGATGGGCTGCTCTCTTGCGCAGGATGTTGTTGTTGTTGTTGTTGTTGTTTATTGTTGTATACAGGCTGGTGTATTGGTTTTGTTTCTCTTAGAATTGTTGGGGAGAGTCATCATTGGGGGCTTGGGGATGGGTGAGTGTAAATAGGGGATGAGATGATGCTAAAGAGATTCTGGTTACGACGCGTGGATACTCTTAATCTCCCTTGCACAATAGCTTCTAGTAACACGCGATAATGAATGTAGTGGTAGTGTAACACACGATAACGAGTGTGTTTGTAGCAATTCTCCATTCGATCTCCTAGAGTTAAAGTTCTATCGACCGAATCGACATTCAAGTTGTGGCCCAAGTAATTAAAAGAGGTAGTAAATAAATCGAATTAATATTAAGAAGGTAATAAAGTCCAGATGGAGAAGAACCATATACAAAAACAGACGTACAAAAAAAAAATGTGACCATTGGTTAACTGGACCGATTTACTGATAACATTCCAACGTCGTTCAAGTCGCATTCGTGCAACGAAGTCAAACAATTTTCCCGTCATCCGTACGTCGAGAGTGAGAGAAGTTCAGCACGAGCAACAAGTTAAGGATGCTCAACGATATTCAGCGCCCAGGATGATTATATCCGTACTTTTGCAATTCCTATCGCGGCAACGAGATTACACGGCCTCGCGTACCTAGGCTCTACGGCCTGATATTTCACAGAGGCGGAATATGCCAGCGCCATAAAGGCGAGTCTCCCGGCTACATTCGTTGCCCTGTCTCGACGAATTCATCTTAACCTCGCTTTTAACTCCCTTGGAAGTCATAAAAGTAAAGCAGATTACGAGGTATGAGTTTTACGAGGACTTTATTCCGCGGCAACCGCGGCCCACTGTTGTGCAAAAGAAATGATAATATTCCTTTGCTGGTGGCGGCGGTGGCGGTGGGGGGAGGGAGAGAGCGATACAGTGGCGGAGGCTTTAAGCTATGCCCGATTTGTTTGCTTAAGCGAGCAACATGTGCTAAGCTAACCGTAGGATTACACGGACCGACAAAAAGACTCGCAGATTTATGGTCCAGGATCGGCTAAACGCGGTCGCTTTCCAACAGGAGCGGACCGTTTCACTCGGGCCGGCTTGCTCGGTTAAATTTAGTTACACGGATGGGGACGCGCTAGCGGCCGACGAAGTCGCGAAATTCGACGAGGAAAATTCATCTGATCCCTCCTTTACACCGTAAGGATAAACGTTGCGCGTAACTTCCGCTTACTTCCAAGACGACTGAAAGCTTACATTCTGGAACTCTGACTATATATATTATATAATCCGACTGTGCAACCGAACCGGTATATATAGATATATAAATATATATTCCTGCGATAGCATGAAAGTGAATAAAGCAATTGTATTGGTACACGAACCGACAGTACTTATGAAATTACAATACCACTTCGGCTATTGGTGCAAAATGTTGACATATAAAGATACATTCGAACAATACCGTAGAGTGCTTTTATAATAAAGCACTCCATCCATATCGATATACCAACCAGTATTACTCACGAAATTACACTGTCCATTATCGGTGCAAGGCATTGATTAAAAAAATAAATAATCACAGCGCTGCGCGGATAAGATATAAAACTAATTCCGCGCGAAATGAAGCTAATTATTCCATAAATTAGCATTAAAATTTGGCGGGACAATTCATCAGGCCGTAAATCCCGAGTAGACGCGCTTCGCGGTATTAGCTTCATTTTGCAAGATATTACATATTCAAATAATACAGTAGAATGCTTTTACGATAGAGCGCTCCATTCGTATCGATACGCGAACCAGTATTACTCGCGAAATTAAAACATCTGCTATCGATACAAAACATTCGTGAAATAAATAAATAAATACAGTGCTGCGTGGTTAAAATATAAAACTAATACCGTGGGAAGTGAAGCTAATTATTCGGTAAATTAGCATTAAAATTTGACGGGACAATTCATCAGGTCGTAAATCCGAAGTAGACGCGGTCCGCGGTGTACAGACTGTAACGAACCGGTAAATCACAGGCCGTCGCTGTCGATCCTATCCGCCATTATCGCTGCATGCATGACGTACCCGGAAATCACTGATGTACCTCCTAGATCTTCCTGGTGCGTCGAGCAAGGACGGGTAATCGACCCACCAGCAACAACCGAGCGCCAACGCAACATGCACGCGGAGCTTCGCCGATCGGAAGCTTCCGCTCGTGTAACGGCCCACGTTTCAACGTCGACATACTATTGGAAGCGCGATTTAGAAGTTAAATTTAATCACGTGGAATTGAAAAGCAAGCAACATTCGTTAGCCTGGATAGAGGACGGTTGGGAAAGGGAAAGTAGTGTTGCTGAACAAACGATTAGTGCACAGTTAGGATGAATCGCTTGCACGAAGATCACTTGGTCCACCACGGGATTTCGAATAATCGATCCAAGAGTAGCCTGCGTCGCTCATCTCTCGCTCTATATTATCCCAGATTAATTCCTAATTATAGAGATTATTCAGTTTGCACTATATACAGAATAATATCCGGATAGGCAGCTTCTTTCGAGGAATACTTTGTTAGATTTATCCGTATAATAATGTATCTGTATACCATAAAATCTCTAACCCTGTATATATCTCTATATTATAAAATACAAATCTCTATAATCTGTATAAAGATTTATCCGTAATATAATCTCCATCAGGACTCACTGTGTTTCGTGGAAAAATCATCGAAGCCCGGTGAAATTCGTTCGAAATATTCTTCGAAGCGAGTTTTAGCGTAACGAATAACTCTCCGCGGGCCTTCGAAACTGTATATATTTCCAAATCAATCGCAACCCGCTCTCCTCGGGAGACCTGTAACTCGCACAATTTTCGTCCTGGCGTGTTCGGCGCTTATAATGGAATTAAATTTTCCAGGACGGGCGGAAGGAGGGAAAAAGCGCGGCTGGAGTGGAGAAACGCCGGGAAGTACAACGACGGCTTTATCTGGGCGCAGTAAATATTTCCCGGCGTTATGGAAACGCGGGAGATATTAGCGTCGCTTTGTCAAGTTTATGGAACAATAACAACCTATCGAGTCGCCGTTATTATCGTCAGGCGGACGAGAAGAGACAATCGGGGGTACAATGGCTGGGATACCTGCACGCTCTGTCATACGGGGAGAGCCCGATAGGCGTGATAAACTTCATTATATCATTACAACCTGGCGTACATCGTTCATCCTGGGAATACGTAAATGTATTACGCACGATTCGGCCGGAATACAACGGGCCAGCCCAGAGCCGGCTGCTTACCGAAAATAATGCGATTGTTCAGGAATTACGACGATCACGCGGGTGATTAACCCTTTGGACGAGGCCCAAATGGCATCGAGAATCACCATTGCGGAACATGCATCAATCCTGGTATTTAATAACGATCCTATCCCGCGATATTTTCCTCGTGCATTCAACTACTGGCATTAAAAATGATCTACCGCTTGGAAATTTGATGAGTATAGACCGAGTGAATATCTTGAAATACTTTAAGATATCGTTACAACGTGGACCTTTAATCGAGTTCTCATTCACCACTTGGTGCGTGATTTTTATCATCCTTATAATTCAAGATTAACGTGAATATAGTCTGCAAAAACTGGACTATCGAATAACTCGACCAGAACCACCGTTATATACCGGAGCCAAGTGCAAATCTGAAAGATGCACTAATCAATGAATTTTCCACAGTAAGCTATTGGGAAAAAAAATACTTTTGTTAAGCTCGTAACTTTTGTAGCAGTCAGTACAACGATCAAAACTAAAAATTCCCCTGCTCGAGTACAGATAAATAAAAAACGAGCGTCCCAAAAACGAGACAATAATGGGTTAAACATTACTCCGATCGAAAAGTATCGTCTTCCTTCAATGCAACATCACAATGCGGAGAATGGCCGAAAGAGATTATTTCCAAGCGTCGTAATAAACGGCGAAACGCACCCCCCTCCCCCTCCCAACCCCTATATCGCAGGGGGAGTGAAAAATTTTGGTCCGTTCTGCGCGTAGCTTTTCGATGCTCTCCGTTCGGGCGGAGATGCGGTGATAATGGAAGACATTACTTACGGTAACGGCGCTAACTTGGCGCGGGGGGATGTTGGGCATTACCTCGTGAAACTTACCTGAAACAGAGAAAGCAGACAGACTCGTGAATGCGCCATTACTCGGCTTCGCACTTGAATACCGGCCCGACACGGCTGAACGCCTTATGCTTCGCGCTCCTCGTTTAAGTATAACAAGAAAGTTCCAGGGCGGTGCGGATTCTACGGACGCTCATTGTTCGTCGTTACGAGAATTGCGCGCAATTCGAATAAATGCGCGAGCTTTCGGCACTCCGTGAAGGAATTACTTTGGGATAGGTGTATCCTAAAAGGTAATTCATAAGGATCGCATTATCGCCCTCGCATTACGGATTCCCCCCGCACAGTCCCAAAGTGTATTAACACCAGAATTACCAAACCAGTCGAAAAGACTGCTTAGTCGTTTCTTTGAAAAATCGTTACACTTTCTGACGATAAATTATTTGAAACCTTCCACGATTTCCTGGCGATATTTGGATCGTCATATTGATTAATCGAAGCTGCCCTTCGCTCTCTCTTTTTTTTCGAGATATATACGGTGTTCTGAATATGCTTCGAAGTGGCCGGTAGTTCTGGTGTTAAAGATCATCCAACGTGTTCTCTGTTTCATCACACTGTACTTCTTCGTACATATTTTAAAGTGACTACAGATTCTATGCAATATGAGAGTAATATATATATTGTAAAAGGAATATAGCTGATGAGAACTCATAACGGAGTCGAAAGGTCGTAAAGTACCTGTGGGTTTTACTTCCCATCCATTCCACCCTGGATTATTTACTGCTCGTAAAGACTAATTGTTTCAAGTCATAAGGATCGCGTCTGAATTAGTAGCGAGTATATACCAAGCGCGAGAGAGATAACGTGCTTAGGAATTTCACTCTGAACGATGAAAAATACGATAATAGGGATTACAGCAAAAGCAGGAAAGGTCGATTTTCGCTGGCGCGTAAAATTCGATGACTTCGGGATTCTGCAAAGTTGAAAATTAAAACGCGGTTGGCTAGAAGTAACGCAGGCTTGGCGTATTATTAAAAGGATCGTGAAAATACCAGATGTTAATTTGACAGAATTTCAAACCACCAAAAATCAATGGCGAGCGCATACGTTATGTGTAAGTGAAAATCATGTTTGAGGAGGGTAAACGAAGTTTTACTTAACGCAGGCTGCCTCGCAATTTTCGACTAAAGCCAATGGATATTAAACGCGTAATTAAATTATACTTCCTACGGAGAAGACCGTTTTTTTGCGTATTATCGTGCGTGCGCTCGCCGGGCAGTGTTTTAAGCGTGGCAAAGGGCTGCTTTTATCCCGGCACGAAGTTGCGTTAGCTGCTCGTCTGATTTAATATTCCTCTCGTATAAGTGCCACGCGTCGTTGAGAAACAATGCGTGTCACTCATAAAACTGAATTAATGAGCGCAACTAAATTAGATTC
This sequence comes from Ampulex compressa, assembly GCA_038496175.1. Classification (NCBI taxonomy): domain Eukaryota; kingdom Metazoa; phylum Arthropoda; class Insecta; order Hymenoptera; family Ampulicidae; genus Ampulex; species Ampulex compressa. The sequence goes on along the minus strand of JBCFXI010000087.1, from coordinate 7,799 downwards.
CGCCAGGGGAATGCCTGCTTTCCGCGCAACCACCAAAACGCGATGAAAAGCGTGACTTATGCCCTCGAGAATGAAGAGGAGCGCGCCAAAACGATGCTCAACGGAGTGCAATTGTCGATATTAAAAGCGCACAAAAGTTTATCGAGCGCGCGCGCGCGCGGATTTATTTGCCCTCGCTAGCTTTATGTATCGATAAATATTATGCATGGCCGTGATCAATTGAAACGCGCGACGTATCTCGCTTTACTCTTCGGGCCAACTTGAACGAACGCGGCTGCGATTGTAAATGTGCTGTACATGGCTTTAATGAAGCTCGGCTAAATTGCATTCGGTATTTCTCCTAAGCGATGCATATTTATAAGTCGAGGCCCGTTTAATATTAAAGCGGAATAATTCAAAACTTTTTTGCGCATAATGTCAAATTAAAAAACTTGACCGCGCCCTGCCGGGTCGGGGGAGTTTTAATTCCTACAGGTGTCGAATAACGCGAACATTCTCAAACTTTAAGGCAACATCGAGGAGCAAAACTTTAAGTCATTTTTCATATAAATTAACTACCTAAAGGTAAGGAAAGTTCTTAAGAACTAAAGCTTAAGTTCAAATTCTCCACTTCAACGCCGCTTGAGATTCCCGGCCCTCGACTCTCGGGACATTCTAGACTTTCGAGATAATCAAGTTTTTCAGGACTTTAAAAACTCCCAAGACCCTTGGGTCTTTCGAAATTCTGATATTATAGATAATGTTTTAAGTGCTCCGATATTATCGGCTAATGGCCCTCCCTCAAATAACGCCCAATGTGGATTTTCGGATTATCGACGAACCTTACGATAACCACACCTCTATTATTATAAACAAATTATAAAAAGAATTATACATAAAATAAAAATAATTATATATATATATAAAATTTATAAAAAATTATTTAAAAAATTAAATATATAACTATCATTAAAAGAAAATTCTAGGTAATAACGTTGCATAAATATCGCTCGAAAGATGCTGGTATTTTCTTAGAACAGTAAGCACGATACAAATACATTCAGAACTAACGAGAGCTCGTCGAGCAGGAAGGTAAACAGAATTCGTGGACGATATTGAGGAACATAAGTCAGTGGAAAATCCCAATGGCTACGCCCTGCGTTTTGTATCGTACAAAAGAATTCATATTTTATATGAGCCAGTATCGATCGGTTATAACACCGCCATAAATATCTTTTCGGCCCTTTCTCCTCTGGGCTTCTACAAAGAGCCCGAAAATATATCGACGGCTCGGAAATTTCGCAGTACGCAATATCGATCATGGTGATTTTAGCACGGACCGAAGGATATTGTTCGTCAGTAACCCCCCGAAGGAAGGGCTTTCAAAGAGGCGAGGCACGTTGCTCGAGGGATAAAGATAAATTTTTAGAGACGAAGGAAGTTCGATGTCAACCGCTGAAAGAACCATGATCAGAGAGAAGCTGGGGCTACTGAGAATAAAAGGAAGTATATCCTTCTAGTCTCGGGCAAGAAAAATAATCCACGGATCGCAACAGATGTCGAATTCGGTATTAAGAAATCTGGATATAAATATACGTTCGATCAGCCATTCTATGCATATTCAAATACAAATCCCCTTTCAGTCCCCAAATTCGAATAGAAATTTCCTCTAAATTAAAGAAAAAAAGGAGAGAAAGGAACAAAGCGAAAATAAATTCTATCAAGATTTCTAATCAAGATTTCTTTTGGACATTTTTTGTACCCGAACTTACACCTTCTATACTCACCTCTAAATAAAACGCGTATCTACTATGTGCTCGCATTTTCCACGCGAGTAAAATAACATTCCTGGCCGTTTCGAGTTTACATTATTATCGCTTAAATCCCCGGGATTTATGGAGCGCCGCGGAAAAGTATCTTCGCCGCAATTGGAGGCCGCGAAGGGATTCCGTTCCATGCATTACGAATGGCGCGAGCTTTATCCCGGTCCGCTTCTGCCCGTAGGAATGCAAATTAAGCGATAGCCCGGGAAGGGTATTAAAGGAAAGCGAAAAAATATCCGGCAGCGAGGCGAATTCCAAGAGGCGTCGCTGAGCGTAAATAGGGACGGTTCATCGACTAAAAGCAACAGGGCGCCATTACGTTGGCCCACATACGGCACTGAGAACCATCCTTCCCACTGTCGTAATCACTCCCTTGTACGGCACTTTACTCGAGAAACCTTGGGCGACGACGAACAGCGAAGGACGAGGGACTTCATCGCCCTCACTCGATTATCGGTTGCGTTTAATTATCGTTCTTAGGATCATTTGGAAATATTAGGTAGAAACGTGAAAGTTAATCCGTCGAATGTGGTTTTTATCCTTGGTCATTCTCTGGCTGTATACGTAATTCGATGAAAATAATGTTAAATTAAAGATAAATATATTTATATTAATAATATAATTGTATATATTTATAAAAAATAAATGATTTCCTTCTGAAATAATTAATATTTCTTCTGAAATGGAAAGAGACATTTGGGGGAGGCTGATAAATGTGGATACTGAAAAAGAATATAAATACTCGCCTTTTGATTGGTTGTTACTCGTGACATGAATGCGAGTCTAATAAGATGAATTGAAGAAAATATAGTAGCATTTTAGAAAACATCGGTCTTTTCTCTTGGTTTAGTTTATTGATTTGGTTTGAACATTTTGGAGCTCTTTGTTTGGTATAAAGGGTGCGTGGAATTTTTTTTTGGGCCACTGTGGTTTTGTCGAGGCAGCATCGATAATTGTGTAATATTGGTTGTGGGTTTTGAAAGATTTATGATGAAGATTCGAATTTAAATCTCGTCTACTATCTCTGGAAAAAGTTTCATGTGACGCGTGTACCGCAGTTTCGATGATTGAAAATTTACCTCAGTAGGACACGGGCTAAATAAAACGGGGAAAATAAATAAATAAACCTTTCGTGACAACCAACGGCAAACCCGGGATTTAACACGTATCGTTTTCACGCCCATGTAAAAAGAAGGGCGGATACTAGTTTTGTTGACAAAACGTCGATATTGCCGCAATAACGGCCCTGGATTTTATAAAACTAAAGAGCGACTGTGCATCAAAGGTAAAAATAACCTTGTCAAAGCTTCGACGAGGTATCGATTGGAATCTCGTTAATTATATCCTCGTTTCGATGCTGTAATTGTAACAATCAACAAAATGCTCTGCGAAATTCTATAATTTTTGAAAACATTATTCGAGCGCGCACCGTACTCATGAGTGATCGAATCGTAATTCAATACTAGTCTCTTCGGGAACGAATTTATTCTTGCGACTGTAACATTAATGGCGTACGATTTAACAAATTTCACCGAATTCGAACGCAACTTTTAGAAGGCGCAGGTGTTAAACGACGATTTAATTGTCGCGCAAAAGATATATACAAACAAGCGTGAAACGCGCGGAGAAAATAACGAATCGCCGGACACGATCGACCATCGAGCATAATTAATAATTCTCGGCACGGCGGATAATTCCGCCATAAATCATCCTGCAGAACCGTCGATAAAGAGCAAAATTCCCGGAGGCGGGCCTCTAATAAATTAAGAATACCCTCGACGCCTTATAAACCGCGCTGTTCGAAAGTTTCTACGAAACTCTTTAGCACGGTGTGGCGTGTGCCCATTAATTCGAGTATAAAACAAATCATGACCATTGCGCTACATAATTAATCGAGAAAGGAAGTCGAGGATATTCGAAAGCTGGCGCAGGCTCATTTGAACCTCAAGTTCCCTCAAATTATGAGCGATTACCGCCCAGGTTATTTTCACGGTGCTTTATAAGGGCTACACACGGTTACTATTATGGACAATTAAAGGTGTGATGTAAAAAAGATATTTCTTTTATTTCCTCTTTAAATTTAAATATAAAATTCTTCGTTTGACATATACTTACGCTTATTCGATCAAAGTTAATTTCGATAAAACAGGTAATCCATTAAAGAGATATTCGAGCTTCTTGTGATTAACATATACCTTTCATTTACACTTGATTTTTTATTAGAAAGCGTCTTATTAGAAAGTTCATAGCCAAGACCCTTTAAAGACCATCATTTCTCATTTGTAATTAGAACCCGTGTCGACAACAAAGTTCGTTTATCCTCGAGAAAATCTTCGAGACACACCACGATCTAAAATAAGAAACGAGGATCCCAAATTCTCATCACCCCCTCACCCTAACGTCCAACAGTCACGCCTCGATATCGATGAACAAAAAAAAAAAAAAGCGCGCATGAAATTCGGATATAAGTCACAGAATGGAACTCGAAGAAACTCGACTTTGGCCATTAACGCCGATAGGCAGCCGAGTTTGCTCGAGTTTCCACGTCCTCCCAACGGCTGGGAACTTTTGCGAAGGAAGTTGTCCGCGGTGTGCCCAGCTTTTTTTTCCACGCAGCCTGGCCCTGCTCCCCGTCCATCGGCATCCGTCCCCATGGCGGAAATAAAGCGCCGAATAAACGTTTCCCGAGCAGATGGACCGGGCGTACGGGGAAAATCCGATATTAGCATGCCAGGCCGACCGCCCAGTCCGTGTTTCTTCCCTCCTTTCCATCTTCTCCCTCTCGTTTCCACCGCGCCTACCCCCTCCCGCCTCGATCGCTTACTTTCACGCACGTGAAGGCCGGTACGCATTCGCGCATCCATAGAAATTGCCCCCTTAACTACCGCCTGCATTACCATATCCCAATCAAGATAACCTCCAGCCTACCTTTCGTCTCCCTCTATCTCCCTATCTCTCTCTGTATCTTTCTTTCACTCCATCGCTCTGTCTCTTTCTCTCTTACTCCATGTCTCTGTCTCTTTCTCACTCACTCCATCGCTCTGTCTCTTTCTCTCTCACTCTATAACTCCGTCTCCTTCTCTCTCACTCTATAACTCCGTCTCCTTCTCCCTCACTCTATAACTCTGTCTCTTTCTCCCTCACTCTATAACTCTGTCTCTTTCTCTCTCACTCCACGGCTCTGTCTCTTTCTCTCCTTTTGATTCAGAGACAAGGCTAGATTTTCGTATCATACGCGCAACCCTCCGCGTCCAGCGGTCGGCTGGCAAATGGAAAAGAATAGCCGAGAATTGTTTCGGCCGGATGGCCACGTTTCCCGAATACGGGCCGGGGTGTAAAGCAAGAATGGGCGGGTTAAGAATATAAAGGCACCGCGAGGAATGCGAGACACGCCCCCCCCCCCGAGGTATCGCGGATATTGAATTTTTTTCCCGGCGTACACTTGGAAGTGGGAACGCCGGTTGTTTAGCACTGAGAATTTCCGAGGCCCGAGAGCACGCGATAAGAAATATTCGATGGCCCAGAAGATTGGCCCGTTCGCGCGCTATCTCCGGGAAATTTCTTGCGATTTGAATCGGCGTTTCCGAAAGTTTCGACATCCGCGCGGCCCCTCCCGTCGTTCTCGCAACACCTAGCACCGCTCGTGCAAACAAATTGGATGTACTTTAATAAGTATTTCAATGAGAATTGATGAGAATCGAAGCGTGTTTATTTTTTTTTCCTTTCTCGGTACACTTTGAGGAACGCCGATGTAGATGATCAATTTGCTTGATAATACGAATATCAATTATTTATAGTCATCCGTGAGGCCAGAATTGAAGAAATAGTAGAAGCTCTATGACACGTTGCTCTCACCCCTGAGCATTTCCAATGAAACATTCATCGACGTCCAGACTAATAATATCCCAAAACAATAGACACGATCCGCGTTGACTCTATCGACTCAGCATCCAGAGCAATCGCATCGAGTGTACTTAATAATCCAAGCTACCGACTTATCATTTTCAACGCTTATACATAATCCAGAATATCATCCTCTATCATTCGCTAATCACTTTCGCCTGTACTTCGAATATTCCCTCCGCCACCCACCGTACATCTTCCTATTTCTAATTATCCATAATTGCAGCCCCGGACGAAGCTCGATAATTCCGCCAGAAATAAGGCTGGGCGCAGCTCCGTCCGGCTGCTAAAATAATTACGAGCTCGGATTCGAGACGCGGAAATGTAATCCCGGCGAAATATGAATTTAGGTTAGAGCCAACCATCGAGCCGGTCCTGTCGTCGATGGGAGCACGGATCGGCAATGTGTGCGTGCGTACGCACCGAGTCTCCGGAGAAATCATTATATCACATCAAAACAGCGTAAAGTTACCATATTTCCGCGGCGCTCGCCAGGGAATAGAAAAGGCACCGACTCAGCGGCACGTCGTCGATCTCAGCGTGCCGAGCACCCTGGGAGTCGTGGATGAGGAGCGGCTGAAACGCTCGCTGACACCGTGACAGACATCGATAAACGGGAATGTCGTAATTAATCGACCTTACGATTAATTTAATTTAATCCAGTTTAATTTAATTAAACGCGTGCCCTAAAACACGCGCGATGATATACATGCTTTTCGTGTGACGCTGCTCTCGAGTGATTTATATATGGTTAAGAAACGTCGTGGGCCCACCATTGGGAATAAACACTCATTAACGGTGCTTCGTATATGTATTTCGGAAATTATCATATATAATTAAATCATAAAATAAATTTCGTAAATCCCGATGTATAATTAAATCGATATCCACCCGCAGGATATGCGAAGTGGTATTTTCTTAACACTAGAACTACCAGCCACTTTCCGGGCATATTTACAAGACCACGTACATCTTGAAAAAAAAATGGGAGAGTAAAGGGAAATTTCAGTGAATCAAAATGATGATCTAAGTACCGCATGAAAATCATGGAAAATCTCATAAAATACATCGTTATAAAGTACTACGATTTTTTAAAGAAACGACTGACCATGTAACTGGTTTGGTAGTTCTAGTGTTAAGTAATAAACAGTCGTTCGTTCCTGCGAAAGGATAAGGGAATAAACCTATTCATTACTCAACATACCTAATATTCCCTTACACATCCCCTCCTGATGTTTTATATACACTTCAATCCACGACCAACCTTCAGTTACAAGAATTACAAACCCGCCACCTAATCTCTCCTCCTCGAGTACGCAAAATAAAAACGTTCCATTCGAACCTATCTCATGCCTCCGCACTCGACATCAGAGACTTTCCCGACTAGCCACAACGAGCAGGGGAAACATACGACACCGCGTATCACGAGGACAACGGTTTCCATCACGAGGGTTCGATGGAGTTCGATTTAATTGCCGGCTGGAGATCCTGTCCTTGAGAGGCGACCGCATGGCGGGGTAACCCGATGCCATTAGGGCGTCTCGTGCGATAGCGCAGGTATGCAGGAGGGGTCCGAAAGGCACGCGTGTCGGGGTGGTTTACGAGGAGCAAACACGCTCGGCTATTTCGCACGACGGGGTCGGGCTGACCGGCACACGTGGCCGCCTGCAGCAGCGCCCTCCCCGACTCCGCTCGCCTCCATCCATCTGCGGCTGCATCCCGACACGCATTATCTGCAGGGCCGCACCGATAACACCCCCCGGCTCGATTAATCCGCGCCCTCGCGCGCGAGAGCCTCCCCCAAAAAGCGGATGCGCGACTCGCGGACGATTCGCCGCTTGGGCTACGGTAATTAACCCGCGAGCAAATCACTCGTGACTCATCTCCCGCCGCTTAGGCGTATAATGCCCGTGGAACATTGTGTATAGAGAGATTTTGAGATTGGTGTTACGAAGCACCGCGATCGTTCGATGGAGCGGGCTGTCTTAATGGTCGACCTACTGGTCGCTTTAGGGATATGTTTATATATAGCGTATATATATATTTTAATAAATCATATTATATATATATATATATATATATAAGATAAAATGA